>JAGDQP010000003.1:78255-171741 GCA_022664845.1 Lepisma saccharinum
TAGTTCTGTTTGTAACTCCATGCAGCAGTCCCAGTCTGGAATTAAAATTTAATGAGCCAAATACAAGTCGCCAATCAAACAATCCGAGAATGTACTTAAACTATGGAAAGGACACGTATACAATAAACACAGCGATAGTACATATTTTATAGCAGAATAACAAAGCACGTGCGCCATATTTTATCCGTAAACGTACCAACTAAGCAAGAAATTATGCTATGAAGGACAATCCAAGATGTTTAATGATGCCTCGTTATTGGTCCATCAACAAGAATTCTCCATTAATGTCCATATTCATGCAGCTGATATCTTCATAACAAAAACACTAACGAAAAGTTTTGTTAATAGTTATCTGTTGTTTTCCAATTAATCGAAAACATTTGGAAGGTCATTAACTGCATTTAATATCAAATTTATAATGATAGATAGTCCAATAAGCTCAATTTTCTGGACATTACTATATCTCCTAATCCGACAGAGGCAGGAGGTTGAGAGTTATTATGCTTAAACGTTTTGGCAGGATGTTCTAGGAGGATGTTCTTGTGTCTAATTGGAGAAAGACGACAGGAGAAAATACATTGAAAGTCCTAGATGGAGCTTTTGAAACTGGATTCAATTACCTCATAAACTTACAAGTCCAACAACAAATTTTCAAACATTATGTACTACAAATATATGATTATTTAAGAATTCATACTTAATATTTACTGACTTCCATGTCCTCCCATTTACGAATTTTATAAAGCTTTGTTTTTCTCACCCGTACACTTGTTATTGTAATAATACGCATAAAATTGTCCCTCTCTATGTAGAGGTTTATTATCAAATCTCAATACTAATGTGCTGATAGTACATTATTTATGTTGTAATTTGATTCATTTAGATTAATAGCTTAAATTTGACTTGTGAGCCCCAACAAAAAAGTCCTGAGAGTAAGTGGAAAATATCTGAAAGCTGGCCTGTAGACTAAAGGTTCAATTTGAAATCTCAGATGATTCTGTCTAGGTCTAGGTCTACTACAATGTTAATCAAGCATGGTGAAACTTTACGTTTTGTACAACTGTTTAATCTACGCTGAATTGTATCAGTTTGTGAACGTTCTTTAAAAATATTCTCTTGAATTATACACCCTTATTAAATAACATTTTATTTATTTCGAAACTTTTATGTACTAACATATTAACTAAGTTGTGAAAATTAATTTCCAAACGAAAGTCGAGAAATATTATTCCACATTGTTTTCTTGAGATTATGAGAGCATTTCTTTTCTTTTTCACTACATCAAGGCCAGGTTTTCTACAATAGATAAATTATCAACTAGTTTACCGACCAGTGTTCAATTTGCGTTTGCGATATCAAAGTAAATATAATTTCTATTAGTAGAAATTCTAACTAATTTTGTTTTGAAATTCCAATTTTCAATATTTAGCGGCAATCTTCCATATATTTAATTTAATATGCTCATTATAATATTACATGGGAAAGGGTTGGTACAATTACGGACTGATTTTGTAGTGGGTTATAACAGCGAAGTCTTTACTTGTTAGTTGTTTTTTAATTTTATTATTCCCTGGACGTATTATTGATTTCGTCTTGTCCCTTTCCATAAAAATGCTCGATGGTAAGTATTTCAAAATCTTTGCTCTTGCTAGCAATAATACTAAACAGCACCGATATTTAGTCGTATCATAAACCAGCTAACCACTGAAGCTCTTAATATTTTGTCGTTTGTTGCCTTAACTGTTCTGTACCACACAACTTGTAGAATATTTATTTGGTCAGTGAAAAAAAAAATTCTTAGTTTCTACTGAAATATGTGATATCATCAACGTGGGTTAATACTTTTAATTTATGCGATTCATACTGCACATCCCTAAAACAATTATCCATTTCTCTTACTAAAGGCGCCATGGAAATAATAAATGCATACGCTGGCAAACAACATTCTTGTGAGAGTCTATTTTAAGAGAAAAACCTGTGCCTATTTTTAAAAATTAATTTGGAGTCATAGTGTTCTCGATTTATACAAATTTTGAACTAACTTAATGAACTGATCAGGAAAATCGAATTCTTTTAGCACTTTTAATAGCAGTTTTTAATAACGTTATAATATTTATGGCACAAAACAGTGCTTATTAATGCAAAATTACACTCTGTATAGTGCGATTATGTATGAATAGCTCAAGTATTTTGTAATAAAATAAAAAAGGAATGGTCTTCGTTCCTAGGTTACCATTTTGATTATGGTTCAAAATCTTATTCATTGAAATTGCTATTTTGTTTGCTATGTCCTTCGTCAATAGTTTATAATCGTAATTTTACAGATGAGTTAGTCTACATTTCGATTAGATTATATGTTCACTATGGCACATGAACCCCAATTGATTCTACATAATTATTATTATCTATATTCATGTTTTTCCACGAAGTGTTTGAGACTTGTGACAGGTTTGATGATTCTGGGTGACCCAAAAAACCTCCCACCTTTGAAAGGCTAATGAAGCGAAAAAAGTATTGCAGATAGAAACTTGTTTATTTAAAAATATGAAAGGGGGATTGAAAACAGTTTGTGATGACTAAGATACATAAAAGCGTCTGGTAAGTGTTTATGTTTTGAAAATTACTAAAGTTTTAACAATCCAATTATTTTCAGTAATATCCAACAATACTCAATAAAATCCATTTGTTGATCGGTTGTAGCGCTATCAGTGGAGTAGGAAGGGGCAGAGGGGTGAGAGGAGTGGTGTTCATCACAGCTCTACCCTTCCCAGTCGTTTACAATCGTCATGATTGTGTGGTCAGGAGCTCATCGTACCGTTCCACAGACCTAACCCCAAAACGATGTATTTTTGGTCACCTTAGATCCAAGGTTTACTCACATCGGTCCCACACTCTTGACGACCTCAAGAGAGAAATTCAAGTGGAGGTAGAAGCTATTTCACAATACATTACACGTCGGGTGATGATAGACTTCAGAACTCGTCTGCAACTGTGTATTGCTAAAAATGGACAACACTTACCAGACGGAATTTTCAAAATATAAACACTTACCAGACGCTTTTCAAATCTTAGTCATTACTAACTGTTTTCAATCCCCCTTTGATATTTTTCAATAAACAAGTTTCTACCTGCAATACTTTCTGTTTTATTAGCCTTTCAAATGTGTTTTGTTTTGCGTCACCCTTATTATCGTATGAGAGGTCTTTGTCCATGGGTCCGATAAACCATCCATCTCCCCTACCGCTTCTATGTTCATTTAATCTAATGCTACTTGTAATTTCTAAGGAGTAAAACGTTCAATTAATAATACTGTTTCATCTTCCTACATTCTATACCTCCCTGCTTTAGCGATCTGAAAATTATTATTCTTAACATATATTTTCGTGAAGTAAGATTTACATTGATATCTAGTTACCTTAAAAACCTTAGCCCTCATACGTAAAGTTTCCTGACTATTTCTGAACTGCTGAGTGCATTTATTTTCTCCTTGTTAACAATGCATTTATAATGTGGTGGAACTGTGGTTCTTCAAATATGTCTAAATTGAATAATTTGATTCTGATAAATAAGCCTTACAAGTTCTGCGAATGTAACTTTGACGTAAGACGTCTTGTTTTCATTAACTGAGGAAGCTAGAGTTTATTAACTTTCACCAAATTCTGACATTCATCTAACAAGTTTTAATAGCAACACATATGCCCATTAATAAGTTGAATAATAATATCTAGCATAAATTGTTTGGCCATTCCACGTCAAATCAACCAACACTAGCTGCGTCACTATTTTTACAAAAATCTATTTTTTTTGTACGTGACTTATGTTTGAGGTTATCAGAAACTCTTTTGAAGAATGTTATGCGCTTATTTCTCCCGGGGCGACCATGTTTCCGAAAGAAAGAATGACGTTTTTTATGTTTCTTGTTGCTCGCGTAGCCATGTTCGGAAACCTGAATAATTTAAAAGTGGAAGAGCTAGGTAGATAAAACCAAAACCTCGGTCTGGCTCATGAAGTGTATTTTGGGGATTTGGAAACACATTTTCTCAAAAATAAATTCCTTTACTCTGAAAATATGGATGTAAGTGAGTAACATATTATTTAAAATTGGATTTTGAAATCACAATTTTTTAGTAAAAGTATTGAATATAAGGCTCCAATTTTCTGTAATGTTTAGACCTGGTAACAGAGTGTCTGCATGAAAAAAATCGTGGCGTTGAATCACACATTTCCTCTTCTACGGGGGTTCAAACACGGAGGTTTCCCGAAAATGACGGATTTCGGGTTTTAATATCTCAAATATGTCATTATGAAAAAGTCTTAAATTTGGTGCCAAGTAAGCTTTGTATGTACCAAACTCAGTAAAATCTGCAACTTATATTTGAAACTGGTTTGTTCAGTGCAAGTGGATTTTATGTATATTTGTAGCTTCATATTGTTGCACTACTTGAAACACGGAATTTTAACTCTCATGAACTACCTTTAATTGATCAAATCACTGGAAAATAAAAGTTGTATTTTTTTCTGTGAGTTAGAAAGATTATTTGAAACCAAATGTCAAACTTTTTCGTGAGGACGCATTGGCATTTTTTGGATAAGGCCCATGTTTGAACCCCGTATTAGAGGTGGACTGTGATTTAATGCCATGTTTTTTTGTATGCAAACATTTAGTTAGTAGATCTTACAAAATATTACAGCATTATGTTTAATTCGTTCTCCACAATAATTTAGGCCTCTGTGAAGACACCACCACATTTTCATTTGCATGGTATGACGGAGGAATTACTTGGAAATAAAAGTTGCAGCTTTTATTCTAAGTTGGGCATATAGAAGGCTTTCTTGACACCAAATTTCGTTTTCTTCACGTGGAACTATGTCTATCTATCTAACATTTCTTTCTAAAATTGGCTGATTTACCATGGAATGATCCTTTAGTTCCATAGTTTAACCTGTGTCTGTGCTTTTAGTCACCATTTACAAATGATCTTGAACAATGTTTATGTTTTAATAGCTCCTGCCAGATCCCATTTATCACGATTGCGTAATCTTCCCGAAGGAAAAGCGATTTCTTGAATTTCCGCACATAAGACGGTTTATAATGTTTAGTTACTAATAATTCAAACTTCGCCAACAAACAACTGTGATCAGAAAACTGCAACGGATTAATGAGTGATCTAAAACTCCAAAATTAGATCACCTATTTCTTACAATTAAACTACCATGTTTCTTGTTTCCAACTGCCTGTTGAATCACCTTAAACGATCACTATCGATTTTTCTCTGTTGGTTTCATTAGCACTTACTGAAAAAGTTAATATACTACAGTTTGTATCTGCTTGAGTCAGAAAGTGTTCACGTATCCAGAATTTTTATTTCTTATGTTGATTCAAATTAGATCCTGACACACTAGAATGTCTTTGAAGCTTTATTTTTTGTGAAGCCTTGAATTATGTAGTTTTATTTTTGTGATCCTTAAGGATTTTTGGCTCTGCTACCTATAACTTTTCTTTTTGGGTAGTACCTTATTTAGAATTTCTTCACGAACTTATTCGCTACTTTTATTCTCTCTCCTTCTTATTAACCTGTAAATTTTCCGATTAGTTAAGAGAACTTAAATTCGCCAGACTCTTACCTTATGTCTGATTCACTGTGTTCTGATTTTATTTCTAACAAAATTTCTGCTTCTTTAGCGTCACGTAATTCACCTTTACCGATGTCAAGGACATGTACTTGTAACTGAGAGTTTACAGTTTCATTCTGACCCTCTAGCTTGTTATCAGTCGGCGCGTGTTGCGACTTGTCACTTGTGCATATCCTTTCATTTCGCCCTTTGACCTTTCTCTCAGATGATGGACAAGGTGATGAGAAAATTATGTTAGTAAAATGGACTGTTCCTTGTAGTTTATTCTAAAGAACTTTGCTATTTTGGTATTCTGATTGTCTTTCGACTAAGGGCGTCACATGATGACTGTATGTGATCTGTATCCCTACATTTGGAAAAGATTCTGGACTAGTTAGGACATTGTTACACTTTAAACCTTATGATATTAATACAAGCTGGAATTCCCGCAACCTATAGAAAGTGATTAATCTTTTCCCTGTGCACATTTTATTTCTATATGTATACCTGAAAACTAAATCCGCAAAAATCTTCATAATTTCCCCATATTATTACATTACATGCGTTAATTGTTCAGTACCAATTTTACTTGCTATGATGAATACTGTTCTCAATATTTGCTCCTGATTTGCAACTGTCACTGGAAGTTCAAACTCTTCCTCATGTTTTTATATACTTTATAAAATCCTGACGCTTCTCCACAATCTTTTTTCTTCCCCTAACTTACTTTACTTGATGTTATTACTTTAACTTAAACACACCCAGTATATCTATCTAATTCGAACGAAACAATTTTAGTCTTCATTTAAGTGAAATTCGTGCTTTATATTTTGGTGTACGATCACCACATTTTGTTTATTAGACAACTCGTAGGACTCTATCTTAATAGTATTCTTACTCTAAATTCTATTATTTACTCTATTCTTACTCTAAACCACTTCTTATTTACCATTTCGAAATGTTTTGCTTCTTTTCATTATTTCCTAATGTTCACTAACTGGTCAATTACACTTATCCCTTTGGAAGACTATTAGGCACTGATTATTGTCATTACTACGAAAGTATTGTAAGCTGAAAATGATTAGCTTTCAAGCAGTGATGGTAGCCTTTAACAAAATTTCCCTCTCAAACGCCCGAAATTTCCCTTTCTCACGCAAAATTTCTCTACACCTAGAATTTTATCAAACTTCTAACTAACCAACTCTATGGCTTATGGAACTCGCAAGTTCATCGCAGCAGTAACAAACGTTCGCCATTGGATTCTATCCTGGGCAGTATCAAGCCAGTTTTCATCACGAACACCTACTTCTCGAAGATCTCTTCTAATATTGTCCTCCCAACGACGTCTCGGTCTTCCCAATGGCCTCTTTCCATCCGGCCTTCCAACCAGGATAGAATATAATATTCGTTTTTCCCCCATCCGAGCTACATGGCCTGCCCACCTTAGTCGTCTCGATTTCATTATTTTTACAACATCTGGTGAATCGTACAGTCCGTGGAGTTCTTCAATATGCAGTCTCCTCCACTCTCCAGTCATCTCGTCCCGTTTCGGCTCATATATCATTTTCAAATACACGTAATTTATGTTCATCTGCTAGGGTCGTACTCCAACTTTCGCAACCGTAAAGTATTACCGGCAGAATAACCGTTCTCTATATTTTTAATTTCAATTTCCTTGATATTAATCGCGATGTTAGAAGTTTTTGGACTGAGTAGAAACATGCGTTCCCCGATACTAAGCGACTTTTTATTTCTTCCGTGACCTCATTTTTGCTTGTTACGTATGCTCCCAAGTATTTAAATTTGTTTACTTTCTCTATGACCTCATCCCTAATTCTTATGTTTTTAATTCCTTCATTCCCTGTGCTTCGGCTTGATATCATGTATTTTGTTTTATCTATGTTTACCTGTAGACCTATCTCATCGCACGCTTCTACTAAGACATCGGTGTTGCTTTGTAGTGCATCTATATCGTCCCCTATTAAAACTACATCATCCGCGTATACAAACAGTTGATTCAAACCATTCAATGATAGTCCCTTTGTGTCCCCTTTAATTTTTAAAATCGCATATTCTAACGCGAAGTTAAACAGTAGTGGTGACAAGGCATCGCCTTGTTTCAATCCGTTGCGAATCTTGAAACTATCTGACATATTATTACCTATCCGTACTCTGCTTATGGGGTCGCTGAGACACATCTTCACTAGTTGGACCAATTTTTTCGGAATTCCAAATCGTATCAGGATACTGTATAACTTTTCCTTTTGATAGAATCATATGCTTTCTTAAAATCAATGAATAGCTGATGAACCGTCCCATTGTATTCCCATTTCTTCTCCAAAATTTGTCTCAAAGCAAAAATCTGGTCCAACGTGGATCTATTTCTTCTAAATCCACATTGGTGATCTCCAATTATTTCATCTACGTATACATTTAGGCGTGTTAACGGAATATTACTCAATACCTTGTAACAAGTTGTAAGTAACGAGATTCCGTGGTAATTATTGCATTCCGACTTATCGCCTTTTTTGCAAATCGGCACAATTATTGATGTTTTCCATTCCTTTGGGAGCTCCTCCTTTCTCCATATAGCACTTATCAATTTATGTAGTTCCTTGATTAGTGCCGTTCCTCCTGTTTTAATTAATTCGGCTGGAATATTGTCTATTCCTGGTGATTTGAAATTTTTCAATTTCTTAACCGACATTTCGATCTCGATCTCGATCTCGCTAGGTTCGGGAATCCACGGTTCTGCGGTATGGATTTCAAATTCCTCTGTTTGTTGCCCGCTGTGTACATTAAGAAGTTTGTCGAAATAACTTTTCCACACATCGACAATTTTAGTCGGATCCGCCTGAAGATCTCCACGTTCATTTCTAATCATTCCTAACCTCGGCTGGTAACCTTTTCTTAACGAGTTTACCCCTTTGTATAGATCTAGTGTGTTATTTGTCCTCCCGGTTTCCTCAATCTCCTGAACCTTCTGCGTCAGATATTCTCGCTTTTTGTTTCTGAACCCTAGTGTGGCGTTTCGTTTCGCGCTACTGTAGTGGTTGGTATCTGCTTCGCTTTTATTACTTAGCCATCGTTGCCTTGCTTGTTTTCGTTCCTCATGAAGTTTAATGCATTTTTCATCAAACCAAGGTTTGTTTTTCTTCTTGTTTCCTCTCATATACGCGTTCCTTCGCTGCGCTCTTAATTGTTTCACGAATTGCCTCCCACATCTTACTTACATCAATTTCATTATTAATATCATCATTATTATTACTCGAGTCGGCTAGGATTTCGAACCTATTTGAGAGTTCGAGTTGGTAATCTGCTCTTATGCTCGGATTATTTAATAGTTTCACTTCGAATTTCAGTTGTTTTGATCCCTTGCTTTCTCTGTTCGCGATGCATAACTTTTCCCCTACTTTTGTGATCACTAATTGATGGTCGGTGTCACCTTCCGCTCCTCTGTACGACCTAACGTCCATTATACGCTGTTAAAGTTGACGTCATGGCCGCGCGGTATCCTAGCAACCAGAACAACTGGCTTTATACACACGGAGTAGCATACGCGTTTAGTATGGACGAAAAAGACAAAACGGTTTTCTTAACATATTTATAACATTTAGTAGTTCTATTATACCTTACAATATGACTACATGCTTTGTGTTTGACTGCAGGTACTATGCTTTATGTCAAACTTGTAAATTCTTCAGATTTCCAAAGGAAAGAAGACGTTACTGTTATGGACGAAGATGTGCAGTCTATTTTCAATCGATTTTGTTTTAGATTTGGCAGTTCTATTTTGTTTCAGAAACTCTCTCTTTGTTAATATTTAGTTTCTAGTAACAACATTACAAGACTTTGTGTATATTTATATTTTAATATGTTAATTGCACTGAAGGGGGGCATGGAACACTTGTTTGTTGTTTTCAGTCTCTTTAGGATCAACTGGAACGCATAGTTCATGTAAATTCTAGATGTATGCCTTATTAATGTTTCATTAAGGCATTTTCAGTAATAGTTTATATTTTTACAACAGATTCTCAATCGATAGATAGTGGTAGATACTTTACTCATTTAGAACATGAATTATCATCTCTCGGATTAAATAACTGAGATAAAGGCTGCAATGGATAATCCTCAAAATTCTAATGCAACTGTAAATATCAGGCAAAAGCCATAGTGTTAAAATAGATATATATTGATCTACGTAACTACTTTGTATGGAATCTAGAAAATAACTACAAGGGCAGATTCCATGTATTGAAATAAACTATACTGAATTTTGAGACTTATGTAACAGAGTTAGTTACGATAAAGCTGTATATTAGAATACACGTGGCACAATATTAGCATTTGCAATGGCTAATAATACTTGAAACTTCTCTGAACCCGATGCCGATAATTATTTTACCGAAAGAAACCTATGTTTGCTTTGAAATTACTTTTCTATTCTCCAGTTCGGAAGACCCGTATCAGGCGTGGCCACTTCTTTCTTTACGAAGACCTTTATATGATGATTACAGGCCGCACACTTTTAGGCAGAACTTGAGTGCAAATAAACTCTGCAGTTTTTCAAGGCAAAGGATGTATGTAATTGCTATCTTTGTAAAATAATTTTACTATTGGAATAACAATATATTCGTAGAATACTTGATTGTGATCCCAGGGGCAAACTATACTGACTGAGGTTTTATCCAGGGTTTGTCCTCAGCCACACCAGACAATTGCCGGGTGGGTACCTTCAACTTGGGCCCTGGCCAACTCCTTCTGGTATCCTTTTACCCTGAGTCTTAAATACTTGAAAGCCATCAATAAATTTAATTCAAATACTTGATTGTAATTCTAAGCTTTTAAAGTAAATTTGATTACATACTGTAGTTTTTATCTTATCGCGGGCCTCACAAATTACATGACGGGTCGCGTACCGCACAGGGCATTTCTGTTGACCATGCTTGATCTATATTATGGTTTATTTCAAAACACTGGAAACAGTGTTCTAGATCATTGCATGGGCGTAACAAAAGTGATCGGCTAATTTACTGAGATTTAAACTAAAATAAAAAAGAGCATGTCTAAACGACACGAAACATGAAATAATGAATAATAAAAATAAATAAAATGCTTAGTCCTTGTAGTCAGTGATTATAATGCAGGCGATTCATCTGCTGGTAAGTTCATGAAAGTGGATCTTACCTGTAAATGTTCGCGTATACCACGGCAGATAGTTATCCAGGAAATGGTTTTAGAAGGTTCCGCGGGTTTTCGGGTGGGGGTGGGGGAGTGTTAAAGGTGTGTCTGGCATGAAATGTATATTAAATGCACATAATGACGCCTAAAATTATATTAATTCTGCCTAAAACTCTGAATTTGGAGGGGTACTTCCCCTCAGACTCACTCCTAAATACGTCTTTGTACGTTTCATTCAGTTATTTCATCGCAAATTCGGACATAGTGATTTATCTTTTACTCCATTTAGTGAAGATAATGCTTCACTACGCAGTGACTTTGACAATATTACTTTTATCTTTGCAAAACATTTAACAACGCCTTATATGATGTCATTGCTATAATGCAACAGGTGGGTTGTCGGATTAAATACGATATTTCTTCTAATATTTCATTAGATCTGTAAGTATTTTATACTTTTATTATCAACTGAACTTTGAAGTAACTAAATATTAACACACATCAGTTAAAATGTTTCTAATTACAGAGCATAAGCCTACTTTTGAAACCTCTCTCAAAATCCTATAGAAATCAAATGGCAGGTTTCCTAGGCAACGGTTTGTTTAAAGCCAATATGGCGGCCCCCATAATTCTCAGTAGCAGACGACTTTAACAGCGTATATTGGTGTGTCTTCGTCTGTCTACTAATACGTGATCGATCTGGTTGAGAGTTTTGCCGTCCGGAGATACCCATGTGCATTTGTGTATGTCTTTGTGTTCAAAGTACGTGCTCTTTACCAGTAGGTTTTTCGAAATCGCGAAAGTTATCAGGTCAAGGAAAACATCTCTCCTTACTACAGCAACCAAAAATGAAAGGATGTAAGCGTACTATAACAATAAATTGAAGTATATATTTGTGAAGCAGTAATTCACGTAGCTTTGTGTTTGTTCCACACGCAAGGAAGTCCCTATATCAAGAATATTAATATTTTCATTACTCACACTTCTCATAAAAAATAATAAAAATGAACACTATAAAATGTAGCCAACAATCCATATTCACGAAGTTTTATGAAAAGGAATACAGATATAATCGATTCCTAATTTATAATTCATTAAAAATACATTTTAAAATGTTACACAAACGCAGTTTAAATGTTATCACTACGAGGAACTCCAGTTTATACACAGTGGTCCCTTCTATTTAGTGTTTTATTTACTTTAGCCCATGACTCTACGTCTTTTGTTTCGAACGCGACCATTTAAGAACACTTCTACAGCGTATAAGAACATATTTACTTCTGTGTTTCTCTTCTGGACGATGGAAATTACACCCGACGATGAACTTTTTCTTTAAAAAAAATATTCCAACGTGGCTCAGGCGCAAGCGCGTCTGATTACGAATCAGGCGGCCCAGGTTCAAATTACTGCCAGGACCATAAGTGTTTCCATGCCTGGCGCTCTAAGGTGCACTTAGCGTCGCCTCTGATCAAATTGAGTACTGAAGTGCCAAAAGTTATCGGATACCTACCTATTAACGTGTAGGACCACCTCGAGAACGGCGAGTGCAGAAACTCGACGTAGCAGGGACACGACAAGGAATATACAGCCATTCAGTCTAGATTACCGTCCACAATTCGGTGGTTGTTGCGGGTGGAGGATCTTAGGTACAAATAGCTTGTTTGATGATATACATACCACAGGAGCTTGATAGGGTTCATGTCCAGCGATCTATGGGGGCAAATCGTGCTTTGGAAGTTGCAAGAATTTTTCCCAAACCATTTGCGCATCATTGCTGCACGGTGACATGGCGTATTGTCATCCTGGGAAATATCATTGTTGGCACGATACACGAAGTTCATCAAGGGTTGGAGATGGTCACCAACCAGCTGAACATAGCGTGACTGGACAATGACCGGTTCAAACGGACCAGAGGGCCCAAACCATGTCAGGTGAACACAATCCATGCCGTGAAGTAGCCACCACCAGCTTGCACAGTGCCTTGTTGACAACTTGAGTTCATGTCCTCATGAGGTCTTTTCCATACCCAGATCCTACCATCCGCGCGTACGAATTGAAAACGTGACTCACCTGACCAAGTTACACGTTGCCAGTCTTCTAAGGACCAATATACGTATTTCCTAGCCCATGTGAGTCGCCGCCGGGCTAGCGATTAGTAGCGACAAACGTGTCGGTCTTCGGCTGCGATATCCCAAGAAAATCAAATTGTGGTGCGCTGACCTCTGAGGCACGTTCTGGGACGTCCTGCATTGATTCCTGCTGTCTGATCACGCATTGTTGCTTGTCTGTTTGCCCGGACGAGTCTGTCCAGACGCTGCCGGTCGCAGTAATTCAGCACTCGTGGGCGGTCACTGCGTTGTCCCTGATGGTGTTAATGCCTCCAATGCAGTACTCACGGTCCACCTAGACACTGTGGAGCGAGTAAAATTGAATGTCCAGACAACTTCCGAAATCACATGCCCCATTCGTCTAACAGCAATTATCATTCCTCGCTTAAATGCCGATGTACGGTTGCCATCACAACGGTACACGACATTTCACTGCACTCACAGTACACATAGCATGTAAGTTTATGACAACCTTGATTTGCAGTAGATTTTCGCTTGTGTAGTTAAGTGTGATGAAGTAAGATTTATTCAACTTAGAAATTGACTGATTAATTTCACTTGATATTGTAAGTTTAATTCAAGCTTGACGTAGGCAGGTGTTGATATGTGTCGCCACTGTACAGACGACGGGATAATAGTAAGGACTCTTGCCGACAAATCACATTCCTTCAGAAATTCTGTCCTCCTCAGATGCAGACAGTACTGCTTGAAAGTTAATAGCTTGGTCCAATGGTGAACGTATCGGAAAGATAATCCGGAGGTACCGGGATCAAATCCTGACGTGGTTATATTTTTTTAAGATATTTTTTTTTCTATACGCATTTGGAAATTTAAAAATTAGTGAGATATATTGGTTAGGTTAGGTAAGTTAGATTCGGTGCTTTTTTTTCATTGCGCACGCCTGTGTTAGAACCTGATTTAACTCACGTAACTTCCGGGATGTGTTTCGTAGCCGAGACTCTTGTATCATAATACCGCTCGGACAAAATACCGCTGTGAAATAACCGTGTTGTATAAATCAAACTTCCAAATTAGTATGTGCAAGTTCGCTCAGTGGATGAGGGATTAAGAACGCTGCTTCTTAAGTTTCTTTGTTTCATGCTTCTTTGGGGCAAGCTTACATCAAGCTTGTCAAGAGCCAACTAGTAAGCTTGATGTAATCATATACACTTGGCATGGCAAGTTTGAAATAAGTTTAAAATAAGCTTACTCTGATATCTGGGAGAAGTCTAACTGACCACACTGCAACTGCTTCGCGCCGTTCGACTGATTTTCCGCGATCTTACCGCGCCGTAAACTTGTTCAATCCTGTTGTTCTATGAATTTTGGCACTTCAGAGTAATATGTTAATAAAACTTCTCTTATTCGTATTTGCATTTTTTCTGTTTGTCGGTATCTATGTTCCAAGGGCTATCCACTTGCATAAATATTACATCCTAATCCCAGCACAGAAACCTTTTTTAATACAAAATAATTTCCGCTGAATAGGATAACATACTGGATAGCCTTGGACTTTTTCTTGTTCTTCCTAACAGAAATACTCCGGTGGACTTGGAATGTTTTGCCATTCAGGTCTTCAATTTCAGTGTCAAACAAGATATTTCAAATTAGAGATGCAGGAAGAGAAACATTGAATACTTTTACGATAAATGCATGGAAAGGTTTTTGCGCCTCCAAACCATTTTCCCCGGAAAATAAACACAAGTGTTTCCTTATTTTATATGTACTGTATATGTTTGAAGTTTTATCCGAATTATTCACATTATTCTATTGCATTCAGAGCCAATTCGGAAGAAGATTTCGCCCCCTCAAATAGTTTTACCACAGAAAACAAGAAATACGTATTTCCTTGTTTTACGTTTAATTTCTTTCTGCAAATTTGCATGAAAATCGGCGTGCAACACTTTACAATGGTTTCTTGTAAAGGTCCGTTGCCAATGGTAAACTCTAGTAGGGGCTACGAAAAATGTAGAGAAGCATGAAATATTTGCTAACCACAATAGTTAATTATCTGGGAAACCACTTCTGATGGTTCGCATGAAGATTCATGTGTAAACCATCCTTTTACTAGTATGAGCAATCTTCATTCCTTAATGCGCTGAATTAATTATCACGAATTAAATTTAACGAAAGTTTCTTTCAATGAAAACCTTTCAGAAGAGTATTTCTATATACATCTTACTTTGTAGGGAAGTATGTTTAAAGTCTGTAACGGGTATTAAGTCTAGGTTTTAGGATATCCAATTTTTGAAAACTTTTTGTGCCTATTTTACATGTTCTGTGCAGACTCATAACTGTAGGCATCTCCTGAAAGAAACACTATATCGGAATATCACCATAAACGTATCGAGGCGAGCTGGAGACCAGTTGAAATTTCAAAACAGCTAAATAATACTATTGACTGTATTTAAAATTGAATTTAGGGAATAGTCGTAACTTCCTTGGTAGGGTCATAGCCCACTCCTATTATAGGAGCGGGCTATGGTAGGGTATTGGTTTAGCACTCGGGGCGTTTTGGGAACTACCCAAAGAGTCACTCATCCCTCATTCTTCTAGGGATGTTCTCGATCACACCAAGTTAAGACCGGAATTGTACCTGAACACTAGACACTGGTCGACTTCCATTCTCCTTTACCTTATCCCGTTCGGATGCAAAGTTGCCTAAGGGCAACTCAAATTCGAAATCAAATTCAACTTTGTCGAAAAGGCAAAAATCCGTATCTGCAATATTTGACAAAAATTGACTTCATAGGGTCTACCCTTAATTAAGGAACTTTATTTCGGTCGAATGTGCAGAGACGGTCTTTGGATGGTACAATGGATCTATCGGGTTGGTGCGAATGAAATTACCCCTTTGGCGCTTCGCGAGAAACACACCTCAGGAACATAACACAGAGATTGACTGAGATCACGCGTCTAACGTCACAAACTCTGTATACATCTAATAAACAGACTGGGGTACATAGTCAGGAGGCAGTGTGTGTTGTTGAACATGGTTGTATAGAAGTGTACCATGGAGAACACACAGTTGCGAGTGATTTTTCTTCATGTATTCAAACTGGGGCACTTTGCACAATAAGACGTGAAAACATTATCACTGCATTTGGTACAGGAATGCCGAAGGAGCTACCATTCGCTGTTTTTTTGTCAGATTTCGTCCCGGTGACACATTATTTCAAAATGAGCCCCGTGGTCACCAACCAACATCATGTTCGGATAAACTGCTCAGGAGCACCGTGGAAGTGGATCCTCGGAAAAGTGTACTTGTCATTGCAGGCGAGTTAGGCAAACAACATACCACTGTCAGTCGGCGGCTCCGAACAATTGGCAAGGTGAAAAACTTGAGTGCCACATGCTGACAACAATCGCCGTCTGGAGGTGTGCAGTTCTCGGAGTGTAAGGAAAAGCGAGATGGTTTTCTGCATCGGACTGCCACTTCAGATGAAAAATGTGTCTGCTGTGACAATTGTAAACGGTCAGGAAAATGGTTGGATCGTGATCAAGGTCCGGGACGGTATCCTAAACCACCTCTCCACCAACGGAAAGTATTGTTGCTGTTATGGTGGCCTACCATCCACCATATCTTTCTCAGACGAGATGAAACCATCACTGCAGATCACTGCAGTGCTAAAAATGAATGGAATGCATTGCAAACGTATCCGCAAGTATCCAGCAATGACCAATAGACATGACGTCCTCATTTGTATTGCAATGCTGGCTCACACGTCACGCAAAGAACAGTGTAGGCTCTTCAAGAGTTGCAGTATGAAACCCTTCCTTGCATACCATATTCCCCGGACCTATCTCCCACTGACTACCACCTCTTCCAACATCTGGATCTCTTTTTCTCAGGGAAGACCTTCCCTGATGACCAGGCGGTACCAAATGCAGTTGAGAATTTCTTCACATTGCAGACTTCTTTCGGCACGGAATCCATTCCTTGACTGAGCGATGGCAACAGTGTGTGAATGCAGACGGCGACTACTATGATTAACCCGGTAATGCAGTTTTCATTTCTTTGCACATGACGCATCTTGGGCGTACATTTTATTCACTATTTTGATTTATGACACAACTTACGTCCTTATGTGTCGAGATATTGCGTCATTTGTGTTTAAGTGCCTGTAGCTCTGAAACTACGCACATTTTGAACGAAACTTCATTAAAGGAACTCCGTTCTTTTTTATGTAAATCCTAAAATAATAACCTCCCGTAGTTTGCGATATTATTGCTAACAGACATTTTACTTATTTCAATAAAAATAGTCCATCAATACTCGCTAAGCACTGCCTAAGCATGCTTCTAGTATTAGGTACTCAGAAAGCAAATACCGACTGCAAATACCATTTTCAATGTACGTTATGTATCCATACACAAATCTATCTGAACTCGCCACGAGTTTTTCTTGTTAATACAGGACATTTTTTCTAGCAGAGTACTTCTCTGAAATGTCCAAAAATTATAAACACCTGTGACATGTGAGAGAGATAAAAGTTACCTTTGAAATGATAAAGAAGTAACATTGTTTGCAGTTTATGTGCTTCCGCAAAGTAACAGAAAAAAAAGTAACTTTTAATAAGAAGTAAGATTCAATAGCATCTTTGACAGGCATATATATCTAAAACTTTTCTCATTTTGATTTAACGATTCAAATACTTTTTTGAATTCAATATAGTTTATTAATTCTGACTTCTTGTAACTGCTACAGTTAAAAGTGTCAAGTTTTCCCATTCAAAACATTTATGGGAAATTTCTTTAAGTAATAAACGCAAATCAAACTAAGAACTGACATTAATATCTTAAATTCAGTTCTAGAAGGGTACAACTTGATACGTAAAGGTCAAATGAATGCCGTTTCAAAGAAGTTAGTAATATTCTTTAGTATTTCGTATAAGTTTATACCGATTTTTGTCCTAAACTTGTGTAATGTTTCCTGCAATAAACTAGATGAAAAAAAACTAATTGTCAAAGACAGTATTAGGGGAAAAAGATTATGAAATTAACCTTCTTGACGAGTGATGTTGCTATTATAATTTAAAATATGAAGTGTCTTGTTGCATTAGATTGAACCATGACATTCCAACAAATGAACGGAACAATCCAATTGATAAATGAAGCCTCACACACTTAATTTTATTCTGTGAACTTAGTGCGGTCTGTCATCACGCGAATGAATCTGATGAAAACAGATTTTAGCTGCTCAAGGGAAAACTATTAAAGCTAACCTCACTGGTGTCGGAACTTCGCATATTACAAAAGGTCACATTTGAAAACTGTAGGTTAAATCGAGCATTTTGATTTTAAATTTAAATTCAGTTGTTTTTATTCTATTTGCTTCCCTTGAGGCGTTACCTTGGCTTACATGAGTGCCTTGAAGTGTTTATAATGTAATCATACCTTATTGAATAGACTGTAGATAGATGTAGTGTCTTATTATCGATATAGGTATTTGAATTTTGAATTTTTTTATGTTTTTAGGCATCTATGTTTCAGGCCGGGATAGGTGAGGAGAAAGGATGCGGGAAGGTGTCGTTCAGTGCCTACGTTGAAGGTAGCATCCCGGTATTTGCCTGGTGTGACGAAAACTGTGGAAAAACCTTAGTCAGGTTGGTCGGCCGCTAGGATCGAACCCACAACCTTCCAAATGCTACACCAATGTATTTGAATTTATTTATGGCTTTAGGTATCTCAGGCCAAGTCCGATTACTATAGGAGCGGCAAGTAAAGATAATAATTAGTGAAAATCAGAGTGCGCAATTTTGTAGAAGTGCGTATGGCATAAAATAAAAAAAATATATAGAAAGGTTTACAACTGCGCCAATTTAAACGAGTGAAGCGGAGTCCAGTAGGCTGACTGTACACAGTGTTCCCACCAGGCTTGAGCAGCGACCGTCCGATTTAGATCTACCTGTTGTTGGGAAAGTTTTGCTGCGGCATTTCGAACTACGATTATCTCGATTAGTTAGTCCACCTTGTATCTCGGGAACAGCAAGGGGCACTGGTTGATCTATGTGGGTTTGAACTCAACTCGCGCAAACTTCTCCTACGAAACCTTAACCACGTTTGTAGCCATAATAGCTCTCAGAGTTTCTCAGCTGAAAATTATCGATGAGAGGACAGAAGGACATACATGATATATGTATAGTTGCTTTGTAAAAGCGAGTGAAGCTATATCCACAAAAAGTAAAACTGAGATATTGGCATTATTAAGTTCATGTCATTACCTTCTTTCATATTGATAGGGTTTTATGATTTTAGAATGTCTGTAAAATCATTTAATTACCATAAGAAAGTAACGGACAGAAACAAAAATTAACAGTAAATTGTTTTATATATTTTATCTTCTTTTTGAAAACAATAAAATCTTGGCAAACTAAAACTTCTATCAGTATTTCTAAAATATTCATTGGTGTGAATTATCCCTAGCTTTGAAAAACAAGAAATATATTACAACTGTTTTTGTCGATTTCCCTATATTTATAGCGCTTGGACAAGTGCGGGTTTGAAAATGGCCTACACATTATGTGGCTTTGAACTCGTAGCTTCAGGACCTTTAACAAAACACTTCAGTTACCTTCGTAGCGCTAGTAGTTCGTCAGTTATTTGTTCAAAGTTGTCGACGGACGATCATAGATGATAGGCTTTTTATGAGGAATGGATCTAGTTTTGTCGAAGACTTTTCTCCAAGGTCACATCAACTTCTTTGGTAGTCCTAGTAGATCCTGAGTTAAAGTTGTGGACAGACGCTTGGACGGACAGAGTGCTGACGTCATTTGTGATGGTTCAGTGCTTACCTTCGGTTCCTCTAGCTCCAAATCTACTCATGTTTTAAATTTCCTCAAAGGAATATACCATCAATGTCCCGTCTCATCTTGAAGAGTTAACCCCTCATTTAGTGATCAGTACTTATGGAATACGACGATTTTGAAATCCGTAGATAAGTCTGATATAAACTGTATGGAAAGTGGACATAGAAACAGCGGTGTAGCCAGACAAATTTTCGCGGCGGGGCTTATATTTACTTACGGGCCACCCTTACAAATACCAGAGTATCAAACTTCTTGTTTATCCAAAATAGTCCAAAAGTTTATTCAAGCAAGGTTTTGCATAGCGTATCTGAAATGGTCCAGCTTGGCCGCTCGATCCCTATCATTTTTTAAAGTACTTATATCTCTTATATAAGAATAGTTCAAAACGGGTATTTTTTTTTATTTTTATACCAATCGATTAATTAATGGCGGCCATTTTCGTATTGCGGCACATACGAAAATTTGTGTTAGCAGATGTTTTACGAAAAATGTAATACCTGCGAACAGGTTTTTCATAGGGTATTGAAACAAAAACAGTCCTTTCTAGTAACATCTGCTTGATAATTTTGGTCCTTTGAATGAAACACCTAAAACGTAAAGAAACTGGTCAAAATATTATCCAAATGTTATTGTCGAAATAGAAATAATTTCAATTTTCAGGGCGCTTTTTCGTCCGGTAAGGATTGAATATTAAAGTTGATTTCTAGCACACTATACATATCAAAGTATATTAAAAATATACACTATATGAAGGCTGATATACGCTTCCTTAATATTTTATGAATTTTTGAAAATACCAAATTCGTATTTTCTGCGTATTGGAGGACCAGTAGCTCTAATAGTAGAAAATATAAAAATCTATTTTTTTCACACCTTACACATTTATGTCAAGAGAAACTACGGTAGAATTTTGAACTTTAATGATGTTTGACCTTAAATGAAGTCACAAATTTGCAAATTGTTTATGAATGATGCTTGAGCACGCTTTGGTTGGAACATTGAAGATCCGTATCTCTCATGGGAGATTAGATAAAAATCGATTTTTTTTCTACAATTTATACACTTATGTAAGGAGCAAGTATAGTAGAGATTTCAACTTTGACATTTGAGTTTGAAGGCATGGTTGCTTAATGGAATGAAAAACGATATTCAAAGTGCAGAGCAGTCTTATTGCGGACTGCCTGGAACCTATACTGTATCTACTGTATTATTGCAATTTTCGTTTGGGGGCACATAGAGTATTTGGGGGTACGGCCCCCCTGTGCCCCCGTGGCTACACCCCTGCAAAGGAATAACTAATTATGACTTTTACTTGTAGAAATGTTTAATGCGTTAAGTGATAATATTCCAAATTGATATTTTTAAAGTCCTCACAACTATTTGCGTTACTGTAACGAATTAATTAAGCAAATCATTTTAACCAGTAGCTTTTTTTTTCATGAAACTAATATTCTTAATAATGCTTTCGTTCATCATAAGAAATAGGGCACCCGTATGCAGTATGATGAAACAACATTGCGAATTGTCTCACTATGCAGGTTAGGGAGAAAATGTTAGGAAAAGTGATATTGGGTATCTGGGTAGTACGACTGAGGCCATGGGGAGGAAAGAATCGGATATGATCGCCAGAATATGCAATTTCTAGTATTCATGCAACCATCCTTAGAAGCTACTGCACCTACATCTATAATGTAGGAGCTAAATTGTAGAAGTTAATAAGGAAAGTAGTTAGTAAATGATGGTGGCCATTTGGGTAATCTATAGGTTGCCATGGGTCCAATATCACTGCCGAAACAATTAATTTCTTGTATACAAATAACCACTTTTAGGAAATATTACACCTAGAGCTATGATTTTGGTTCCAAATTGTAGGTTTTTATAGCTAAAATGATCACATAATGACGCATAATGAATCAATGTCATTTCTATACGGGATTCTTCCGTCGCCATGGCCCTACACGGGCTACCTAGCTTTCTTAATACTTCTCTCTCAACGTTATATAATGACATCATTCAGAGTATTGCTTCATCTAACTGCACGGTGGAAGGGGGAGATGAACATAAGCACAAGGATTATGAGAGTGAAGAAGCATTTTCATAGTACGTAAGTAACGTGTGATAGAATTTAAAAGTGTGTTTAAGAAAAATAAAACGAAGTTTAAGAAAGAAAGTTTTTACAGGAGCATAAATAAACTGACTATTTTTTCTCTTATATTTGGCTACATCAAACCAGGGCCTAAAATTGAGTGGAGTACTCCACACTTTGTGGAACTGTAGGAAAGGAGCGTGGAACTATAATTCTTAAAGTGTGGAGGGGTATTAATGGGAGTACCTTACTTTTCTCTGATTATGCATTTAAACGCGTTTAGTGTGTCAAACTAAGTCTTACTGATTCAATACATTCATTCTGCAATGGGTTACTCAATTTCATATAACTGCCAGTATATGATATTAAGCCAGAGTTAATACGTGTAGGTGTCTCCTAGATGGCAGGGAAAAACATTGCCAATTTTGAGGTGAAGGAACTTTTTAACTATATTTAGTTTTCAAACGTTTTTGGTAGCATTCATATAGTTTTAAAATATGCAACTAACTGCACGTTTATCTGTTGTTTCAATAGGACATTACATTTTTCCGATATAATGAAATGTGTTGTTTCGTAGATAAAAATTACGAAATTACTTAGTTTTCCAGTGTGACTATTTTTCTTACCGGTTTGTTTCCTGTATTTTATGGTTTAATACAATACATTTAAATATGTATCCTAATGTGCCTTTAATTTTGTTTGCTCTGAATGCCAAAATTTTCATACATAATAATAATAATAATAATATTTTTTTGGTCGCAGCTAAACATGATGTACTGGACAGAACACTGATTATATGTCAAAACAAATGCTGACTAAACTAGTTTTTCTATACTATATAAAATTTTTAAAAGTGTGGAGCTGTGATTTCGTTGAAGTTTAGGCCCTGCATCAAACAGAACTATCCTTTGTGTATTTCGGTTCGTAATTTGAAGATCCGATTGCGTTGGTAGAAAGGGACTTAGAAGAACTGTTTTGACTTAACTGAGTTTTCGACATAATCAATGAAATTTGCAAAATAAAAGTGACAAAAACTAATTGACTTCAGGCCAGAGCGTTTAAAGTTTCTTATGATACAGTATCATTTGAAGAACAATCAAAATATACTTTCGGATTATTGTTTCAATTCAAACTACCAGATGACAGGAAATTTCAATGTGTATCTAAATTTTAAAATGTATAATGTTTTACAGTATGTGAAACCAAAATAACTCAGTGGTAATTAAAAATAAAACTTTAAATATACCTCAGTGTCTTTCTCATAACATGAATGACAAGTATTTTGTTTTTTATAACGCATACCATCACTTCTCCCTGACGTAGTAAGGGATAGATTCAGTTAAAACTGCACTGATGTTACTTACTTTATAGAATATAGATTATTTTATGATCCTACCTTGCCTCTTTACTAGATAGGAGTAAATAGAGTATTTCAGAACAATATGAAGTTCTTGCTAATTTATTAAATAATGTTGGTTAAAAATTTTTAATCTTAGTTATGAATGGATATTGGACTTCTGATATTCAATCAAGCAGTATTAATCTTTCTTTTTCATCCTTTAAGCATTTTTAATTCGTGTGTGTGTGTTTCTGCTTCTGTGTGTATATTGGTGCATATATGCGTATAGTCCTATTGATTACTACATGCGCTAAATGTGTCAGTTGTGATTCTGTTAGTGTGTTTGTTTACTTATGTATGTGTGGTTTGATAATATTCAGTGAACAACTTAGAATATCTTGTAGAAGAAGTAGGATCAGGAATACCAATGTGTGCAATTGTCTGGACGAAAAAGTCATAGGTAAGTACAGAAGAAAGAGCATCCTTGTAACTATCTGTTTGTTACCATTACAAGAAGTAGCTTAGCTGTCATAATAATGATTATTTACCATAAAAATGCACGTTGTAAAGCTACAACACCTGAACATGCAATCTCGAAGTATAACTAAACGTTTCCCCATATAAATCATGTGGCTGCAACCTTCAAATTTTACAATAGCCCATGCTAATGTTCGCTCAATGCTAAATAAAATGGACGAAATTAGCTTGCTTCTTTACAAGCATCAAAACGAAATTATTCTAATTACGGAAACTTGGTTAGACGATTCCATAACCTCAGCTGCACTCGATGTAGCTTGCTACAGTGTAGTTCGAGGACCGACAACTAAAGAGAGGCGGAGATATTACCGTATATTATCGCAATCATTTATATATTAAAATATATAAAATATATAAATATATGTAGTACTGGGTGAGAATCATTTTGAGTACCTTAATATTATTGTTAAAATTAACACCACACGAATAGGAATAATTGGAGCGCACAGACCTCCTAGTACACCGTACTACAAACTGTCAGCTCTAGAAGATCTGATAGCGAGTATGTATTGACAGGTTGATAATTTGTTCGTGCTTGGTGACCTTAATTGTGATCAAATGCCTCCAGAGGACCCGGAAGCTATATATTTAAAGAATATTTTAGATATATACCAGCTTGTTCAACTTGTCAACAAACCCACCCGTATAACTGAATCAGAGGAATCGCTGCTTGATTTGATTATAACAGATAACGTAAACAATGTGCTTACGCACGAAGTGTACGAACCAATAGGAAGCTCTGATCACTGTTTAACTACGGTAACCTTAAACATAATCAAACCACGCAGAAGCAAAACAGTATATATAACTTACCACAATTACTCTTGTTTTGACGAGCGTAAACTTTGTCAGAGTGCAAGATCATTTAACTGGGATGCACTCAAATCATATGAATCAATGAAAAAGTTGATTTTTTACAGAAGTCCCTTATAGACATATTTGATAAACATGCCCCGATTTCCACTGCTAAAATAACAGCCTGCAAACTACCTTACATTTCAAGCAACACACGGTTGTTAATGAAATTAAGAGATAATGCGCACCTTAAATATAAACGAACAAAATTCCAAATACGTTGGGATGAGTATAAACAGCTCCGTAACTTCACAACAACGGTTATAAGACAGGAGAAGGCAGCTTATTTCTCCCATCATATTAACAAACAGCAGTAGCCCAAAGGCTATGTGGAATAAACTCCGTAAATTAGGAGTGGGCAAGGCAAACCCTTCGCATTTTATTTCTAGACGTAAATGACCCAAATTTAATAAATAACGTTTTTATTGATGTAACTAATTCAAATATTACTGACAAGTCAGCTATATCTAGAAATGTGAGTTACTTCAATACGCTGAAATTTAACCATCTGTCAGAACCATTTACATTAAATCAAGTGGAAGAGTTCGAAGTGGAGAGAGCAGCAAAAAGCATTAAGTCGCATGCTGCAACACTTGACGGTATTACAAGAAAAATGAACTTAGGACTTCCATTTCATTTATCCTATCATCATTAACTCACATTATAAATTTTTCTTTCAATAATGGTTGTTTCCCAGCCATTGGAAGGAAGCAAAAATTATGCCACTTCCGAAAAAAAAAGTGGAATCTCTAAAAGACTTAAGGCCTATCAGTATATTACCTATCTTGTCGAAAGTGATTGAACATAATGTATATCAGCAACTGTACAAATATGTAACTAAACAAAATCTATTACCTGTTATCGAGTCCGGTTTTCGCAGGCACCATAACATTATTACAAGTTACAAATGAAATGTTACAGGCAATTAATTCCTCTTATGTTACTGTACTAGTTCTGCTTGATCTCACAAAAGCATATGATTTAGTGCAACACGATTTTCTTTTAGCCAAACTTAATTATTACAATGTAGCGAAGTCTACTCTCCCGTGGTTCTGGTCGTATCTCTATAACAGAGAACAAAGAGTTATGTTACAAAATTCCGCACTGATACTATCTGAATCAGCTAAAATTAATAATGGTGTGTCACAAGGCTCTATATTAGGTCCTTTTTTTCAATATACTCTTCTGACATTGAAGCATTCTCAAGTCCATTCTTATCCTGATGACACACAAATATTTATCTCGTCTCCACCCACTTTATTAAATACTAAAGTGACACTTCTTAATAAAAATCTGAAAGCTATCAATGATTGGTGCGTCGGTAATGGGTTATTAGGTAACCCACAAAAGTGTACATTCACGGTCATAGGAACAAAAAAATAAAACCTGAGGAATATATTTACTGATGAAATTAAAGTGAACATAATGAACATAAATATTCCACATTCCAAGGTGGTCAGAAATCTAGGAGTCCAGATGGACGAAAATCTTACCTGGAGCTCTCATGTGTCCGCCCAGTTTACAAAAGCTCTATCAACCCTGCGGTATCTTTATAAACTACGCGAATACTTCACGAAAGAGACTAAATTCTATCTTGTCCGTAACCTTATCCTAACTCTTTTCGATTACTGTGATGTAGTCTACGGACCGGGCTTAACCTTGAGTAAGGCAATATCTATACAAAAAATACAAAATGCCTGCGTAAGATTTAGCCTTGGATTTCATAGATCGGAACATGTACTACCAAAATTGAATAATGAAAATATGCTTACTATGTCAAGGAGACGTAACTTGCACTATTGTTGTTTAATATTTAAACTTAAAAAAAAATAATCTCCCCTCTACCTAGCAAATAAACTTAACCCTCGAAGAACTGTTCATCACTACAGAACACGTAATAGTAATGCCCTTAATGTCCCCCGTTTCAGACTCTACAAAATAACTGGTTCATTCTCTGTTTCAGCAGCGAGAACATGGAACTCTCTGCCAATCAATATTACAAATTTTACCACTTATAGTGCGTTCAGAAATATGGTCATACATTTCCTCCATCGGAAGCAATTACTAAGCTCAAACTCTTATGACCCAACCTGACAATTTCACTCATTGGTATTGTGTAATTAGATTCTTATTTTGACAAGGGACACACATTGACTCAACGAGCTAAATGCATGAAAACGTGTATCTAAGACGAAATAATATAACTGCATGATGTTAGGGAGTAATTGATAATGCCTAAAATATCTCGCTGAATGCACTTATTCCCATCACAAATTGTGAATTTTTTAGTATATCAAATAATGCATCAACTGCTTTTGCACCGCTCTGGTTCCGGTTCAATGAAATATTATTCATTCCGATATTGAAATGAATCTTCAGCTTGTATTATTATAAATATCAATAATACACTGAAACAACTCGATTCTAATACCTGTCAAGAAATGATCTAGCTATATTCGCATGTTCGTCTTCTCTCATTTCGAATATTATACTTTTTCTATCTGCTTGAAATTAGGATGTTTGAGTACTGTCCCATACCCCATCCTCTTTATTGTTTTCTTCCTGTACTCTCTCTCTGTGTCCCTTTCTTTTCTTTTCTTTCGTTTGCTTCCTTCCCTCCTTTGGAACTTCTGCCACTACTATATGGCCCAATTCTCCCTTCTCTACATTACTCTCATTGTTACTTTGTTTCTTTCTGCCTCTTTGCCTAACCCTGTGTTATCTTCCACCACCATTGTGTTTGTCTGGTACATCCTTATGCTGCTCATTAAACTGCAATATTTTCCTTTGTGCCTTCAATTCTTCTAACAGAGTTTTCTGTTGCATTTTCCTTTCGGTCAAAATCACCACAGTCCTCTAAAATTACGTATGGGGATAGCTGAATTTGTTGTCTTGTCTCCTACTTGTGCACGTAATCTTCTGAAAGCTGATTGCAGGTGCTGTCTACCTTTTCTCTATGGCGTGTATATCAGTCACGTTTCTCCTTCCAATATCTATGACTAAACCGAAGTATTGCTTACTCTTTTGATACTGTACTTTTTAAAATATGTCGCTGGTAGATTAGCATTCACAGGATTCAAAGTAATCGCCTGTTTATAATAGAAAATAACCCTCTCAAAATCTCTATGCCTGTAGGTTTCGTTTCCTAAAATCATTTTCTTATCAGGTACTGTTTGCTGCTCTGGCCTGTCATTTGTATAATCAAGGTTATTCGAATTTCCCTTAGCACGTACTATACATGTGTCTTCAATAATTATAGTTTCTGACCAGTCCACACTTTTTTCTTTCAATACTAACAACCGTCTTACCCTCCACCTCATTACTTGTTTAACATAACATTTGCCTTAGTTGGAAGTTTACCTTTATGTGTATTTGTGCCTGTAGATCTTGTTTCCACTATACTAGCCCACACTGTTTCATCAGTGGCTGACTTGCTTGCAATCGACACAATCAATCTTGATATCCCGACAAAATCAACTTAGAAATAACTTTCAGACACTTTCAGATCTTGTAAATCTAACCTTTCATTGTATAACTCCGCATTTTCAGTTAACTTTTTCTCTATTGGTTTTAGCAAACTCTCATGCTGTTTGATGACAGGCTC
Organism: Lepisma saccharinum; assembly: GCA_022664845.1. Lineage (NCBI taxonomy): Eukaryota > Metazoa > Arthropoda > Insecta > Zygentoma > Lepismatidae > Lepisma > Lepisma saccharinum. Next base: position 106,388 of record JAGDQP010000003.1, read on the forward strand.
GTGTAAGGCATATGTTTGTCCATGAAATTGTTGCTCTAATTGTGTTTTTAATTGTACTATTTCTTTACTGAGATTCTGAGATTGTTGTTCCAGCTGAGCTAATTTTTTGTTCATCTTCATATCGATTTGAATTCGTTGTTTCTTCTGTAGGCGACATACATATAGTGCAAGCCTAACCTGCCAGTCCGACAATATAATTTAAACCAAATATCCCTAGGATTAGCTGCATAGAAATTTGTTCTGTGACTGCGAATTCTAAATTTTTAAAGAATACCATTGTGAATAACGTGTAAGTAAATATCTCCAAGTACTGACAGCATAGAGTTGTTGATTAAATGCAACTCTGTGGAATTACGTATTATCAAATTGTCAGACCCCAAGACTTGAAGTAATTGTTTGGAAATTAGGTTTAAAGAAAATCCGGAAGATCGCACATCATATCATTAGGTTTAAAGAAGATCACACATCATTTCGCAGACGTGACTGCCAATCTGTACTTGTGCCATTAACACTGGTGACATTGCATGAGATGACATGTTATGCATAGTGAAACCATCAATTACCATAAGATTATCCATAAAAATAGATTTTGATTGTGCGGACTTACACAACGAGTTTGTGTAACAAATGTTGTATAAATTTACAATTTTTTCTTACAGAGTGCGTCGTCCCTAGTGACGACCAAGTTTTACAGTGGTTGTTTTTGACGTTATCTTGAAGTGTTTGTCGCCTCTTGCTCTGACCTCAGGTACAACAAAAGTAGTTTCGCAATAAAACGCACTTGTACGCAAGCAAGATGAAGTTATTAACTCACCCGACAATGAAGTCTTGTTTAGAGAGACGGGTTTCTTTCATCTGCTATGATTTTGCTTCCTTCAAGCAACGATTGCCAGTCAATGTGAAACAACACAGTCATGTCCTTTGTTGCCACCAGGGAATCCACCAGGATTTTCAGTTTGGGGGCTGTAAAGTCAAGATTAGGAGGGTGTAAGTAAAGTTTTCTTTAGAAAAAAAAAATCCAAATTTGAATTTTGTTGTCTCATCAAACACAGAGATCGAATTCAACAGTCAAACTGTACACACAAATTCCTGACATCATAACAACAACAACAAAAAATGTGTCTGTCATTTTTCGAACTCCCCTTCCTTTTTCCATATACATGGGATCAAATTTGCTGCTCAAAATTTTATTGTTGTTTCTAACAGAATAGTAGAATTTGATAATCAAACTTCGCAGATAAATTCCTGACATGAAAACAAGAATGAAAGATAAACTTTGTTAGTTTTCTACTTCTACTTCATATTTGAGACACAGGGATTTCAATGTGGTGCCCAAAACCATGTTACGATGAAGCAATATTTCCGAATCACGCGAAAAGGATGAACAAAAGTAAAGTGTAATTTTGGGGAGTCGATTTGTATCAATTGGGTAGATATTAGAAGTTGAAATGTGATATCATTTGGTTGTCAGTGTTTCCAACCTGGTAAAAAGTTATATTTCTTTCAAAAAGCATTATATCCGTTTATTAGCTGTCTGGTATTCACTAGTGATGAGAAAATCAGAGGCTATCTGCTATTCTCTAGATGTCTAAACAGGATAGAGAAACCACATAACACAGTGTTGCAAAGTGTGAATATCATACCAAGTTAAAGACTGAAAATTAGCACTTGACCACGTCACCTATTATAGTATTCACAGATTGCAAGATTGTTTACGTCCTTCACATATGTTACTGTTTACATCGGTATGTGAATTTATTTGAAGCGATAACAAAATTCAACTCTTGATTTCAGAAAAAAATCCTTCAATTTCTCAGTTATTTCTGGAATCTAGCAGCTAATATTTATGTATGTTGTATGGTGTTAGGATCTCTTTCGAATGGGACTAAAGGTTTGTGCTTTCGATGCGCACTTCACGATAGTGTCCCTTGTTAGTCTCTCTTTTCGCAAACTATCACGTACGAGAAGGAGAGTCAAAAAGACCAGTAATTTAACCCTAGTAGTGTACACATCTGAAACAGTCACATAAACTGTGCACCAGGTTCACAGTGACCTATAAGTTTTTTTTTTATAAAAGAAACTAAATCAAGGCACATTTTATATCGAAGTTTGTCTTTGATATACTAATTTTACTTGTGTGCTGCCTACTTTATATGAGCGTGAGTGAGTATTAAGGCAACTAGAATTTAAGATAAAAGAGAAATTAACTCGTAAACATTTCTATAATCAAACTTTACAGTGAATCCTATCTACATATCTTTTTTTTTTTCATTTTAGATGTGTTAGATATGTCATGATATTTATGACAAAATACATATCACTGAATGCTGGCCGAGCGGTCTGCGGCGGTAAGCCATCGTCTCGAAGGTCCCGGGTTCGAGTCTCGGCTGGGGCATGGGTGCGGATTTTAACTGCTAAAGGCGAATCGTGACGGGCCAAAGTCCAAAGTTACTAGACTGGCCCATATAAACATAGAGTTTACCATAAAGATTTTACATATCACTGAACAATATTAAAATGTCCACAATTCATTCATTCAATAAAATTGTTACACAAACTGAACACCAGGGTCTCAGTGACTCTTCAGAAGATATTTCTACCAAAATAAGTTAACAAACAATGTCTCACAACTTCGAAAGTCTGTCCTCTAGTACGTCGAAGGTATACTGAATTTGCATCAACAGCAGTGACCTGTGGGCTTCAAGTAGCGCATGCGCAATAAGAAATAATTAAGGATTAATTGTTACTGTTAGACCAGGTGCTCAAAGGATTTTTAGTTTGCTAAATATGAGGACCGCTGTTTTCCTTTTGATTTTTCTCTAGGGGATTATAGTGAATAGGAAAATGCATGTTGCCGGCCGGGAAAGTGGGTCCTTACGTAAGGAAGAGGCTGGGTTCAAACTAGGGTGCGTGCACTAGACTCCGTCAGTTAATTGCCTATCGCTAAGCAACCACTCATCGTAGAGACGTTCTCGTGACGAAATTGTTTTTATTTATTTTTTTCATTTATTCACAATATTCCCTTTTTCTACTGTTACTATCAGAGACTTCTTCAATGATATTACATAATTGACGCAGAGACCACAATGCATATAACAACATGTCCACAAGGCGAAAGATTTAAAGGCACACTGTTAGGAAATAATTGACATGCCCAAACACATCCCATCACAATACAAAATTCGCTTTATTGCATATAGACTTAATTGGGAATGTCATTAGAGTATAATTAGTTTCAAGATTCGTAGCTATATGGCAACACTGTGCCGAATTTTGCACACGGAGAGTGCCATCCTGTGGTGCATCAGACGCGGCGCATGGTTGATTCATAACGGTTTAGTGCAGCAGTACGGTGATTGGTGTGTGACATGGTGACCTGCAAGCCGTGAAGTAAGCCATATAGGAGATGTAGCGCACAAATATTATTTTGTCAAAAACTAAGATCTTTCGCGCCGAAAACTCTACAGATATATCCGTCAGGTGTATAGAGATGCAGCTCTGAGTTGTTTTAATTTTTACGGCTGCGTGGCAGACGTTTTCTGTTCGGAAGAAGAAGTTACCACCGTAGCGGGCCATTCCAATCCATGAATACCAGTAATTCTCCAGAAGCTGTATCGGTGCTAGGAGACGAGTGTTTAAAGAGAGTAATATCTGGTGAATGCGTAACACTCACACGCGTGATACATCACATAAACTGTGTAAATAAACCTTTCAAATCTTCGTTTGCAACCTGCTACCTGTTGCGTAAAAGAAAAAGCACTTTTTAGGCACAAATCTATTATGTATATTTATAATCAAGAGTTAGGTTACGTTTGAAAGCCAGATTATGTTCTTCTCTTTCATTTATACGCAATACAACATAGCTTTCTCTTTTACTTCGCCGCAAGGCTGATAGATGGCTGTGCAGCGGGGTTCAGATATTTCATGCTATAGATGCTTGTCGCTAACAGGATTAGTCAGGTTTTAGCGCTAATTAATTAGCGCAGATTGGCCACTTGGTGGGAACACCATTTAAGCAACTTCTAAAATACTTGGTCCAATTTACGTTAGCAGCACTACATTGTGGCTCAAGAAACTTGCTTTGAAAATGTATGTACATAACAGTAACGTGATAAAGGTGCACTCAAAAAGTTCCCAGACTTAGAATTTATTTACTGTAAGAATATAATTTTAAATTATGCAATTTGCAACATAAAAATTAACAAAATTACTTTAAAAATTATGTGTAGCTCAGCATTGCATCGGAGAGGTAAAGTGTATGTTATGTTAATGGAATAATATACCATTTGTTATTTGTGTCTTTCTCTTTCGCTCTTTTACACTAAGAAATAAAACTGAACACAAAATTAAAATATGACGTAACATGTCGTTTCCAGGATAAAGAACATATAAAACTTAAGGGGAACCCCAATAACAACGTAATGAAACTGTGTAGTGAAATTAGCGAGACTTTTAAATGGATAAAGCTAACAAAAATATGAAGAACCATAAGTGTAATATGTATAATTTAAGTTTGATGGATTTTATTCTATGTAATGAAAAAAACATTGTGAATAGTTTTATACAGTTCAAAATAAAATACTATTAAAATTGAAAACATAGCCTTTATCTAAATATGGGTGCAACTGAAGTGTATCCATACAATGGATGGAACATGATACATCTATCTTTTGATTAATCATTTATACTCATAGAAGAAATTACAAAATATAATGTGTTATATTCTAATTTTTCTTAGCAGATCTTGCTAAATTATTGCAATTTCTAGGTTAAATTCCAGAGATTTGCATTAGAAACCATTGTCATATCTCCGATTTCTTGGAAATATGTATTTCTATGAGGTTTGTCATTTTGTCAGTGAAGTATATAGGTATCACAACTGTCATTCAATAGTCTGTAAAATTCTCGAAAAATCTGAAAGAATGAATTGAAAGTATAGAACTATGACAATCATTAGAGCAACAATACGCTATGAATTTATGATTTGGTATAAGTCTAAGACGGGCTGTATTTATATTAAGACGAACGCAGCATTGGGATGAAGTAAGCTTCATGAGAAATACTAATGAAGCATATAAACACATTCAGGACACAGAATATGTGGTAGATTGGAAGATACCGAAATCAAGAAACAGTAAAGTAGAAAAAATAGTCCAAACAAATGGAGGAAAGATTACTAAACTGAAAAATAGAGCCATTCAAGTGAAAGAGAGATTTATTCAGTAGCAAGGAATAGGAGAAGATGCTAGAAAAGGAAGAAAAGAGAAGAACGAATAGATAGAAAGAACAGAATAGGAAAAGTAATAGTAGTTACTGAGTTCGGTGTAGAAAACAATGTATAAGAATTTGGATAATTATGATTTGTGTGAGTGTCAAACATATGTCAGATCCCAACTGCCTGTGGAGACTGTATTATTTTGGGAACAGTGATTATATATCGATTTTAATGAGACGAAGAGATAAAACTGAATTTATATTTAGACGACAGTGGGATTGGTGAATTTAAAGTGACATGATGATGACATGTATATACATGTCTTAATGTATTTTATCGTTGCACGAAATTTCAATGTTGTTCCTACAAATTCAAGCCTAGAGAATTCTAATTTTCAGGGAAGAAAGTTCATAACCAATTCAACAGTTCTATCGGTGACGATTTGTTCATTGTTGAAAAAGCTTCATTGTTATACGTTTGAATATCCATAACAACAATGAAGCGATTTCAACAATGAACAAGAAAGAAAATAAACAATCGGCAAGGATAGAACTGTTGAATTGGCTATGAAGTTTCTTCCCTGAAAGATTGAACTCTCTAGACTTCAATTTGTAGGAGCAACATTGAAATTTCATGCAAGGATAGAAATACATTAGACATGTACGGCGACAATGCTGCCATCTGTTGTTAGAGATCTTTGCTTTACATTAACCTTAATATAGAAACATAGTTAAAAGATTGAAGTATTACCATATAGAAATGCTACATACACCGCAATGACTTCATCATACTATAACTCTCAGAAAGAAGATATAAACACGCAGATGAATTGATTGATCTACGCGAATATTGAATGAAAACCCATAATAAATAATTTGGAATCAAGTAGTATAAAAACGGTTGTACGTGGTGTAGAATGTTTTCTCTTTGAAACGATATAAAAATAAATAAAATGGAATTAAGAAACAAAGATGTTCAAAGCACAGAGGAAGAGGAAACGACAAGAGGAATATCTACTATGAAAGAAAGAAAGAGTAAAAAAGATGAATTGAGTCAGAGAAAAGATGGCCTTTTTCCTTATTTCCTTTAGATATCTTCTTTTTTCATACCCTTGTCTGGCCTTCCTTCTCCTTTCATCTTTTGGAAGCAATGTTAACTGTATTAAGAGGAAACTAACCGCTCTTCCTGAATGAGTAAAAGAGACGAAGATAGGAAAGAGAAGAAAAAGAGAAAAAAAGATTTGAGTGTATATTCTCCTCTCCTACCCTTCTGCCTACTCCCCCGTGCCCAGTCCCAAATGGCACTACAACTGCTCCTTACTCTATGCTGTCGACACGTCATCGATCCAACTGCGGTAATTTTTTACTCTAGTTGAGAAAAGTCTCGTTCATGACGGGGGAAAAAAAGAAAGAAATAGAAAAGGAAAGAAACAGAACATACACACACACACACAAACCGGAAGTTGAGAGTTCAAAGGAAGTTGAGAGAAAGAGAGACTTTGGTATGAGGGTTTGACGGAGTGAAAAAAAAGAGAGACTTGCTATGAACTGGTTGAAGACTTGCAGACTAGAAATAAGGGTGTATCTAGCAAGCGAAATTCTGCTACAAATTCTAAAGGCTTGATTTTGAGTCTGATGTATTTGAGAAAATATATTTTTTTTTCTATTAACATCATCCTCCCCCCCAGGAACACCCATAGAAATATACAGGACTTAACCTACATCTCTTTCTTATTCTTCAAAATACAACACTATTGAAATTTGCGAAACTCCTTCATAACGTTTCAGCAAAAAACCTACTACAATTTGGCTTTATCAAAGATTTACCTCAAGCAATTGAAATTTAGTACGAAATTCTGATATTGTGTTGAATAGATATGATAAAATAACAATATTTTAAGTCTCTTTTCAAATAATTCTAATATTTTCCAAAGTTGCAGGCAAAATCGTAGTAAATTCATCGCTTTTGGGCATGTGCTCTGGAGAAAATGTTTTCCAGTGTAGTAGTCTTTATAAAGTCAACAAAAACCATGGTCATTAGAAAGCTTATGACGATGATGATAATGGGTGTTCTGGCTGGAGGCAGGTCTATGATCCAAAGATCTACCATTGCTTTTCTATTGGATAAAAAGGACACATTTAGGACGAAGATCTACAGTTCAAAGTAATCTTCCAACCACTGATGTCTACCGAATATCGAACGCGGAACTTTTTTGATTAAAAGGGATGAACCATTACAACTCACCCACCATGGACACTAATTAAAAAGATAATGCACTGGTTACTTATTAGGGTATGTAAGATCGCTATTTGTGAGGTACTCAAGTTTGTCCTAACAAGACTGCAATATATTGGTGACTTCTTGTAACTTTGATCTTATCTGGTTAATCATTTCGTTTAATCTGACCAAACAGTGTGTCACTGCAGTGTTGCAACTCAACATAAATTGAATATTTTTCAAATACCACTATTTAGGATAATTTACACATTTAGAACAAATGCCAAGTCAAAACTTACTCTATCCTTTACTTCAAACAGTGTTGCTACCTCTTTAGAATTATAAGTGGAGATAGATCACTTAAATTATTTTTATATTGAATTGGAAACACTGTATCACATCTACTATTGTAGTAACAAGGTATGAGTAACGTGTATTGTCTATGTCATGACAGGAAATGTTCAAATTGTTTGCTTAAACGAAACTGAAAATATTTGGGAATATGTTTAAAGGTGACATAATCTGTAACAAAGGAAGACCCCGAATTCTGCTTCTTATATATCTTCTTCCTGTCTTCAGCCACTAGAAATTTGCGAATAAACATTAAGTCAGATTAATTCGTATTTGGACTGTTACTTCCCACGCAAAGAAAGTAGTATAAACTATTACCTATTCGGACTGTTACTTTCCATGCATGTAAAGCTGAAATATTTATATGCCCTTCAATCTGAAAATCGTAATACGTAGCTTTTTTAGAAGTTCACTTTAAACGCAACATCAAAGCTATATTACATGAGGAACGTCTTCTTGCAGTGGGGACACCCTCACCAAGCGGTTGTTGATAGTATCTATGACAAACGATTAACTGTATATTGTTTATCAGTGCTTCGTCCATGTATTTTTCTGCTATTTTGCAGCGTGACGTGGAGTCACTGCTACAGAAGCAGTTAAAGTGATATGTGAGCTTGTGATCACCCTAAACAATGTACACGAGTCAGGAAGAGTATGTATTCATTAAGGTTCAGGTTGTACAGCGAAAGAATGCGCGTCAAAGTCAAACAGGATTAAAGGATTCCTGTCTGGACTCTCAAATCTCGAATAGTTGTCAAACGGGTAAATGTATTTCAACACGGACTCTTCCACAAAGAAACACTGTTTTCATCACATTGAGGACCTTCTCCATCCACCATTTTCTCGGAAGTAGCTACTTCTTAAATCTAATCCCATTTGTTCTCCATGACAATGGCAGATGGCATATACGTCACATAATTTTAAGGAACTGAATAAGTAAGGGACTCTAAGATACTTGAACACCCACTTTTATTCACCAGACAACATCCCATACAAATTTCAATTGATTCACGAAAATGAAAGAATTCCTCAGAGGAAGACGCTTTCGTGACGTTTCTGGAATCATTTCGGCAGTTAGATGCTCTCCTTGAACTGTATCTGGATACACTGCCTGCCTGATGTTTGAAATACCGTAATCACAGCAGCAGTAGGAGATTATATTGCAAGAATATAATCACCAGGTATTCACTTTCATATTTAAATAATACGTTTCATATTGCCAATACAAGACAAACAAAACAACTAAGCTGCAATGTTTTAGAGTTGGCTACTTAAAAAACATTTATCTTGAGTATCAACTGTATGCATACTTACACACTCACTATAAACATCATGTATGCACTGCAACCTCATGATAATTGTCCCCATAAGCTGATTTGAAAGGTGTAATATGAATAAACGAATTACTAACAATTCTTCTTTAGTGAATGGAACCCATAAAGTATTTTGAGAATTGGATCTTACATTTTGGGTTGGATGAAGTAAGATATACAGCAGGAACACAAGAATTAAAACCATCCTATCAATATTTAAATGTAGAAGAAAGGAAAGAAGTCTAAAATACGAAAACGAAACGTATCTTCAAGATCATTTTATGTGACTTAGACGAAGGGAGGATTCTCAAGGGTAGAAGGTGAGAAGAATTTTGTCTAGCTTCCCCATCTATCAGGCTTTGGGCTCTTCACTGGTTCCCGCATTTGTCACGAACTCGAGGAACACTCTTGATGGATGGTAGCGGTGCTACAAAAGGCAGCGGAGTCCTTGTAAACTGTCCACATGAACGGCCACCAGAGAATTTCTAATATTGGAGATAAACTGACAGACACCTGGCAATTTTTCACTTTAATTGTTTTGCTTTCTACAGTTCTCTCCCCCATTTTCTTTATTTTCACAAGCACTTTTTTTTCGTTCCATTGTCCACGGAGTTAGGGTGTGTGAGACATAATAGAAATAGAAGAAAAAAAAATGAACGAAAGATTTCCTCGAATAGTCTCTGGAGGACATTTTTGACAAGCTACCGAGTAGACAGATTAGAACAACGGCCAAATCTAATATATTTTCATTTTCTTCGGCAACATCAACGAATTGAGTTTTCTAAGGACATAGTATTTTATTATTATTTTTATTTTTGTCTGTAGACAAACTTTCACATGCACATTTTTCTACTTGGATATTTTAGGCAATTGCCTAATTTTCACAGGTTTTCCTTCAACTCACAATGTTTCAACCGTGTTCTCATATCTTGCAACCTTGATTTAATTCATTTTTCGACGTCATATCATGATGATTGTTAATTTCTTGATTGGTGCAGTGATTCAGTGTTGCCAGGCCATAAACAAAAAAAATCAGTTATTCAAATTGCTTCCATTTAATTAGACCTAACTGTACCAAACTTGACATAAACATTGTTTGACACAATAGGAACATACTGTGGATGTTCCCACTCCTTAGGAACGCCCTTTTCAGTGTTGCCAACCCATCTCAAAAATATATCTCATGAATTATAAAATGTACGGACATGAATGAGGTGTCGTTTGATAATAAAAAAAATAGATAAAATGAATTTTATGGGCGGTAACAGCACTATGGCTTACGCCCGTCCCGTGGTGTCGTTTGAAAGGTCTTAGCTAGACTAGCTCATAGCCACCAAAACAGTCTTAATTAGTGTAATAGTTCAGTGTTTCTAGCCCATTTTGTTTTTTTAAAAAAATAATCAATTATGTAAATTGCTTCAACTCACTTGGGCCTAACTGAGCACAAGTTTGGCATGAACATTATTTGACACAAGTACTGTGGATTTTCCCGAATCTAAACACTGCAGTTGTCAGTGTTGCCAGCCTATTTTTTAAAAATTTAATGCTTGCATGGCTAAAATGCTATTAAGGTACAGGAGACCCATGGTTTTCTTTTTAGTCATGCCTAAATATAATTTTTTAAAGTATTTTTCTTGATAATTTCAGTTGATTATGACTAAAAAGTATGAAATAAACATATTTTTAAATAACATGATTTAAAGAAAGGAATTTGTACTAAAAAGTAGAATATAATTTTGTGGCCAAGAAAATTTCTTTTAAGAGCATTTTCTATTGGTGCATGACTAAAAAGAAAAGCACATGGCGCGCTCTCATATCCAATCACTTTATAATTTTGTTCAATTCTCATCTAATATTATATATAAGTATACCTTAATATATACAGATGCTTATCAGAATAATGGAAACACCTGTAGTTGCAAAAAGTCAGATGTATGGGTTGGCAGTGGTGTCGTGGCGACCGCAGAGCCGGACTGCTGGTGGTGGTGTGTTAGGTCGGTCTCCATACTACGTCAGGCGTCGTGGAACAGGAGTGTGCAGTGGCTGCAGCAGACGGAGGTAGTGTAAAATGGGAGACCTCTCAGAGTTTCAAAGAGGGCAAATTGTTGGTGCGCGGTTATGTGGAGTGAGTGTGACGGCAGTGGCTAGTGTGTTAGGTGTGTCGCCAGGGACAGTGTCGAAGGTGATGACGGCCTACACAACACACGGGAAAACCACATCGGGGAAGCGGAACAGTGGGCGGAAGAAAAGCACGTGACAGGGCACGCCCGGTATTAAAGCACATTGTCACGCGGAACCGTCGTGCCACTGCGGCGCAAGTGACGGAGGAACTCATTCAGCACCTCCCCCAACCTGTTTCGACAATCACAGTCCGCCGCGAATTACATGACATGAACTTACGGGGTCGTGTTGCACGGGCCAAACCTCTCATCAGGGACCAGAACGCTTTAGCACGCCGCAAATGGTGCCGCGACCATGCAACTTGGACCGTTGACGACTGGAAACGTGTGGAATGGTCGGATGAGTCACCATTCACCCTATTCCAAACCACGGGCCGTGTTTATGTGTGGAGAACGCCCAAAGAAGCGTATGATCTGCAGTGTCTCCGCCCAACTGTGAAACAGGGCGGCGGCACGGTGATGCTGTGGGCCGCAATATCATGGTTTTCATTGGGTCCTGTGGTCACACTTCGCGGACGCATCACTGCCAACGATTATGTCGCAATTTTAGGAGACCACTTGCATCCTATGGTCCGGATGTTGTTCCCGGACAATGACGCCATATTCCAGGATGATAATGCACCCATTCACACAACTGGAGTTGTTGCAGCGTGGTTTGAGGAACATCGGGATGAAGTTCAACACCTCCCCTGGCCCGCCCAATCCCCAGATCTCAACATAATTGAACATCTGTGGTCCATCTTGGAAACACGACTCCGGCGACGATTTCCACCTCCATCCTCTCTCACAGAACTGGCCGATGCCCTGCACGAGGAATGGTGTAATATTCCACTTGCTACCATTCACGACCTCTATGTCTCCATCCCACGTCTCATCAAGGCTGTTCTGAAGGCGAAAGGTGGCCCGACACCATATTAATCTGGTAAGTTGCACTTTCGTTCAGGTGTTTCCATTATTCTGATAAGCATCTGTATATCAATAATAGAAAAGAATGTTTTGTTAAAATAGGATTATGTAGTATATTGAGATACGTATAGTGAAGAACCTTATACTATTAAAAACTATATAGACTTATATAATAATATTGTATATATATTATATACCAATAATAAAACGAACATGTTATAACATTACGTCAGATTGGAAGAATTTATCAAGTAATTGTTTTCAATAAAATTTATATAGGGCCCTATGCTCTTCTATTTAGTCACCCATGAATAGAATATTTTTGAAAAATAAATTTTCTTAAAAACATTTTTTTTTTTTACTTTTTAGTACAAATTGCTTTCTTATTTTTCGAGAAAAGCATGTTTAAAAAATAGTTTTATTTTGTTTATTTAAAGTATACTACTGAAAGGCTCTGCTTGGCGAGATGTTATATTATGAGAAACATGGGGTTTTGGGGTCGGAGCAGTAGTAGTATGGTCCAAGTAATTTGACTAGTGTCTACAAGGTTTTGGGTTCGAATCCTGGGCTAGACACAGATATTAATGAAAATTAAAACAAAACATCTTACTTCGTTGTAGGATTGGGATGGTACAAATTGCTAACGCAGCAGGGTTGCCAGGTTCCCATCGCAATATTTCCCTCAAAAAAATGTTTTTTTTCGTTTTTTCTAAACATTTAACGAATTCTAAATTTTCTTTAAAAATTAATGGAAATTAAAAAAAAAAATGTGTCAAAAAGATGAAACAAATTTTCCCTTTCACCTTTTTTGGGAGCCAGATTTTCCCGTTCTCCGGGAATTTTTCCTGCATTTGACAACACTATACCGCAGTGTTGCACATAGAATATAAATAGTGAATCTACCAGCACCATTCATATTTTCAACCTTATTTTACGAGCGAAATAAAATATATACAAAAACAATAGTGAACCAAGACGTTTTACCATTGCTCTTAATCCTTTTTGTACTAAGAAATAGAATATAAAGATATTATTTATCAGTATTAAAAGTGCTGGTGATTAGAGAGAGACGTGTCACATTACTTAGATTTAAAGGTAACGGTTTACTTTTCGCGAGCAGAGACATCTAGTTACAATATCTTGATAAGTCTTTGAAATTATGAAGAACATTGCAACAATCACGAAGAACGGAGGTCCTTCGAGTGACGCTAAGCAATGAGTCTGCTGGCAGTACTCACATATATACTGCTAATTTCGGATTTAGCAAACTATAAGCCGATTTTGATGCTAGAAATTGCATTTGAAAACCCTTTACCATACCAATACACAGGAAAAAAAATGGATCGGTAGCACCTGCTTGGGGCCCCCTAGGGCGGTTAAAAAAAAACAACAACAGAATTTCACACTTCTAGTGATAGCACTTACCACAGACCATATAGGTGGCCGAAAATTACGGAATCGTAATCTACGCTTCAATACCTTTCAGACGGTGTAGCACACATCAAAATCGGTGAAGGGGTTAAAAAGATGACCTTTTTAGCCCAATCAGAGAATATTCACAAATGATAGAAAAGGGCCTCCGTCTGTCTTTTTGGTTTAGTGCAAAGTGGTTGGTACCGGAGGTTTTGGGAGTCAACTGAGGGCTTCAACAAGTTAGGGGTAAATCGAAGCTTATTTTGTTTTCGAGATACGGTCCAAAATCGGCCATTTGTATAAGACTTTGCACTTTTCTTTAATAGGCAGTCTTACAAAATAAGTGATATCAGTATAAAAAAAACCTTCGGGGCAAAGAAGAGAGTGACGCAAGAATTCTACTCACAAAAGAAGTGATATCTATTTTGCGTGTTACTTTCTTTGTGTCACTATGGCGGAAGGATACTAAATCTCCTAAGTTTATGACGAAGGAAACACTTCCATCATAGTGACACAAAGAAAGTAATTCGCAAAATGGATATTACTTCTTTTGTGAGTAGAATTCTTGCGTCACTCTTGTCTTTACCCCGAAGGGGTTTTTATACTGATACTTGTACCATAGAACATGGGGGAAAATATCAATGAACGTTCAGTTGCAGGCAGACAAATGTTCAGTTCCAGATGAACCTGCCGAACGTATACGGCTATGGCAACTGAACATATTTAGTGAACGGAAACAATATGTTCAGTAAGCAGTATACCAGACGTTATAGCGCCTGTTACTGGACGCATATAGCAAAACAGTATGGCGGGAAGGTGCTTACCAAACAATCTGGCTGCAGGTACTGGATAAGGTTAGTTCTGATAGCCAAATGTGTAGTTGTTGGTTACTTAGGCCTACGTGGACACTTCCTAGTGTACGCGTTCACTTGCTGGCACTGAATGTATGTGTAGTATCTGTTTCGCTGCCTGTTAGATGGCATGTTCTTCATCCACCATATCCAAATTCTCCCTCGGAATAGTGCCCTATCGATATTGCTTTGTGTTCATTTGATTTTATTTCTTCTGTTATTTCAAAACAAAATTGGTGTTTTCTGGCTAATGTATCATTACAGGCATAGAAGTGGCATATACCCGTATCTCTCACAATAATACATTTAACGGTAAAACTGATTTCACAAACGTAAAATTCGAGCCCAGAATGACATATTACACGATGCTGTTCTAATTTAAGAAAATCAATCGAGATTCAATATGGCGAACTTTAAGTTGACGGCCATGAAGAACTGGTATCGCTATTCACCCAGTACCCATTACTGTGTATTTGTCTTCCATTTCAAGTGGCCAAAATGTCCATGTGCACGTATTTTGATATTCTAATCATGACGGAAGAAAAAATATCAAATTCGTTTCTTCCCCATGCTTGTAAGCTCCATCCAGTCTATTCTGAGAAGGAATGATCAAGGTCCTAGGTCAGTAAGTAAACTTTATTTTTATATCGGCCAGTCTAGTAACTTTGGACTTCGGCCCGTCACGATTCACCTTTAGCTGTTAAAATCCACACCCATGCTCCTGTCGGGGCTCGAACCCGTGACCTTCAAGCCGATGACCTACCGCCGCAGACCGGCTAGATCAGTTGGTAGAACGTTAGCTTCGCACTCGAGAGGTCTTAGTTTTAATACCTGCAGCCAAACATCCAGAAGGAGTTTTTTTTTCAGATTTTCCTCAGCGACACCAGACAAATGACGGGATAGTATTTTCACGTTTGGCCAACTTCTTTACACAACCTTTCCCATATCCTAGCCTGCTCTGAGCCATAAAGGCCATAAATAAAATCCAAATTAAAACAATAATATCCGTTTCCAACTCATTGTTTTCTCCTCTTTACTATTTCATTCTACGGCCTATAATGTTACTGGCTTGCCAACAATGTAAAATGATCTGAAAGGTAAGCTAACTAGTTGCCCATTGTTAAGTATGAAACTAGAGATTATTTTTTGGCAGCTAAAAGAAACAAGGTCTGATATTGCAGATTATTTCAATAATATTCTTTCGGTCGTATGTTAGTCATTCTCGAAGTAAGTTGTGCATAAAATAAAATCAGACGTTGATGCAAATATGCAATCGAGGTTCCAGAAGTAACCGAGAATTAAGATTCCAGTTCTGTGCATAAATCGCGTACAAAGAAAATAAAAAAAAATGTTGGGACGCCTTTCTGACGCATCGAACAGTATACAAAACATTGTGTCACACTCACGATTGAGATATTTTCAGAATATTTCACATATAGAAAGGGATACAAGAATTTAATGGAATGGCTTCGTATGATACACAGAATGCTCACGTGACAGGGCTAATCAGTGTACATCACGTGAGGCAAAAGAAGACTCAGGAAAATCCAGATTAAGCTGCATACCACGATCGTTTCTCCTACATAATAGTAGAAGTGTCTAGAAGTGCCAGTTCTTTACAATACGGTACCAATTGTGTAAAAATCATTACGTGTTCTTTATTTAGATATTGATCTAATTATAGACGTTTACACATTTTTTCTTTACATTTTTCATTGTTGCTGGCCAACTTTAGTCACAAATGCTATTATTTAGCTAATAAGAATTTATCATCTTTCACATTCCACTATCTTAATTTTTATTAAATATACATATAACTAAGTATTAAGAGATTAAACTTTAAAATGTGTTTCTTTCAAAACTGTGAGAAAGAGACACCTATCGATGTAACAATTATTTACGTTTTTTATGATCGATTTTGGAAATAGTGAGTAAAATTAAATATTATTATTATAATTGATGTTCTCAAAAGATTAGAACCTTATATTTTATGTAAATCTTGCAATTTCTTTTCGAAAGAAAATGTTATAAAAAAAACAATACAATCCAGGATTTTAATTTCATTAAATATTTGATATTAGCATGTTCTAATTAGATTTTTTTCCCTTTGGTGATAGTTGAGCCATCTCGTTGGAAATGCGAGTAACCGATACATAGCATTTGAAACAATAGTGTAAACAAAAAATCTGCTACAATAACAATACTGTTCTTTGATGAGATTATTTCTATGATACAAGCTTAGTAGTTCTTAGTAAACATATTATGTTACGTAATAGCTTTTCAGTTTCAAATAATCCAGCAGAGGGGTTGATTGAAAGAATAATTTACTTTAGTGCGGTTACTGTCTTTTATTTGTTTCTTTGGAAATATGATCTGATTTATTCAGTTTCAACATGTGATTTGGGTTATTATCACTCTTTTTATTCCAGTCACTGAATAATTTAATCTGTTTAATGGATCTAAAGCAGATTATGTAGAATCTAGTAACAGGTACGTAATTTTCGATTTGTGCTCCGCGTTCCTAATGTACTAACTATTAATCCACACTCGATAACATATTGCAGGGATTTTCCTTGAACATTGAGAAAATTTCGGAAAT
This sequence comes from Lepisma saccharinum, assembly GCA_022664845.1. Classification (NCBI taxonomy): domain Eukaryota; kingdom Metazoa; phylum Arthropoda; class Insecta; order Zygentoma; family Lepismatidae; genus Lepisma; species Lepisma saccharinum. The sequence continues at coordinate 123,433 of JAGDQP010000003.1, forward strand.
ATTCCTCAGGAATATATAGTGTCACCCGTAAGTAAATACGTTGTATAGCTATTTGTATGTCTGCAGGTTTGTGTATAGCAAGTGATTTAATGCTTTACGCTGCATATAATCAATGTAATCAGCAGGATTGGAGTTCAGCTTTCTCACAATTCATTCATTCCAATTTACCATTGCTTTGTTTTCCTGTAGCCTTAAAAGGCAAATGATGGGATTACTTATGCAGTCACTGCTACATTGCTATACTTCCTTTATCTTCACCCTGACAAACATAAGGATAAGGAATTAACTAAAGACATATGGACTGAAGTTATGTGGTATAGTTTGTAATAAAATCCTAATAAATCTCCAGGAAACTGAAAAAAATATTTTGAATCATAGGAAGAATTAAGTTCCTAGAGATAACACAACTTGTAATACATATTTACTGTAAACTGACGAACGATGAATTCTTACTAAATATGATCTTATCCCGTATATACAACACGTTAATTTTTAATTGCGGTATTATTCAAGAAAGGTATCTATTTTTAAACATAATTACCGTCCGTAAAAATCAATTATCTTTAGCTCAAAATTTCGGGAAATAACCTGCTTCTATTCAAGGGAGAGAGATATGTTTGGGTTTAATAGTACATTGTGTTTCAGTATAAAAGCAGTGGGCTTTGCTCCCTCATCCTCTGGGCTCCAAGCCTCGCCCCATACTGTAAAAATATATACAGATAGAGACAGTGAAACAAAAAAATATTTTATATTATATGCATATTTCAAAAGAGTTATATAAATGCATAATGAATACTCTGGTAAACAAGCAACTACTATATGTCTCTTTTAATGAGTCTGTTCCAATAGGGCTCTGAGAAGTATTATTTCAAAGCATATCACAACGTAGCCACGTCCCGCGACTCCCCCGGGCTTTTTTGAAAATATAGGACTAGCTATCGGCACTAACAGTATGGGGGCGATTTAAAAAAATGAATTTCAAAATAGGGTGGCAACACTGACAATGGAGTGCTTGGGTACAGGGAAGAACCACAGTATGTTTCAATTATGTGGAATGTATATATGGAAAGCTTGGTGCGGAGACTTCGAACTTAATGAAAGTAGTAAATATTTAATTTTTTTTAAATTGACTGGCAACACTGTCAACTGTGGGATCTGAAGTACCTCTATGACGCGCCCAGTACGTAAATATAAAGTTTGGTCCTAGTACGTTCAACAAAATGGAAGCAATTAACATTTTTATTTTCTAGAATTGGTTGGTACTGGCAACTGCGGCGCTGCAACTAAATACACATGAACTGTCCCAGTACCTAATGTACCATGTCAAATTTGGTATAGAACAGTGTGGTTATGTCTAAAAGTAACAAATATTAAATCTAATTTTTTTAATCGTCTTTCAACCCTGACAAACTACGATGCCTGGAGTGCCTGTATGAACTGTTCCAGTACCTAATGAACATGTATGTCAAATTTAGTATAAATCAATGCGCACGTGTTGATTTGTATTAATAAAGGCATTTCTATAAGCTGGATTTAAAATAGGCTGGCAACACTGACACCTTTTTTAGATCGGGGATACGAAACACTTTCTTCTATTGTGTTGAATAATGTTTAAGCTAAGCTTGGGGCAGATACTGCATGAAAGGAATTTTCTATTTTTTTAATTGGCAACACTGAGAACTGGGCAACCCGGAAAATCTCACATATACCAATAACTATTTATAATCTAAGGTTTAATTTACGTTAAATTTCTTCTCAATTACCTATATATAAAAGTAATTCTTGCTTAAAGAAACGTTAGCAGTATTACAAACTGCTGCCCTGAAAAAAAAACGAAGGCTCATGTTTTTTCCTAAAACAACGGAAGTTTTAGAAAAAAAGCGAACGTTTTTTTATTTACAACACTACGTAAGTTCTAAAGCAGGCACTTCAACCCCCTAGTTTATCATAGGAGAACTGCTATATGAAAACCACTGCTCGTCAGTGGCGGCCCATCAGGTAAAGATGGTGAAGTTCGACTTCACTTATTATTTTGATATGCATTAACTGAATAGGCATTATTGATTGAATACTGAAGTATTAATTGAGCCAGAAAGGCAGTCAACATCATCTAAGATTGGATAGCGACATGATCAATATCCTGTCTAAGACCAAAAATCCCAAGTTAAATGTTAATAAACAAGTATAGTAAGAACGTGTTGATGGATGGACGTTTTGGTAGTAATCCACCTGTTATTGTGTCACGAGCAGCTACTACTGCTCGCCGTAGTCAATGTTGTCAAACGAAAACAATGACAACGGAGAAGATGAAACACCTTACGAGCTTTTAGCATATTGTCATTTTCTTAGATGAGTTGTCTACTCCTCTGTTTTCATGTGGCGGTCGCGTGTAAGCACTCTAGAAACATATAACCAGAATTCAACCGGCAATGATTAATAACACCAAAGCTTTAAGAGCTCAAGAAATATATTTTTTTTAATGCTGATCGACATTAGCGCTAGGAATGACCTGCATCTAGCAAATATTCGACATGTGTTGTACACTAGCAAACAGAACATGCATTATGAAATCTTCTGCTAATTCAATGTTATTTCATTAATAACTTGCACTACATTTGTTATGTTTTATGTTGTAAGTACACAGTTATGCTCGTTACTTTTCTAAACGTCAAACAAGTTTGTTTCCTGAGAGTTTGTTTCTACCAGCAAAGAAGCCACTAGGTTGCCTAGCATAGAGTGTGTTGTTTTATGTAACGCATTAAAAGTTGAATAAACTTTGACAAGAGCTCTTGAAAAGGATCATTACATTTTCTGCGCTTATAAAATGATTGGAATAAATGAACGAAGTGATGTCTGTCGCTGTCTTATACTCAAACACTTGATTCTTTCTTTGATTTTTCGTTCTCTTTCTTTCCTTCTTCTCTTAATTCATCCTTTTCTTCTTCCCTTTCTCCCATTAGCTAGCTATCCAGCTCTCTCTTTACTCATTCTTTCTTAATTGCTTCCTTCTTTCATCTCTTCCTGTCTTCCTTCCTTCTTTCCCCTATTCCTTTCTTCCTTCTTATTTCCTTCTTCCTTCCTTATTTTCGCTATTCTTCTAGCCGACCCCCATGACTTTATGGACACATTGTACGTACTGGACTATTTGAAAATCAACCTCCGGTGACATGTAAAGAGATAAACAGGATTTTTACATTCATACCTGAGCTACTTCTCTTCGAATTTTCATCTGCATCATGCACACGTTTAAATTGAGCACCGGGTTTTGTATCCCCTTCTCAAAGAGAGTTCCCGCCTGAATGGTAAGCCTTATCATGGACATGAGTTCGTTCTTCTCGATGCCTTTTATGTACAGAACAGACTCTCATGAACTTATTGCCGTACACAACACAATCTTTCCAATGAATTTTGGCAGCGTCCAGTCCATCAGCTTGAAGGAATTAAATGATAATGCGAAATTTGAACTTGGGTGATCCTCGATCTCACTGGCCATGCTAAATGTTGAAGAACTGAAAGCGGTCGAAATTCTTTCGGAGAGTGGGTGTTGTGTACGTAATAGGGTTTCATGTGAGTCTGTTCTGTACAGGAAAGGTTTCCATAAGAATGAATCCATGTCCTTGATAAGGCTGACCATTCAGGCGGGAACTTCCTTTGAGGAGAGGATACAAAAAGAGGTGTCTTATTGACATCCTTGTGCTACTATTGTTTATTATCGCTTTACATCTCACCGGAATTTGAATATTCCGAATAACCCTCGCATATCTGACTAGTCCAGCATTTCTCCCAAAGGGAAACCTACCTTGTGGAGATTGGAGAACAAACAGGTGTGATGTAATGCTTTCAGTTCCACCTGTAGCTGAAGAAATGCGTGTGACGTAACGTCTTGTCGTTTGCGTGTTGCAGTTAACCTAATTGAAATATTGTAATGGCAAAGTTTCCAGGGTTAGGAAGGGAGGAAAAATGTTGTGGTAGGGGTGGTGGTGGAAAACTTTTGCCCAAGTCTATTTTTGCTGGTTCGTTGTCTTCTCTTGGCTGGTTTCTCTCGTGAAACTTCGCCTTATACCAAGGTCAAGCTCAAAGCACCGAGGAACAGGGGAGTGTGGAGGATGGATGGAAAGGAAAAAAAAAAGTGGAGCGGAAGAAGTTAAGATAATTACGACTGTTGGCCAGCCGGGAGAGGGAAGCAACTGAAACAATAATTAACCTGGAGGACGCTGTGGTAACAAGGTGACAGCCTCTGCCTAATTGAGATTTAAGCAGGCTGCTTCGGCTTGCTTTTGCTGCTACCTACGTTACGCACACCACCTGGAAACACAACGCGAGCTACTGGAGGTGACGTACTGATTTTCGCACGAGCGAATTATCTTGTTTTCTTTCCCATTTAACCATGTAAGAATTTTCGTTTTTTTTTCGTTCCTTTAAAGGTTTTTTTTTTTAGTATTTCGTCTTATGATTTAAAGGTAGGCTACGTAGAGATAAATTTTGCTCTTTTTTTCCTGTCATTTGTTTGTTTACAGAACGGTATAAAACTTTTTTACATTGTGGCCCTGCAAACTTCAGGAGATCATTATAACCATCACCCCCCCCCCAAAAAAAAACGTGTAAGAAATGTCGTAACATACGTAGTTTTGGAACGATAACAACTCAAACTTAGGATGCTATCGTCACAAATGACGTCAAAGCTTGATAAATAATGCCGCAAGTGGTGTCGGCTTAGCAAATAATAATTGAAGTAGTACCCAATAAGCCTAATTCATTTAAATTTTTAATTGGCTAATGAAACTTAGAGGGTATTTCTACGCCTGCTCTATAAAACCACTGAATTTCCCCTACAATAAAATTTTTACGTTCTCAAATCTGTCTACGTGGCACTCGCACAATCGTAAACATTGCTTAAATACATGTATTGGGTACTAATTTGATTGTAATTTGCTAAGCCGACACCGCTTTCGTCATTATGCGTCGAGATATGACGTCTTTTATGACGATGTCGCTATAACTTTTGAGAGCCTATAACTGTGACCCTATACATATTTCAAAATTTCTTCAAAAGAAACTTTTTTTGTTGTTTCGATATGAATAATTACCTATTATTTGAGGGACATACTGTATAAATAAGATACAGGCTATATCAGATGTATTTCTTTATATACAGGGAGTCTATAAAGTCTACACCGATCCTCCGTATTTCCGGAGCGAATGGAAATGGGATGAAGTGCCACAACATAGTCCATACAGTATACTCCATTATGGACAACGCAACTTCTTTAGCTAAATAATCCACCTTTGACCATCCGAGGAGGTAAAGTGCTGGGACAACTAAAACATTGCAAACTACAAATCGTTGGAAAGGACTTGACGAAAGAAAAGGAAGAAACTCCGGGCTTTTAGAAGATTTTAGAAGATATTTGAAATGACAGCAGTTCAAATTTCGAACAAGAATTATTTGTTGTAAGGTTTCAGCTTACCCCATCTATCCCACCGGCGGATTAGAGGTATATTCTTTAATTATAAGACAAAGTTAGTACTTGAAGGTCATGGAATACGTATTTGCGCATTTTCTCATATTTGCATTCGTTCCGGAAATATAGAGAGTGGCAACATAATTGATGAATAGCTTGTAGAAACAAATTCGACTGAGAAACATCGCAAAATGGATTTTACTCAACCAGTATAAGAAACAGAACATTATAATCCTCTTTATTTTGGTGCTATAAGGATTTGAATTTCAAACCTTTAAGTGGACATATGTTCAATATTTCTCAATGATTCACAAACCAACCAAGACATTTTAAAAAAATCCGTTTTTTGTAGCTAATATAGAGGAAGTATCAGACGTTGGAATGTGTTTGACACTATATAGACGACAATACAAAATTTGTTGTATGTTTCAAATTGTGCTTCGTCAGTTTATATTGGAATGTTTTGTCATCTGGGTAAAAACAGGATCAAGTGTTGCAAACTATATATAATATAGAGGGTGCAATGTTGAAAATGAATCGTTTTTCAACGTACAAAAACGAACCTTCGTACATTATTCACAACTTGCAACACTTCATATCTAATGATCAACTTCACTAGGTGATGCTTTGTATCCGGTTGCTAACACTTTGATTACAAGGACAACATGATATTATCTCTCAGGATAGTTCCCCCAGTAGCACACATACGTTGAAAATACGTGTATTAAACGTTAGTACAGTACCGAAACGTTATTCTTAACGTTGTAAATGTATCGAAATGTCAGCTTGTTCAAATGTTTATTCAACGTTGAATAATGATTGAGAAAAAAAGTAGAAATCAAGAAGCGGACGGTGTAACAACGGGTTCAGTTGAAAAAAAAAAAGATCATAGTTGCTGTTTATTGCTATACACATTTAGTTACATTTTGTCCGTTGCTTTCATCAGGATATACAGTATTAAATTTCCAACAGTAAATTATGCAACGTCAGATGTAGGGTTCGAAGCTGGTACTTTCCGCACTCATCATTAGTTGCTCGTCGCCTTACGATCATCCACGGATCCACCTTGAAAGTCACTACTCTTTTATGGTATCTGTAATAATAGGCTGTCTAGAATGCAGTCGCCACAAATCCAGACTTGTCGTTTCACCATCCTGTAAGAATAAGAATACTTTCCTTCTTTCTGTGTTATGTGCATTTTCCCTTCTTTAACACTTTGACCATCACTGCACTTAAATTTTTATTTCTCAAAAAGTGTAATATGTCGCCTTAGAAACACGCATATAAAGCGAGATCTATGGCATAGTTGAAAACACTTCACATTAATACCCTGTTAACGAAATTAAATGTTCGTTGTAATATAGTATAAATTTCAATATGTTTTCAACATACAAATGAGAAAATGAGAAACGTCAATTTTATTCTATTCACTTTTAAGAACAATTTGTATGCAATTAACTTGGAAAGATAATATAGGGGACAGTTCAATATAATCGTTAAAAACACGTCATATTAACGTCTCATCAACGAAATCAAATCATCGTTGGAATATAGATTGAAAGTCAACGTGTTTTCAACATGCAAAAGAGGACACAAAATGATAGTTAATGGCATTCAACTAGCTTTTAATTACAAATTTTATTCCATTAAATTAGAAAGAATCCCATGAAACGAAATCTATACCATAGTTGAAAATAACAGTTGAATCTACGTTAAACTAACATCTTTTCAACAATATCAAGCCTTTATTGAAATATGATTTAAAATTAAACATACTTTTGTCAACTAATCAACGAAATCTACCAAAAATCAACTATCAAAACATTTTATGCTACTGACGTTTTAATGTTCTAAGGAGCCAAAGATGCAAAACGGTCACAAATTAATTTAAAAAATCCAATGTGTGAAGATATTCTTCCTTTAAATATCTAAAATTCATTTTTATTTTCACATTCATATTTTTTTACTACAATAACGATATAACATGAATGTGTCAATAATATTAATTGCTGAAAGAAATCAAACTCTTAACACCAACCTCCTTTTCTTAAAGGATCTTTTTGTCTTGGGACATTATAACAACCAGTTTTGAAATAGAATGCGATGTCTTTGGTCTAAAAAGAAAATGGATATAGGATAAATCAGTTTCAGATTTGAGTATAGACACCTCGGTTTATCGAGCCGTTTTTTTTTAAAATCTAGTGAGGATATAACTGGCAGTTTCCTTGAATTCATTTGGCTTCTCCAATTTTAAGGTTTCAGTCAATCTTACCGGCCGACCATCCTAACTAAAGTTTTTCCTCAGTCACACCAACTAAATGCTATCTTCCACTTAAACCTTGGACGACGCCTTCCTCCTCCCTTATTCCGGTTTGAGCCTTAGATGCCTGAAGGCCATAAATAACATTCAAATTTTAAAAAAAATCAAGATTTGAGGCTAGCTACTTAATGCATTCAGTCAGAGAGAAACTAATTTTTGCGGTTTTTTGAAATCAGCGAATTTAACCTCGACATTTCCTGTGCGTTTCTAATCTAGTAACTACACACTATGACGTAGTAGTTTTTCATTACGTTAGCTTCTTCCATTTGAGGACTTGATGCTAGGTGTCAGTAGAGATAGGTGGACATAAGCTGACTTCTGCTGAACTATTAAGGGCCATGGCACTCATAGTAAAATTAGGGCAGCTCCAAACCTTTTGAGGCCAATCTAAGAATACACTATATACATATGTGTCCCTGTTATCAATTTACCTTGAACGAAATGTTTCTGGGCTTATAGCCGTTTCCATTAGGTAATGACCATCAACGTTGCTAGCATTTTCATCCATTTACTTTAAACGTTGGCTATCATTAACCAATTGGCATTCATGTTAGCCCAAGAACATTTTATTAAAAAACAAATGCTTGAATCGCTAATAATCATTAACCAATTAACACCGCTGTAAGTTCAGAAACGATTCGTTTATAACGCTTGAAACGTTGGTGAACTTGAACCAATAAACACTGCTCAAAGTCCAGGAACATTATATTTTTTTAAATGATGCTTGAGGTTTTGGTGATCATTAACCAATTGACACGGAGGTAAGCCTAGTAAAAGTGAATTTTAAATGCTTCAAACTTTATAATACGTTAACCAACAAACATGCCTCAAAGCCCGGGAACATTTTATTTAAAATGCTTGAAACTTTGGTAATCAATAACCAATCGACATGGGAGTAGACCTAGAAAAAGTGTATTTAACTTGCTTGAAACGTTGGTGAACTTGAACGCCTAAAAGCCCCACAGTAACATTTTACTAAAAGAATGCTTGAAGCTTTTGGTGATCATTAACCAATCGACGCGAGGGTAAGCCTACAAAAAGTTCATTTAAAATGTTTGAAACGTTGGTGAACGTTAACCAATAAACATGGTTCAAAAGCCTGGAATTCTCCGTTCAGTCCATTTGTCCTGAAAGCAACAATTACGTTATTCTTTGGACATATTTCACAGCATGTGTTATAGCTATCAACTTCTCAATAAGAATATAAAAACAGAAGGTATAAAGAAACATATTTGTGTTAACATATATCTTACATTCATACATGAATACCTGTAGCATGTGACTTTCGTGTCTTTGTTGCAGTCTTAGCATTTTTTTTTATTATTCTCTTTGTTCTTAAAAGGGTCTCTACAATGTGCAGTGATGTCACGGACTCTCAACGAGCTCTCTAGAGTACCATCAAACTGCTATCACCTGCCCGGTGAAAAGCGCTAGTTTGGGGGCAAGAAAATTGGAATCTATGAAAGCGCATTGAACATCATTTCCCTTTCTGTATTCAGCTCACAAGGGCTATTGCCACTCTCTGATTTTTCTCTTCTGTTTTTCACCTCTTCTTTTTTTTCTCTCAGACTTTTTTTTCTTTCAGAAAGGGATAATAGAAAAAGAAATAAGCTGGCAAATAAGAGAAGAAATTGTGAAATCTTTCTATTGGATCAACGATTCTCGTGTTATTGTTTCTGTCAAGAGCTTTCATTAGTAACAAAGAGTTTGGTTTGAGCGACCATAGCGCAGTAAGTAGTGTTGGTTTAACAATCTGAAAAGGTCCTTGAACGATTGTTAGCGACCCGCCATCCTGACTGCGGGATTTTTGAGGGTTTTCCTTCAGTCATACAAAGAAAATAGTGGGCTAGTACCTCGAAGATAGGCTCTGGATCTTCCAGCATTCTCTCCCCTACCCTATCACAGTTTGAGCCAAAGTTGCCTAATATAAAGACCAAAAGCTAATTGAAATCACTATAAGAGGACTCTTTGGCCCAAGTCAGGATTGGGGTAGTGTGCATGTGGAAAGGAAGATCAGGACCTAAGTTGAAGATACTATTAAGACATTAACCTGGTGTATGTTTGTGTGAGGAATAAAAGTGATAAAACTTGAGTCAGGACAGACGTCCACTGGATTCGAACTCAATACTTTTATAAGATGAATTTAACGTTCTATCAACTGACTCACGACTGCTCGGTCATTTATGATGATCATTTGTCAATATTTTGGGCGAATACAGGATTATGGCCCAAGTTTTCTGAGTAAGGTAAAGCGATGGTAGTTGTTACTGGTAAAAAACATAAGGTAAATGCACCAGTAATGGACAGCGATCCAACAATGTATACTTGAAGAGAAATGCTGTAAATTAAGATTTTTTTAAAGGGATTTTACGCTGAAAAATTTAATATAGTATGTTCTGATGCCACCGAATATTATTCCTTCGTCATTGGCTTCATCTGATTTGTCTGAGATGATGTGAAATTATCGCACCTACTTTCCTTTGTATTCTAATAATCAAGTGATTAAGATACGAGTTTTTGTTTGTTTTAATTCATGAAATTAGAATAACTAATACTCTTGTTGTTCTCCACTATTATGTATTACGAAATGTCTTTATTTCAAACATATAAATGGCCATATCAATTAGAACTTTGATCTGTTACACAAAGTAGGGAGTGTCCATTACTGATACGACATAGTCAGTTTTTGTCCAGTTTTGGAAACTCATTACTTACATTCATTTAGAACATTCATTACTGGGTAGAAATAAAAATCCTTGAATTATTGATTGATTTGTTATTAACGTCCTAAGGTGAGCTTCTAGGATGACAGTTTGAGTTAAACTGGGCTCCGAACCACTCCGTTCAATAGACCTCAGCGGAAATTAGACCCATAAGTACGCGCTCAGTAAGCAAGCGCACTAACCTCTCGGTCACCCCGAGGGGGAAATCAAGATTCTATCAGTTATCATATTTCAACTTGGGAATGATCATTTCCTCTTTATGACCATAAGTTTGTCAGGAAATTTATTGGTTCCATTTTTTTTACAATTATGGACGAGGGGATGCCCATTAATCAAAAGATTTATTTTAGTATTGGACACTATTCATTACAACATAGAATTTGCATTTTTATGCCTATAAGCAATCATGTCTCATGCCGGGATAGGGTAGGGGAAAGGAAGCGGTAAGGAGCCATACAGGCCTAAGTTGAAGGTACCATCAGCAGAAAGGATGGTCGACCTCTGATTTCCAACCCAGGACCTCAAGAATAATCGCTCAGTAGAATCCTATGAAACAATCAGATAACACTGATACGCAAGGTTTTGTTGTTTTCAAGTGAAGAGGTGTATCTGAATGAATGTGGTCCACAGATTTCGAAAATGACCTTCAAAATGTCGTATCACGTCAGGTTTTTCCACAAATCACGAAAATGTCAAAATTGAAAAAAGCGTCTGTTTTTCACCTTTAGACGCCGGCCAGGGAATATACACCTTGACGTTGTCATCCCTGTCGCCCCTCCTAATTCTTTCAGAAACGTGAACGATCCTTTGTTGGAAATCTAATAGAACGGGGAATGCAACGAGGTGTGTTTGGTAACCCCTTTCCTCCCATTCGGAGAAGAAGAAGAAGAAAAATTCGAAAAATTTGTAAAAAAATGTCATTTCTTTGAGATTCCGGCCACGCTGGCATCACTGTTAGTAATCCCACGCTGGTAAAAAAAAGACATACGAGTGCCTCACATAGTCATACCAACCATATCCAAAAATGAAAGCCGTAGCTGCAATAGAAAGCGAGAATGAAATGCAAAGTGCAACCACCCAGTATAAAATTTATATTTTGCTTCGTAAACATTCACGTTGTCAACCCTGGCACTCCCACCCCAAATTGGCACAGAGGCATGAACGACCCCTTGTTGGGAATGCAACGAGGTATGCTTCGCACTTATAGAAAAACGGTAAGATGAAAGAGGAGAAAAAGAGAATAATGGGAAGATAAACATAAATGCATAGTATAAAACATACATACCTAACATTCATCACTGGGCTCTCCTTGAAACTTCCTCCTTTTGTATTTTCGTTGGTGTTCTTCCGTACAGTCTCTTTTTAACATCCAGCAATAGTCGGCCATCATATGGACAGTCCACCTTCCTTGGTATCTCTTTTCCATCACTTCAATGTCCTGATGGAAACGCTCGCCATGGTCTTCCGTAAAATCATCAAGATTGTCAGGAAAGTAATTGAGATTAGCATGAAGAAAGTGAACTTTGACGCTCATGTTACAGCCAAGCAATTTAAAAGATTCCAACATCTCGTCGATTAAAACGCTGTAATTTGCAGCCTTCTTGTTCCCCAAAAAGTTTTGTACCACATTTCTGAACGCAGTCCATGCTTCCAATTCGGTCTCACTCATACTTGCCTCAAATGTGTTGTCCGCCATCAATTTTCGGATTTGTGGGCCTGTGAAAATTCCAGCTTTGATTTTTTCTGAATTGATAGATGTAAATTTATCAGCAAGGTTCTGAAAGCATTTACTATCTCTGCTTAAAGCTGTCGCGAATTGCTTCATTAAACCTAGTTTGATATGTAACGGTGGCAACAGTATTTTCGAGGGATCAACCAATGGGAGTGAAACAATGTTCTTTTTGCCAGGTATGAAGCTACTTCTGACTGGCCACTGCTTCCGAACCCAATGTTCAGTTCTTGCTCTGGAGTCCCACTCACACAAAAAGCAAGGATATTTTGTGTAACCTGCTTGTTGGCCGAGCAATATTCCAATGACTGAAATCCCCGCACACAGACCACTCATAACGCTTGTACTGCACCTTTGCCAGCAGAAATTGAAGGCTTTCGTATGTCTCTTTCATAGTCACTGAATGTTCTATTGGAATAGACGGATGGACGTTAGTGTTGTGTAATAAAACACCTTTTAAGCTGGATTTGCTGGAATTATGAAAAGCCTCCATTCTCCTGAATTGTAAGTGATGTTGTAGAATTTCATGACTGCCGGAATGTCTCGACAATATACCAAACCACCTTCCTCTGCAAACAGCGGAACTAATTCTGCCTCTCGGTGTCTGTACCAGGAAAATCTCGTATTCGTACTCAATAATTTTTTTTCATGCAGTCGCGATCCTAACAATTCTGCTGCGTCTTTAGGTAAATTAAGATCACGCACCAAATCATTAAGTTCATGCTGGGTCAAGAGCAAGGGCAAGGGCAAGGGCAAGGGCAAGGGCACTCTGGTTTCAGCCACACTGTCTGGTAGGTACGTCTCATCATGTGTATAACTGTCTGATCCTGTCTCGGTTGGAGGAATGATGTTGGACGGGGATGGCACAGGTATGGATTCACTATGGGGCACTGATCTCATAGCAGGTTGGTATGACTATGTGAGGCACTCGTATGACTTTTGTTTACCAGCGTAGGGTTACTAACAGTGTTGCCAGCGTGGCCGGAATTTCAAAGAAATGACATTGTTTTAAACACTTTTTTTTTTATTATCTTCTTCTTCTTTTCCGAATGGGGAGCCAGGGGTACCAAACACACCTCGTTGAATTCCCCGTTCTAGTAGCTTTCCAAGAAGGGATCGTTCATGTCTCTGCAAAAATTAGGAGGGGCGCCAGGGATGACAACGTCAAGGTGTAAATTCCCTGGCCGGGGTCTAAAGGAGACAAAAATACGCTTTTTCAATTTTGACATTTTCATGATTTGTGAAAAAACCTGACGCGATACGACATTTTGAAGGTCATTTTCGGAATCTGTGAACAAAATCGATTCGGATACACCTTTTTGTTTCAAAACAACAGAAAAAAGTTGAAAAACTGCATATCAGTGTAATCGAAGAATAGTATTAAATATATAATCTTGTTTAGTACTCATATTTGTAACATCAGCAATGATTATGATATGGCCCTTTCCTTGTTACAATGGAATGAAATGTTGCGAATGATGCACGGTAGATGTCCCTACCTTTATAGCAGAAATTTGAAGTGAACAACTTTTTTATATAGAGTTAAATCGTGATTTTGAAAGATAAAAGATTGGCACAGTATTTATATTTATTGAAATAAGAGTGAGTAGAAAAGCAAAACATTTGTTATATGAAAAAGTAATAATGCCAAAGTGATATGTACACTAATAACATGTACGGACCTAATATGTAAATGGTCCATGGCGGAAATTTGAAACTAGAGGTGGAATTTATATAGTTAAATGTACCGTATGTCTTCAACCCTCTAATTAAATACCTTTCTTTTGACGCCATACACTTCTAATTTTAGTTAGATGTTTTGGAGCATTTGTTTGTGGTTGCGTTAGCTGCTCTAAGCGCCGTACAATTACGAACGAATACCTGTAGAAAATATTAAGTGTAGCCCCACTACGGTGTAGCTTTGGGGCATGCTTTAGATATATATCGATTGTTCGAGCTGCGTTACATCGAAGGAAATCTACGGAAACGACCCTGAGATTGAATTATTGTATACGACCGCTCAGCGAAAACACCAGGACCAGATAGAAACCACGACGACAATAGTTATTATAAAGAATAAGAAGAAAGATCCCGTTACAATTATATAAATAATTTTGAGTTAAACAGATTGTCCATTAGTGGGTGTCAATTACCGGAACATCCAGGTTTTTCCGTGCCCGTCGCTGGTACATACAAATACAATGTTAGACAAAACATGTAATGGGTATAAATCACTACAAAAAATCATGGAGAACGCGTAACATTCTCATTTGATCAATAAGTTTGAACTGTATTTGAGTTAAAATTATAACGGTGCAAAGTATTATTAAAGTGTAATAGCTATTAGATCGTCATTAACCGGATGAAACTAAAGCAAGTCCGTGTTAAGTTTTCAATCGAAATGACCGTAGCTACAAGAGCGTGGGGTTTGGGTTTTTACTATCTTATGTAATTCAAAATGCAGACAATTATAAAGCACTATCAATTATATACCCAGTTCCAACAAATCAAATGTACTCGAAAATAGAATAAAATACTTCATTTTTAAAAGAATAAAAAAAGAGTTGTAATTGGTTATTAAAAATATTTTATTAGCATGTGTCATTGATTATAAATTTATGAAGAAATATTATCTAACGGTGTAGAACGTAAAAATATAATATGATACGACAAAAGATCTGTAATCCAATATGTGCCACTACGGTAGTCAAAAGTTAAAACAGCATTTTCTATTATATTTAGTCGTAGAAGAGCGCTATTTCAATTGCAATTTTGTGAGATCTCATCTATTTATAAAATTATGGGTTCAACAGAGAGAGAGAGAGAGAGAGAGAGAGAGCGAGAGGAAGACACGAAGTTCTTTTAGGTTAGGGAGTGATCTAACTTCTCTCTCCTGGGAGTCATAAACATTTATTGTTGGTCTTGTATACACGCAACAAAAACAGTTCCCGATCAAGGGCAGAAGCACCCACTCACCCTTTTTGGAGCTCCCCCTCCTCCCATATATATTTTCAATTCGATTCCTATTGAATAAATGAATTCAATCCCCCCACCCATCTTTTTGGTTCCGGTGAACGTTAGTAGGAGGAGAAGACTGTGGTGGTACGACTGTGGTATATATATATATCCGTATGTGGACTTTTTCTTCAGTTACCTCCCTCCTGTTTTTGTCCCCCATAATTCACGAAATCATTCAAACTCATGTTCGTATGTATATACTCTATCTCTTTCTACTCTCTTCCGTTCTGTTTGGATTTGGTTATGTGTAAGAGAGAAAGAGAAAGATGGAGAGAATAATTGGCTACCAATCGAATGGGATAACATTACTTAAGCGTGAGGTAAAGCGTTAATTCATTTCGTAATTTATCATGTTTAGCCAACTTTTCCCATTCAAAGGAATGAATTGATATCCGGTCCCCCCTTTTGTTTTACCTTCTTATCCATCAATATATGTATGTAAGAACAACATCTGTTACGGCCTGAGACAAAGTTTTACCCCAAAAGAAGTAAATAAATTTTACTCAACTCAAACATCTGTTAGTTCACTTACATCCGTCTTTGTTCTATTTTCAGGTATTTTCAAAAAATATATTCAACATGAAGCAAAACAATGTAAGAGATATCATTATTGTGTTTTGTTTTGATTCGTTTATTCCAAACGATCCGTGATCCGGTAAGAAATATTGAGGCCATTCACAGCTACTTTTGTCTTTCCTCAGTGCCTCAGGTCTCTTATGAACTGGAATTATTGTAGCTATTACAGTCACTGTAATTTTTACACAGGCTTACGGATGGTGGTGGTGGGGGCTTCGTGCGAGCGATTTCCAATGAAATATTTCCAGATACAATCGGAGAGCTTCGTTTTTTTTTTCGAGTTTTCCTCTTACAAAATTGTCGTCTACTTCCCCAGAATCTGCGTGAGTAGTTAATATTAAGCATGAAATAAACGTTGTCGTATCTACACTCGGCAGTTTCCGCTCACTGTTATAAACTGCACCTACATTGCTGTTGTTGCTAATGAACGTGAAATTTAGCACACGGACAAGACAATCTTACTTCCACCGAGTCAAGAAAACTGAACTTCATATACTCATTCCCCGCTCAGAGAATCAATTACGCCAAAACTCGGTTCAAGGTCACCCTTCATAAGCCCTTGGACAAAGTATAGTTGATGCGATGACGTCCTTCAAGTGCACCCTCAAAAAGAAGATTTTAGCATCCAGCTATGAATCTACAGTAATAAAGAAATCAAAGACGTTTATGATAGATTTACCCCCCCCCCCCACAATCTTTATGATAAATTTATCCTAATCTTTGATCAAAACAGAAACACTGCGCCTACTCAACACAAACAGAATAACAAAGTTTATGACTACAAAGGGTGTTTTCCACGTTACACACATATGAAGATATATGATAGTTTTTCATCAACTGAACGTTGATCGTTCTTACCGGAAGAACACAGTTAAATAAACAAAGGTGACGCCCACCGACATATCATTCTTTTCTCTTCCAGGGCAACAAGGTAGAAAAAAAGGTGTTTTCCTAGCCAAAGCTTTTAGCGATTGGTGAAAAGGGGTTTAGAGATGCTATATAGACTCACGGATAAAGAAAAAAAAAGAAGAGCGAAACAAAATTTACAGAGGCAATGTCAGTGTTGCCAATAAGTATCAATTTTCACCAAAATAAAGATTTAATTTTAGATGTTATCAAAATGTATGTTTTTCACGAAAACGTGTGTACATTTCTGTAGAATCCATTATTTCCATAATATATACTTTCCACAAGATGTGTTTGAAGTAACTTATTTTAAATTAATACAAAGATTTCGTGTTCCATTTTGTTATGAAGATTTTCCATACAATTATTTAAGTGCAACTTATTAATCATTAAACAATTTAAACTTACAATATAAGGATATAGGTACTATTTCATTAAATAAAGTCAAAAGTTATTCCTGCTATTTTAACTCCACCCAAAAGCTGTCATTTTAGCTAGTGATACTAAGGTTTAAAGTTTAGGATTTCATGTAGAGATGGCTCTACTACACTCAATATTTTGATAGTGTTGTATTGTGTTATTCTTCACACAATTCTATTAAAATTTTCAAGTCAATCAGTTCAAGTTTAGTAAAACAGCACGTAACTCTTTTACTAGATTAGATTAGTCGATGAATATCTAATCTAACTTCTTTATTTACATAGTTTGCAAGCTAAGTCCTTGAGAAAGTGATTTAACTATGGTACCAATTGCCACCTTATCAAAGTTTTTTTTTAATACGTACTGGCGAGTAACACTCTCACCACAGCAACTTCGTACTCAACTATTAATTTCCATGAAGCGCTGGGCACGCAAGAAATGGAAAACCACTAGAGACCACAGTTGGAAAACTCTCTGGAATAAATTTAACACCAAAATCAAACTTCGTCTCCGAAGAATTCAAATTCAGAACTGGCAAGCTAAATTACAGACTTTAGATAAACCAAATTATGAATTTTGGAAACTTGCAAAAACGTTCTCAAATTCTAGAAATTATGTCACATCACAACCTCTTCATGGACCTCGTGGTTTAGTCTTCACCCCGGATGACAAGGCAACATTATTTGCTGATCAAGTAGAGCTTCAATTTAGCCTCAACCCGGAACCCTACGATGAACAAACAATTCGAACAGTAAATCACAAGCTACGAACTACTAATCTAGATCAACCATTTGAACGAACACTACTATGTACTCCAAGAGAAATTAAAAAAAATCATCAAACGCCTTAGAGGACGTAGCGCACCTGGACCTGATAAAATCACTACTGCAGCACTACAACATGCTCCGCGCAAACTACTCGTACAACTTACCAGATTATTTAATGCATTAATAATGCACAGTCATTTTCCGGACTCCTGGAAATCTGCTAAAGTTATAATGATCCCGAAACATGGCAAAGATCATAAATTTCCTGAAAATCACAGGCCTATTAGTTTGCTTTACACGTCAAGTAAAATTTTTGAGAGAGTCCTACATAGTCGCCTCCTCCAACACATTGATACTCATAACTTATACCCAAGACATGAATTTGGTTTTCGCAGAGGTTTCGACACAGTGTCACAATTAATCAGAGTCATTGAATTCATCACTTTGGAATTTAATGCAAAGAAATATGTTTTTGGCATATTCCTTGATAGCTCCAAAGCCTTCGATAAAGTTTGGCATGATGGTATCATTTATAATCTAATCAACTTTGGCTTTCCGCATACACTGATTCGCATTATACAATCATATCTAGCCAATAGAAAATTCTATGTCCATTATAATGGTGTCTCCACAAATCTTCGTGACATAACTTCTGGTGTACCACAAGGATCAGTACTGGGACCACTCCTATTCAACCTCTATACTGCTGATATACCTACTGCTGCCAATACCCAACTCGCAACATTTGCGGATGATACTGCCATCTTTGCCTCGGATAAAACACTAATTTTTGCTCAATTATATGCCCAATTTCACCTGCAACAACTGGAAAAATGGACATCCAAATGGAGAATCAAATTGAATCCAGAAAAAAACTTCAGTTGTACATTTCACTCGCCGAAGAACTGCCAACCTCCGTCCGTTTACTCTTTTTGATGAACCATTTCAGTTTACAGCACATGCAAGATATCTTGGTGTAGATCTTGACTCCAAATTAACCTTTCAACAGCACATTCAAACTGTAGCCAAAACAGCCACTAACAGATTACTAGCAATATATCATCTACTGCGCAGTCCAGTTTTCTCCACAGCGACCAGGCTTCATATCTACTACATGCTCATCAGATCGCTTCTCACCTATGCATCACCAGCTTGGAAACATGCAGCACCATCTCATCTACTACTACTCCAACGAGTACAAAATAGAGCATCTCGCATTATCACTGGACATTCCAGAGACACTCGTATCACGCAGCTTCATGAAGATTTTTCACTGCAATATTTATCTGACTTCATTGAGCATATTTCAACTTCCTTCTGGATCAGAATTCGCACATCACCACATGTCTCATTTCACAATATTGGTACTGCCATTCCCCTCCAGCACACCTATCGTATGCCACATCACAGACTGTAACATCAACTCCTGACATTTTTCTTGGACAAATAACATCACACCTAACTTGTGACTTCCACTAGAAATCTTCCTCCTCTTTTTCCACTTCATATAACACCCTTTCTCTACTCCCACGCCACATTAATAGGGCTGCGACAGTTGCGTCCTATTCAGCATCCATATTATCAGTTTTCACGTCATTATTCACAACACATATAGAAGGCATGAACAAATGTCCGATACTTCATATCATTTACCTGTCATGATAAAACTCAAACTCACAACAATTTGTCTTTGAATACAGCATTTGCCAAGTACAGGACAGGAATATCAAAGCCATTCTGAAGAAGTTTGAGACAACTGACTCTGCATGTGATGTTTCGAGATCCGGTCGCTCAAAGACAGCAAACACAGAGCGGTCGTTAATCAGTGTCGAAAGAAGTACACCAGAATCTACCCCATCCTCTTTCTGCAGAAATAAAAAAAAGTCTTCTAAGGGCCAGTTCTACAATCGACCGCTAAACTTTCAGTCAGCGCTAAGTTGAGGCGAAGTCTGATTTTGACCAATGAAAGTATGCAAGATGAGAGTTGGCCTCAGCTTAGCGCTGACTAGAAATTTAGCGGTCGATTGTAGAACTGACTCTAAATCTGTTTCCCACGGTTATTACGTGAGCTCCATGATGAGGATACAGATCGGTGGGTGGAATTTGCAGAAACTGTGCTTGATAGAACTCGCAATGACTCTATTTTTTATATTATATGGTGGCGGGATGAAGCAATATTTTAATTTAAATTGTTGATTTAATCGCCAACATTCTGTTTTTGGGGGCCGTATAAAATCCCTATGGCATTATTGAACGTGTTGTAAATCTGTCAGAGAAGCATGATGGTAGCCATGTCCAGTCTGGACATTATCTGACCCTATTTTCTGCGCATAATACATATTTGAACATGGTTCATATGGAACGGAACCTTAGAGTGGAACGGGATAATGTTTGTTTTTAACAAGACTGTGCCTCACCCCATTACGGGCTAGAAGCAAGTAGAAAGCTCAATGGATTGAATGGCCCTCCCGTTTCCCGGATCAACCCCCTAGACTTTTGTCTATGGGAAGAGTTCTACAATGCTGATGTTAACAATCGCCGCAAGGTGTCGTGGTATAGCTCAACCATTGTAAATATACAGCGACCTCAATGGCTCCCAATTTTGAATATTACCGAAAACATTCCGTGTCAAGACTAAAGATGACTGTTTTTCACGATATAGTTTTTCCACTAACACGTGACACTGTACCTCTTCTTGTTACACATTTTTTTTTAAATACTCATTGCTATATGAAATCGGTTTTTCACACCCTGTACAATACCACTAACACGTGTATATGAAATAACTGCAGTCACAGGAAGTGTGGATTTTTATATGTACGTATCTGGCAACACTGGTCCTATGTATCTTCTCCTTTGTGCGTGTGCGTGTGAAAGTGCGTGAGAGTAGAGAAGGGTGTGTAAGAACACATGGTGAAAGTAATGGCAGTTGTGCGGAGAAAAAGGAGATGGATTTGTTTTCCTATAGGAACGAGTACCAGGGAGAAAGGGTGGAGGGATGCTCCATTCGTTGTTGTATCCCATAGAAGGTGTTTTCGGGGTTCTCCTCAGGGCCGAATATATCCGTCTCTTGCGACAGCCCGAAGCTGGAAAATGTGGGATGGGAAACAAGCAAAGGTATATGTGTGAGTGAGAAAGAAACTGAACAACAAACACATTACAGAGAAGAACTTGGGAACTGTTAGAAGAAAAACGTGATTTTGGAACTGATATTGCTTTTACGGTTCCGAATCATTTAGTAGATTTTAGTTACAATCATAGACTTAACTATATAAAAATGTATTGGTTCAGGTAATTCATTGATTTATTTAACTGTTTCAAGTTTGACTCCTTATATTTTTTTAAAAAAACTACCCGATATTCTGAAGTCACAGCAGCAAACGAAAACATAGGAAAATCACCCGAGATTGTTTTTATTGGAGCAAACATTGCGAGATAATTTACCATATCGAAAAAAGTAAAACATTAGTAAATACAGTAGAACTCGGTTATAACGACATCGAAGGTACCTGAAAAATAGTGTCGTTATAACTGAATGCCGTTGTAACCGAGTTTTATGCTATCAGTCGAGTAAGATGGAAAATCATGCAGAAAAAAACTTAATTGGGCCTAGTTTAGATTGTATTCACTTGAAAACCTCTGTCTTTGTTTCCAGTGTTACCTTACTTCAAGCGCCTCTCTCTCCCCCGAACGCAGGTACTCATAGTGAAACCTAACAGTGCTGTTTAAAAATAAGAAGGAATGGTCTGTAAAGGAGAGAGAGAAGGAAAGTTGATTTCTTTCATTTAAAGTTTACCAATATGATTTTCCTTTCTTCCGAAGCTGAACAGTAGATCGGAAATGATGATTTATGACTGAAGCGATTTGTTCTTTAGATCAAGAATATCGAGAAAAATAACCCCGAAGAGACGAGACAAGCAGGTTCTTGGAAAACCGTTCTCTAAACTGAGGTTTGAAATGACGTTAATGCGTGGTTGACGCATTTATGTTTGTCACTTTAAGCGAGAATAAAAAACACATTCCTTATGAGGAATATGTTGGTACTACAGAAAACATGACGCTATAGTCGAGGGGTCGCTATAATCGATGTCGTTATAAACGAGTTTCACTTTATCGAACACTATGTAATTTAGAAGCTAAACGTTAGAGCGACGCTGTCGTAAATAACGTTATAGTCGAGAAATAATGACTTAAGATCCATCATTTCAATAAATCATGATCAAAGTTATATCCAATTAATTAACGTTTGCAAAGTTTATAGTTGATGAGTGGATCTGAGATCAGATCCGTATGCTTATTTGCTGTGCAATGTTAATTCCCTCAGAATGAAATATTTCTTTAAGTGTTTTCTTAATCACAAATATTGCTGAAATTAATGATTTGGATTCTTGACTAGCAACAATTACTCTACGTACCAGTGAAACTTGAAATATTGGTTTAAGGAAATATTCATGAGGATTTAAAAAAAACAACATAAAGACAATTACTGTTCCCATGGCAACGAGACTTTCTTTATTAAGTACATCTTCGAGCATGACGTAGGAACGAATTGAGCCGAATCCAAAACTTGACAAACTAGCATAGAGGAACACCCTTAGGGTTTCAACCATACTGGATCGTTAATACCGTTTCCATCACAACCAGATTCAATGAAGTTTTCAAAACATTGCATTAAATATCAACCGCTCGCTTATCTCAATTCTGCAGACATCATAAAAGAGGAAGATCAGTGGTAAGGTTTATTATAAATTAAGGAAGACTCAATAACAACGTAGAAAAGTGTATACAATAGAGAGAAAACCGTGTCAAGAAGGGGAAATTAAGGTCTCTGAAACGAAATCTGAAGTCAGTTTCTCTCACTACTCCTTTTGGTTCTTGCTTGTGATACAGATGGGTAGGCAAACAGAGAGATAAATAAATTAAAATTGAAAGAGGATGGGAAAGAGTGTGATTGGTGTGCTACAAAAATCAAGAATAATTTAGTCGATAAATGTTAGCAAAAGACTCTTTAAAATAAAAAAAATTAAAAAAACATTTAGACATATTTTTCTTAAACAATTAGTACTAAAAAGTAAAAAAACAATTTTGTTTATACATAACTAAAGGGAAAAGCATGGAGCACGCCCTCATACACAGTTACTTTATAAATACTTGAATTGGCGTGCCCCATGCTTTTCTATTTAGTCATGCATAAACGGAATTATTTTTTTCTTTGTAGTACAAATTGTTTAAGGAAAGTATATTTTTAAAAAGTTTATTATTATTTTTTTCGAGTTATTTCGGAGCTCGGACACCTTTTCTCAAGCTAATATTTTGTGACCCAAATCCTAAAATGTTCTACAACCAGAGAAACTTATGATCGTAGCAGGCTAATATTTATTTTAGGATAAAGAAGTCTGTATTAAAAAAAAATTACAATGTGCTTTTAAAATATATAAATACGATAAATATATAGAAACGTATTAAGGTAAGAATGGAATATTATATTGTCATCCGACTTACGTTGATGTGCAAAAGTTCATTATTGTATGACGTCCGGAAATGAGTTAAATTAACGTTGCAAGATTTGAAGACAGCACGAACCATTATGAGCAAAAGAAAAGAATGTAAAAAAAATGCGTATTGTTTTATACGATTTGCGTATTATTTTCTACGCAACAAAACAAATCGTTGATCTCTGTGTTTTGAAACAAACCATAAATTTCAATTTTAAATGCAACATCTATATATAAACAGGGCTATATTTATTTTTTTACGTCACTCTAACAATTGCTATCTCTCACTTTGGAGTAGAAAAGATGGAAGCAGAAACTGCACCATCACTGAGTGTATAGTAACTGAATCACAGAGGGTGCAAGCAGAAAGTGTCTCTTTCTGCTTCCTCGGCCCCCAAGGGAAAGATTTCAGGTTGTATTGTGGATTGTACAGCTCAGAATGGACCCTCGTGAAATGTTGGTAAAATAGCAACAGAAGAGGAAAAGGGGAGGGAGGGGGGAATGTTTCTCGCCTTGCGGAGATGTTTGAGTGATATAAGTGCTGAGTCAGACTCGAGGAAGCGCGATGTCGTAGGGAATACTCCCAGCTTATTTTTCTATCCATGTAACCTATCTGTCTTTTCTCTAACCCTCTTCTTCTAGACTGCGATCGTAAGAAGAAATCGCCAAGAATTTATTGTAACGGAGGAGAGACAAGTCTCCACACACACACACACACACACATACACACAAGGCTAGAAAGTCATTTTACGGGTGTTTCCACACGTGTCGTTCCTTGTTTTCCCGTAAAATTTATGAATCAGAAGAGCGAAGTATTCAAATTCCCAAAGAAAAAAAAAGAAATAGATGGCAGCAGAAAAATGTATTACATAGTTCCCCCCCCCCCCAGAAATACATTTATTTTTTCTAATGTTTTATACTTCAAAACATGGTAAGAAGGAAGTGATACAACGTTAATGGTATTCCGAGTAATTCGGTTCCATCCCAGATTAGGGCAAACTTGATACTTGGAATAATTCGGCTCTATTCCAGACTAGGGCGTGCATGATATACCGAATAAATTAGCTTCTATTCCAAATTAGGTCATAGTTAACATACCGAGTAATTCAGTTCTATTCCAGATTAGGGCATACTTGTTATACCGAGTAATTCGGTTCCTTCTAGATTAGGGCATACTTGGTAAACCGAGTACTTCGGTTTTATTCCAGATTAGGGTATACTTGGCATTTTTTGGTACAATTTTATGTTTATTTGTATTTTTATACATTTTTGTTCTTAAGGCTAGGCTGTTTAACTTAGAAACGATTAAATTAGCTTGATCTTTTTTACAAATAAAACGGTTTTGTTCCCTTAAAGTCATAGAAGATACACAGAAATATAATTATTTCTTCAGATGAAGACACGAAGTAAAAGGCTTGTTCTAATAGAATTAAGGAAGCGATATTGGAAGCAATGCACCATCTTACTCTGTAAAAAATAAAGATGATATTTTTCTACATTTAATTTAGCAGAAAAGTTGAAGGGCTTCATTTTCTGTAAACAAATAATTAGAAGAAGAAAAAATCCTTCTACTTTCAAATTAGGCTATGTCATATCTACCCTACAATAAAATATATGGCATGGTCAAGTATCGAATAGAGGCTTGTTATTTCTCAGCTTGGTATGCTTCTAACATCGGTACAACAGTGTCAAAACTTTCCCATGTACGGTACATTAAATAACTCTGGGAAAATCATAATTTTGCCATAAATTTGCTTCCATATGATTAATTTTTCTTGACTTCCCAATCAGTTTCGAAAAGCATTTTGGGATAAAATACTCATTCGGTACATATACGAGTATTATCACACTGCATTATATTTGTCTCTCAGATAATTGCGTTTCTGAATGCGTGAAATATAAACTTTTGAAGTGTAAAATTACATCAAATCACTTTTGAAGTGCAAATTCATTTCTTAGTGCCCTCAGAAAGCGGTTGTAAAAACATGAGATCAAATTGTTATAAAACACCAGTTTCTTTGAGAATGCAAAACTATCAAGCAGTTATTATATATTGTAATTTCACAATGTAGCAACAGTCCTTTCACGGGAAATTCTAAGCGTGACGATAATTCCATTTAATTTGATTTTCTTTAAGTTGGTGAAACACTAAACAATCTTTGTATATGTTATTAATTTATCTCTTTGACTTTGCTTGTGTTATCTATGGCTGTTTATATAAGTTCATACGTAACAATCATTGTAAATTTACGATTTTATCACTGATCCATTGAAATTTTAAAATGCAAATAATTATAATTACACAATATCTATTCATTAGTATGCAAATGAAACATTGTAGCGTAACTTGCTATCTTATTATCAGAACTACGAAACCGGTACCTTTCATGAGTGTTTAAAAGAAAATAATTCTTAACGCAATTGTTTCTCTATATGAGGCTAGCTGGAATTTTACACAATAAAAATTACTTTTCAAAACCTAGTGTAGCACAAACAAAAACGGAAAGCACACAATTCCTGCTACAGTGGCGCCGTTAATTGGCGGACTGATATACCACTTATTGTGGCTTCGGCTTGCAATCGACGCAAGCAATATCATGTGTCTAATTACCATTAATTGCGCATCATACCATACTTTTAGATATGTATTAGATGGCCCTTCAACTACCGTGGAGCATTATGGTAACTTTCTGGTCTATACCCACATAGAAGGCAAGCTAATGATAAGCTTGATTTTTAGTTTATTTTCGCTTGTATAGTTACGATTGATGTAACAAGCTTGATCTAAGTTTGAAATTGACTGTACTAAATTGACTTTAGTACTGAAAGTTTGATTCAAGCTGACCGTAGAGAATTGCGTTGATATATATATATATATATATATATATAGCCGCTAGAGTCACAGCATGTCTGTTTTAAGCTTGTCGTAACACGCCTGATATAAGTTTGTAAGGTGCCGACTATTATGATTCATGCTTCAAGCTCGTCATGATAAGCTTGACGCAAGCGTATATACTTGACATGACAAGCTTAAACTTAATCTGCTATCGTCTGCATTAAGTGTGGAGCAAGTAGATGTAAGCCGTGGTATAGTGGTCATTCAAACGGGACGGGGTGACGCAATAAGATAAGTTTCATAAGGCGATAAGTCCAAATCGCGGTATGGATGGTTTTACCAGCCTATAGGCAGAATACAATCTTCCCATTAGACATTTCTTCGTAAGAAGACTTACACGCCCTTTGCTACTACCCATCTTTAAATTGATTTTAGTCCAAGTATAGGTACTATCTCCACATTAATCTTGATTGACTGAGGACCTCACCTAGAAAACCTGTCAGGCTGATATGCAGCAAGACCAGCGTATCTATCCACTGATATTCAAAAGAAACGAACACTAGACATCTCAAATCCAAAGTAAAACGTTAGTAATTTGCCCAAAACATGAATTCTGAGTTAACGAAAGATACTCTTCCGTTACTCTTAAATCATCTACTTTAAGAGTAATAAAACAGATCTCTCTACTCAAAAAAGAAAAAAAATAGACCCCTCCGAAATGTAAATCCAGAGAGAGAGAAAAAAGATTAAAAATACCTCTTTCTTGAATTTCGTTGCTTATTGACATAAATATTTTCGTTCCCCTAACCACGGTATTTTGTGACGGAGAGCTTCAATAACTCTAATTGCGTTAATTTATCATTCTTTCTTCTCCCCAGTTGTTTTGCTCTCTCTCTCTCTCTCTCTCTCTCTCTGATAACCGGCAATAACGATAATGCGCGAAAACTTGTTTTAATAGCCAAAAAGATGATTACCATCTAATCAGAACTTGTGAGAAAAGAAATTAAAAACGAAATGAGAATGACGAGAAAGAAGGAGTTTGGATAAGAAGGATGGAGAGATGGCATATTCTTCAAGAAAGTAAGGGAACGAAGATGGAAGATGAAAAAGGAAGAAAATAATGGGAGAAAACTTTAAACAGCCGAAGGAAATTTGCCGAGGCTTTGTGGTTCTTCTCTTTTCTCCGCTTTCCTTCCCCTCTAGTGAGTAATTATAACAAAGTACGTCAACATCTTTATGCAAACAAGTTCCCTTTTTCCAAGAGATCTCTCTCCCAAGAATATTGTGCTTCAAGATATACGGTTAACCTGTCTTTACACATAATATACACTGACGTACGCACACTTACACACAGACGTCATATATAATTTCGAAGTTAGACTATAAAGAAAAATCTATGCTTCTGAAAACAAAACTTTATGTCTAGTCGACCTTAACATCGTGATATGCTACAGAGTTCTACATTAAACTTTCAGTCTTTATAAAGAAGAAAATAATGGACATGTTGTTAGTTGTTTAGTGTGTGTGTGTGTATGTGAGTCCTGAAACATCAATACGTGGAACTACATTCTGGTCAAAATGGTACATAAGGTCGACCTTTCTATAACGCGACAAACCACATGTCCCTCTAAGTAATTTTAGTCATTATTCACTTTATATAATGGAAATTTAAGAATTGTCCCACAGTATATGATAGATAGGACCTTTGTCCGTCATCACCTAGAGTTACCATGTATGTATTTGTAATTTTTCTGTTAATAAAATTAACTTTTACCCATGCTTAAAATTGTGTCGAAATGGACAATGCCAAAAGGCTATCGTATAGTGTTATTATTGTAATGTTTTAACTGTTAAGATTGTGTAAGAAGACATATTTATGTCAAGTGCCACGAAATACTGTATGTTGGAAAATGCATATACAGCCGCAAACTTGAAACGAAGACTTGTAGTACATTTAGGGAAAGTTTTGATTACAATGTACTATACGTTTCCAAGTTTTAAGCAGTTTCTCTCCATTAGGCACTACGTCATGACTTTCTAAATTACAAAAATGTATTTAAAGGGTCTGCACACTGTATTCCTATGAATAAAATCTTCTGTCACGTCTATTGACCACTTTAACAAACATGGTTCTAGACAGAAAGGATGTTGGTCATTGTGTTAACTAAATCTTTGTTAACCTTTGGTTCTTATTGTTCTGTAGCAGTTCCTATTGCGAAAGTCCATGGCCTCGATTCATGGCGGTTTAAATCATATTAACAATTCTCAAACAAACTGAGGAAAAGCTATCCTAGGCTTTGTCAAGTCCATCAGGTGAATGTTAAAATGATACGTAAAATAAATAATATAGTATTTAAAATATCTTTTGTTCGCGGTACACAAATTAGACACGAACTAAATTCCTTTTATCGACTTTGGATTTCCACTGGTGCTACGTTGTTTGGAGTCCTTCTTCCGGGCATACTGACTTAAGGTTTTCGAAGATTTTCTTCAATATCATCAAGCAAATGTCGGTATAGTACCTACAGTTCCCTCTTAAAGTGATTGCTTATGAATGTCATCCCTCAGATACGTGAGGGACTCAGTTCGTAACAGCCACAACAGCGCATGTAATGGAACTTTTATTAGAATTTAAGACAGATGGTGAACCCTTCGGATCAGCGACATGTAGATCGATTTTATATTCATTCTTAATCATGCACGTACAAGACCTGTAATATGACATGAAAATAACAGCTAAATATGTTTACCTATTAATTTCCTTACCATTTTGATCTCTTCGATAGTTCAGATATGTATGGAGGATGACGAGGAAGTTATATGATTTAAAACAAAAAAAAACCTGATTTAGTCCGAATCCGTCGAAATGTGGACATGAAAGAGAATGGGAAAATCTACCTGCCGTAGGAGATACGTAATCAAGATATGCTGAAGAAAGTAAGTGAGAGATTGATAATATGTGATGGTCAAAGCATAGTTTACCCTGAGAATGCAGTATACATATTTGAAGGAAAACGAGGAAGAGGAAACAAATTCATTTTTTTTTTCAAAGTATCAATTCTAAACTTCCCTTGAGGAACCTCTAACTCTCGACATTGATGATGATGATGACCACGATGCAGATAATATTTGCCATGTCCTAAAATAATTGAAGATCTTTCTCATTAAAAGTTTTACAAAATTTACTCTGGAGCTTACTAAAAAGAAAACAAATATTCCTCTAGTACTTTCAAATAAGATAGAAGCTGGTATCTCGCTACATGATGACTTACAGAATACATTTGCACTGTTCAAGCTGAAAGAACTTTATACTATGTTTGCTTCATTCTTCACAGAATTAAAGTTAACTGCGAATATAATTACAAGCAGTATATATATACAACGAAGAGAGACAGAGCCGAGGAAAGTAGAATAGAATAGAAGATAAAGTTACACTTCACAGTTACTGCAGTGACACTTTGGGGTAAACCCTCTGCAACTTTCATTTTTTTAGGTAAAAAAATAAATAACATGGATTTCTCCAGGGAAAGCTTCCGAGAAGAGAACAGAATGTAAAAAGTGGAAGGAGAGGTGAAAATAAATACCCTTACATTACACTCCCCCTTTACCCTTACTTCTACATATTCAACCAGATCTTTTTCATCCCTTAGTCCTACAATATAGTTCGTCCCTCAGCCACTAACGCTGTTGATGTGACCACGGCGACATCTAGATTAGGGAAAGGTTCTCTCACTAGAACTCCTCCTGGTGAAATAACCCCCCCCCCCCCCTCCCTTTAGTTAGTCTCTTTCTACGCGCGCGTGTGTGTGTGTTTGCAGAAAGGACGATGGGTGTAGTTTGTATTCTGTCTGGGAGCTACGTAACGGCATGGTACCCTCCCTCTTTACCAAAAAGAGTTCGTTGGCTAAAGCGGAATAATAAAGAACGAGATCGACCGTGCTTCGACGCTGGTAAGGGGAGATTTTTTTTCCCAATGCGTGTAGCGTACGCTACTAAATTTAAGGCTTTAATTGTAACTGTGCCACTAACGGTAGCTTAAGGAAGCAATCAATGTCACTTATCGTCTAATTAATAATGCAATGAAAGTCGTCAGAAAGAACTAACCCAAAAGGTTGTTTCAACATCAAAATTGTATGGTTTGAAGTATTTCACGTGTTAAGTACTACAACATTTTAGCTTTCTAGACTAAGTTGTCGTATGTAATTAGGAATAGTACACACACATTTGTGGGAAGAAACCTGTGGAGACAGTAAAGTGATCCAATCTTAAGTTGATTACCGTAAACCATTTGAAGAAAAGATAAAAATAACAATAATGCCAATCCTGCCAAATTTGTTAGTGTTTTTCTCACTCCCAAGATGCTAATGCCTAGATGGATGGCACGAATACAATTGTAGGCTCTGGCCGATATATTTCCCTTCCTTACCCTCCCAGAGTAGCTCAATTACCAGAGCGTTGACTTCATTCGGAAAGATCCTGTGATCGATACCAGCGACCAGCCATCCTAACTCAGAATTTTCCTTAGTTTTCCTGTCATACCAGACAAGTGTCGGCACTGTAGCTTCAAACTATATGCTGGGTTACCTTCTTTCCACATCGTCTCCCTCTCTTATATCTCAACCTGAACTAATGTTATCTAAATACCATGAATAAAATTCAAATTCTTGTTCCCCGAAGAGTACTCGTCGACCGACGTCATCTCTTCGACAGGATGTGGACTTCGGCCGCAGACACCTATATACAGCTCATAGCAGTTATTACAAATTGTTACTATTATTAATATAATAATCACAGCTAGTAAACACCCAACAAGAAAAAATAATATATTTACAGTACTCATTTTGACATACCCAAAACTTGTTTCATAGAAAATGAAGGGTGTGGTGACTCAGTGGTAGAACGCTTACTTCTGGTACTAAGAGTCGTCGGTTTGATTCTTGTTTATGGCATGCAGTGGACACACACCGTGTGCGTGGTTTTTTTTTTCGGGGTTCCCTCATTTCCTCTCATTTTTTTTTTCATTCCACCAACTGAGCACATCATCATCCATCCGGCCTGGGCCAAAGTTGCCTAAAGATCTTAAAAATTAAATTCAAAATAAAAAAACAAACAAAAAACAGAATTTCTTTGAAATAGAGGAAAAACAAGTACAAAATTGTCATATCACTTTATGCTGCACCCAAAATCAGCAAGTACACGTGTGTTATTATATCTAGAAGGGAAGGAAACAGCAGAATCATTTGCATTAAAACAATATATAGAATAAACCAATTCACACACTAAGACGGAAAAAACACTTACTCGAAGCAACAGGGAAGACCCACAGCCGTCCCATGCTGTACAAATAATGCGAGAGATTAAAAAAAACATTGGATGGGAAAGACCATACGTGTGAAATATTCGACAGAAGCAAACTAGACACACATAGAGAAGTGGCATAATTTAAGTGGCTAAGATATAGAAGAAACCAACGCCATAAACATAGGAAATACAACACCAAATAGTAGAACCAAAGTATCTGCAAGACATACAGAGGGGAAAATATTCGAGTTAAGGAAGACAAAGCACACTACATACATACACACAATACAACTCAGGATGTGAGAAGTGGATGTCTACTCATGACCCAAACAAAAGACAATTTGTATTACACATAGAAACCGGAAGCAATAAGAGGAAATAAATCGAACCCACTATTACGGGACGAAACCATATTTATTGACAGAACCACCCAAAGTCAACCGAACAGATACACCAGTAACTGACAAAGCAAATAAACAATATTGCTTTTCAAATGAAATAATGCAGGAATAAAAATAAATGAAAAGTCGTATAAAAATCGAGATATATATATTAAATTGACGTAGAATATCAAAGAACAGCGAAAAAATAAAAATATGAAAAACGTGTGTATACCCACACAGATGTTGGTGAGAGAAGTTATAAAAAACTGGGAAGGAACTGTGAACATTATATGTGGAAACAAGAATAGTTTAATTCAGAAGAGTATAATTCTTGCAACATACCGAATTGTTAACAAAATTTCTAGAGAATTTACAATAGATATTTCCAAAGATTGAGAACTCTCCACTCAATATACAGGTAGACGGGAAATTCCAAAATATTAAAGGAATTAATATAAATCTTGAGATGGTTCTCTGAAAGTTTTAACTCTCTAGGCTTGAATTTTGTAGAAGCATTGTGATTTCTTACAACGAAATAAATACATTAGAAGCATAAGGAAGTAGTGCTTCCATCTAGATAAAATAAATTTTATGGGCGGTAACAGCACCGAGACGGGGAAGCCCCTTTATCATCTATCTTTAGATAATGTTGCTATACAATAACCTTCAATAAAGACTAGTGACGTTCATTCCTCTCCAAACTACCTATCAGTTATACAACCCATTATACACTACGGTTATGCTGGTCACATAATACACAGGGGTTCATCGTTTTTCCTATTAGAAGTTCAATGGACGCATGTTGGTGAAATTTTCTCAAATTTGTTGAAGCCGATTTCCAAGTTGAAATGACACAGAAGAAAGAAGACAAATAATTTTACAGTTTAACAACATCACAGTCCCCGATAACAACATTGTTGTGGATGACGGAAGTGAAGTAGAATAGTGTAAATCTTAAAAATGGGATTTATCCAACTTCGCAGATAAATTGCGTATTGTATAAAATTACTATGACGAAAGATTGTAGCATCACCATATGAAATACGAAAGAGTAAATCAAAGGTTACTGAACACAAAAACAGGGGTTAATTTGACTCTGTTTGCCTTCATGGTTGGTTGTTCTTGCATGCTATCTTAAAATGGAAGATATCAACCGAACGTAAAGAAAGTGACAGTTATATTTGTTACTACTGCTTCTTTTACGTGCTAGATTAGATTATGGAATAACAGGCAGACGAACGCATGCGCAGATTGAATATTCGAAAATAGAAGAGGACGAAAATCTCAGGTCAACTTCCCTATATTGAGATAGACAATATAGTAAAACCATGTGTTGTAGATGCAACTATAAGGTCTAAAAGGTATTATCGTTTCTATGACAACAAGAAAGATATTCTCGTTTCCGCTTCGGGTTTTCAAAATAAATCCATTTTTCGTCACTCGTCACAATTCGATACAATAAGGATTTTCTTTCGTGGCGTTGAAGCAGCATTTCACAAGTGACTTTGCGATTTTCCATTCAACGTTCATTCAAATCGTGTGGGACCCATTTACCCAGTTTATTGGTCTTCCCCATTGCTCGTAAACGTCTGCTGATTGTTTCTTGTGACACATTTAATGCTTTTGCCAATTGCTGTTGATTTTGAGTTGGGTCATCCTCCATCATCCTCATCAACCTGCAATTGCTCGTTTTCGCACTTTTGTGGTCTACCACAGCGCGCACTGTCTTTCACATTGAAATCACCACTTTTAAATTGTCGAAACCATGACTCACATGTTCTAATCGATGGAGCGTGTTCACCATATGTTTCTACCAGCACACGATGACTTTCAACAGCCTTTTTCTTTTGATTAAATAAGAAAAGCAATGCATGACGCAAATGTTCTTTTTCAGGCACAAACTTCGACATGATCACTGAACGATAAAACAAAGACGCTAGTGTTTGGCGGACTCAACTTGTGTGTGTTTGTAGTTTAATGTCAGGCAAACAAAATGACGTATGTGTCAAATGAATACGCTGCGCACTTTTCGCTGGCACCATCTCTTAGGTAAACCGGAAACTACTTATGCATACATCTGGTATTAGTGTATAAATTAGAGATATTCCCACGATAAAGTGCTGCAGTGCTGAAGTGAATGAGAAAAATATCTTATTAAGGAAGATGAAACATTGCAATCATTTGTCCAGCCGTGCATACCACCAATACTATGTACGTTGCACATATCGAAAAATTGTAAGAGTTTCTAAAATAGCGACATTTAAACAAAACTAACAATAGATTTAAGTTCAATATATTCTAATCATTAAAGAGACACCAAGAAATCAACACAACTTTTTTCTTGCTAATCAGTGTAGTACGGTATATGGGTTCGATTCCCAGTCATTGCAGGAACAATTACTCTTTTCATCCTTCTACTTACCTTCCATTCTATGTTAAATTAGGGTAACTGCGCTAGTAGTGGTCACTCTTAAGGAAATTTTCTATTTAATATTTTAATTTTATTGTACTATATGTTTCAACGTTACAGTTAATTTTTTTTCAGTAAGTATTATTTTTTATAATATTTCAAGCCGTATATAATTTTTAGCCTGAAACAGACAGATAGAATACATATTTTTATTCTCGCAAACAACACCAATTTCGTAAGTAGTGGTCGCTTTTTATTTAGTTGTGGTCATTCTCATATTTAGTAGTGGACATCCCATACTAAGTAGCAATACAATAATACTGTTATTTGTTAATTAAAGTTTATAAACCTTGGTCGTTGCTAGGAGTAACAATTTGGAATTGATTATCGTTTATAGATCTTGCTAATAGGTTGCCATCAATTATAAATAAGATGGACTCGTAGTTTGGAAGTTGAAGACAATATGAATTTGTTATTATTTAAGGAGATCACTGTTAAAAGAAGTCTACGTTATTATGGCATGTTACAATAAAGTATTAAGACCGATCTCATGTCCTTTCAATATATCCGTAGGATAGCTATTAGTGGTTTGAACGAAATTTTGTTACTACCAATTGTCTTACATGATCGACAGATTTGTAACATAATAAATAGAACCTACACTTAGGTCTGCGTTACGCGAGGATATATTTTCGATAAAATTATAATTTGTATTAATACAATTATTCCCAAGTTTAGGATTACAAAATATAAATTTATGATTCACAGACAAATGTTGTTACCAACATTAGGCTACATATAAGTTAACATCATAATAATAAATATCAATTAACATTTTAAATATCAAGCGATTTATACTGATGAAAAATTTGTAGAGTAGTGCTAGGGATTGATTGAAGTTCGTAATTCGTCATCTCGTTTTAACTGAGAAATAAATCTTCGGTAACATCAGACTCAATGCAAGCACGAAACTCGCATAAAATTGTGTCTCGCCATCAGATTCTAGATCATCAGGTATCTGAAAATATATTGAAATTCTTGTCAATGTTTCTTAGGCAGTAAGCATGACACCACTTCTTACATTTAATGCAGTCAATCCACCGCGAAACAGTCCCATCGACTCCCACTTGGTTACCTTTAGTACCATATTTGTAGCACTGTCGATTTCCGATTAATATTTGTTTCCCTTTTCGCTATGACTTCCCCCTGAGTGAACCGTTTTTCTATTTTAAAATTACCTTATATGCCATTTTTTTCCCGACAATTTCTGAACTGGGTCGATCTCACTACGTCCGGCAATCGCAAGTTTTTGCTTTCCAATGTTTGTGTTCCCTTTGCAGATTTTTACCATATCGAATTTCTTTTGAAGGAACTAGCAACACAGGTTTCCCACTTGTAACCTAAACTTCTATTATCTTGATTATTACTTGTCGACGGTGTAGATTCTGGATGAGAAGCAGTGATTTCTAAAGGAGATATTATAATAATTTGTTCAAATCATCCTTCGTCAGGGACTCTTAAGTAAATCATTGGTATAAAGTGACGTATATGACATCGTATTTATCAGTTTTTTCTGTATGGACAGCTTGTAAATGCTCTCGCATATCCTCGGAATGGAATTACGTCTACAGTTAAATCATACGACCTTTTGTTTCTATGACACGTGTCACCTCCTTGCATTAAACTTTGTAAAGTTTCCACATTAATGTATATTCCAAATAGCTTAGGAAACTAGTTTGATCCAACGCATTAGTCACCGTAGAATTTTCAAAATTTCTTCAGAGTCCAGGTTTAGTTAAGTTTGGTTTGTCCTATGTTTTTTGAACGTCCACATTTGCTGTTATCCACGCGTCTCGAGAGAATGGGAAATGTTCGCATTATCTAATTCCATTTTTAATTAGCAATGGCTTTCTTCAGGAATACGTAATGGCAATGAGGGGAAGATTGTTCTTGCTAGTCCTTCGAAACGTTATGTAACATTCACTCTCTAACATGTTCTATCAACTTGCTTTGAATTTTCTTATGTGGCATAGAAGTGCTCTAGTACCGAAAGTAGGCAATAAAAGAACTCCATTATATTAGCTCTAACGTGGGTTTACAAATAAACCAAATCGAGAGGTCTTCAAATAAAAGGAATTGGTAGATAAAAGTTAGCATAAGCTCTACTGAATAATAACTTTTATGGTGGTCATTCGTATGACCACAATTGAAAGTGCATTTTCAATTGTTTAAGAAAATAATAATTTAAAAATTCAGCAATGCACACCTTAACTAAAATGGTCTCTAAGAAAGCAGGAGAAATCAAATAAATTTCTTTACAGGCAACATCTAGACGACAATATTAATATTAACATGATTCATTATTATTAAAAGATATAACCAAGAAAGCTTCGCTTACTCGGGAAAATTGGAACCTACAAAATTTCCTCACAAAGAACGAACCTTCGTCATCTACACACCAGCTCTAACTGAGGTACCTACCCAATAGGAAGACAGCATATAAACGTGGTAATGAACATAATACAAAAGGATAAGAAGTTTACAATCTCTTTGCTAACTAATAAGGTGCACGGGTGGATTTAGGAGAGAGGCTCTGGAGGGGGGGGTAAAGAGAGACCCTGGGGGGCAATTACTTTCAAAGCTATAGTTTAGAATGGAACATGGAAAGCTATTCTAAAATGGCTGGGGGATCAATGCCCCCCCATGCCCTTCCATAAATCCGCCCAAAACTAGGTGACCACTATTAGCCCAGTCATCCTACATTTATGGGCCAAATTTGGAGCTATGTCTTACGCCCGTCACATGTAAAAGTGATTGTTTCTTTGGAATTGAGAGGAACCTAGGGAGAAGAACATTTCTCAAGGTAACAAACCCAATTTTGCTTGCCAAAAATGATGGAAACGCCAGAAATTTCAGTCAGTATAGTTGTCAAGAGGGCTTTAATCTGCATACGTGCACAGTGAAAATCTGAAAGATCGTGACCACAAGAATTTTACTATACCCCAGTATCACATAAACGCAGAAGTATTGAAATCAGAAGACGTCTGCTTAATGCTTATGTTTTGGGACCATTTCTCGATTTTATCAGTTTCTGTGTTTGTGCGCTCTGTGCATTCAGAAAAAATCTTATTTCACTAACGGTGTAAGCAAAAGTTTTAAATTATTGCAAATGTTTATGTCTTTAAATGGGAAAAATTCCAAATAAATGTAAAAACAATGTTTTATATTTGTTGTACCTAGTAAAGATGTAGAGATATACATAGTCAAGGTGCTATCACAATCAAATCACACATTATTTATATTGTATTTGTTCCGTAAAAAAGTAGTTGTGGGAACGTAGAGAAATAAGGAAGCAATATTCTTGGGATGAGTAATGATATAGCTTTGTTGGTCATTTCAGTGTATAATTATTTTTCAGTTCTAATGAGTATAAATGTTCCAACACATCGTTTATGAGAAGAAATGACAAAGAAAAGTAAAATTAGTTTGAATAAGGAGCATCTATCGGCAACTTTTTCAAATTGGTTCATATCCAGAAGGGCCATTCAGTGATCCGCGTAAAAAGGTTCGTGCCTTCTGCAGTTTCAGACATGGATTCGGATAAGGAAGGACGTCCACTTGTTCTTCTTTACGACGAATATGTTAAGCTGTACATCCAGAATATTATAGAATCCAGTATTGCTTGCGCTGCGACTGAGTGGTCCACGTAAAAGGTTCGAAACCCACTAGCAGCAACCACCAGTCACGGAAATCTGCGTCTATCTGCCACAATGGCTCCACTTGTTAGTAGTTCGTGTAAAATATCGCAATTTAAACCCACGTATTTCTCGTCCTCACAACTCGGTGAATCCACTGAGTGGTCCGTCTGAAAGCCTTATTAACGTCGCGATTCAGGCGGCTGTACCGATGATCGTCATGACTGGTTTTGGTATTAAAGGGGAGAGAAACGTTCCATTTTCCAGTTCTGGAAATTTTTAATGAAAGGTAAGTCGAATATTTATATTATATATTTCGGATAACTTTTTGGATCTCAGGGAAGAGGAACCGGATTGTTACTTATACCAGAACGAAAAGAGAGAGAATAACAAAGGAGAGAAAGGCATGAAAAAGGAGTTATGATATATATGTGAGAAAAGAAAAAGATAATGGAGAACAGACTGAAATAATTTAATGGCGATGTGAAACAAAAAGGGGAAGGAAGTGTGATGTATAAACAATGAACAGAAGCTTAACATGAAATATTGCATTTAAGTAAAGAGAAAAAGGAAGTAGAACTTTTGAAAAAGAATATAAAGAGGTACGGATTATAAAGGAAATGGGGATAGAATAATTAAGTGGAACGAAGAACTACGCATGAGTAAGGAATGGAAAAAAATCCCGAAAGTAGAAAAAGAAAAGAAGAAAAGGAAGAGAAAATGAAGCAGAAAAGAAGTCCAATCAACAGAAAGGGACAGAACAATGTGGAAAATGCGACGAAACAAGAGGAGTAGCAAGAAGGTGTACGTATAAGTGATAGGGGTGGCCTGGAAAAGAGAAAGAGAAAATGAAAAGAAGAAGGGCGTGGACTGGAAAATAGAAGGCATAGAAAAAGGAAAAAATGAGAGGAAGGAGTGCGTGGTGTGGAAAAGAGAAAGCAACAGTGAAAATAAAGAAAGGCGTGGTATGGAAAAGAGATAGTCAAAATCAAAGGAAGAATAGCGTGACCTGTAAAAGAGGAAAGAAAAATGAAAGGGAGAAGTTCGTGATAAAGAGATGAGAAAAGAATAAAAGAAAAGGATCTATAAGATACATAAAAGAGGAGATTATCCCAAGACACATAGTACCGACGGAAATATACAAGCATATGCCTGTGTATATATCTCTGTGTGTATATGCTTTCTTGTCAAAACAAAGGAACGTAGCCATCATTCAGAGATTAACATTACAGACTATGAACGTAATGCATGTCAGAATATGTCATCTATTTTCTCTGTATATCATTTGTGTACTAAATGAAAACAACAAAACGTCAAGAATACATTTACAATATAGGTCCTAAATGTCAACCACTTTGGAATTTAGACAATTTGATAAAATAATGGGATGATTTGTGATATTCTCGCCAGATAGTAATGTCAACATGTCTAAAATATTCTAAACATAATTCCAAATATTATGTTCTCAGCTTTAATGCGTATAATTCAGCTATTAGTACATATTGCAATGCACTGTAGTTCAGATTCCTTGTTTTGTTTTATCTTTCTTTAACTTCCAAAACAGTTTATACCCTACAATTCATGTGAAACAAGTATTCAAATAGTGATTGAAGTTGAAGCATACAAAAAAACTATCTAATGTAACCTACCATAGCCGTATATCATCAAGAATTTTCTTTATAACTTCAAATGCAATGCACATTTTTAGAGTGTATAATTCTATTGAAAAATTGTTTGGTTAAGACTGAAAAAAATGATTCTATGAAACTTCTATCAAATTCAACTCTCTGCTCTGACGTACTAAAACTTTTGAAAAAAAAACAACCTGAGGAACAAAATAGAATAAAAAGCTTTTCACATGTTCCATTTCGTGTGCCACGCTGTTACGAATCAGGATACCAACGATGTTACTTTGACCTAACATCTACAGCTTCAACGAAAAAAAAAACACAAAACACTCATCTTGTCCAGAATGCGCCATATTCATTCGCAATTTGCATTTCGCATCATTCCTTTTCTCTTTCAATGTCGACAAACTGTCCTCGTATCCCTTCTGCTGAGACTAATGTTGCAATCTTATCAAGAAAGACAATGAATTTAGAAGCAAATACACTCCACTCTAAAACACTGCAATTCCTAAATATGACAGGACATTAAATATAAATATGAAAAAAGGTTTTCAAGTGGTGACAGGATTAAATAAGTATGGGAATGATCAAATATTGATTCCATAATATATCTTTATGAAAATTTCGTATCTCTAGCTCAAACGGTGTGGAAAATGGATTTTTGAGTCCGCTATTTTGTATTCAAGATGGCGTCTTTGGAGACATTTGGTAATATTTTCGTGCCTTCATACCACATTTCAGTTTAGTAACCCCAACAGTTTAGGCTGTGTATTCTATAGAACAATGGTTTGGGCGGCCATTTTGGATCGAAGATGACCACTTTTTTTTAAAAATGTAGGATCTTTTCCTTTACCTACTCTTGATCATACACCTTCGTACCAAATTTGGTGTTTCTAGGTCCAGTAGTTTGGCCTGGGAATATTTATGATCAGTGAGTGCAATGCAAGTTGTGAGCGTGTTGAGTCAAAAGCCGTGGTGTGGTTCCTTTCTTTCTATCTATCTTTATTTATTTATTTGCAGAGCGAAATTCCGAAATATATATACTTATAGAGATGACAACTCCGTGTGAGAAGAAAGGCTTAAGTACAGATTATAGAAAATGTTCAACAAGTTGGTGAACATGTGCAGCATTATTATTCAACATGTGCAAAACACTTGCTGTAGAAGTATAAATGTACAAAGTTGATGAACAAACGTATTGAATTTGTGTACGTACGAGAAATACAAGTGAAGTAGATGGTGATAGTAATTTGTAATTCCAATGTGTGAAAACGGTAAAGGAGGCAAACAGAATATACATATGTCATTACTTAATGTACGCAATCAATGTAAATGTTGGCGCAATGCAGAACATACAATACGTTTAAATACCAAAACTATTTTCTTCTTTAAACAATTCGGATATGCTGTCTTAATTAATCAACTTGTA
The DNA here is from genome assembly GCA_022664845.1 of Lepisma saccharinum. NCBI lineage: Eukaryota > Metazoa > Arthropoda > Insecta > Zygentoma > Lepismatidae > Lepisma > Lepisma saccharinum. The sequence goes on from JAGDQP010000003.1 coordinate 164,531, forward strand.
ATGTAACTATCACTTTGATGTTCACAGGTTTGCCATATACTCATAACTAAAATTCAATAAGTGTTTAAACTACTGTATCCTAAAAGATTGAAGTTTTTTTTTCTTTTTGAACTCTAAGCTCTATGCAGTATATTCACCCATACGCTATTACTTCAATGCGTTTGGAAATTGTACGGTATAGAGATGTTTTATCAACATATATAATGCACCTTTCAATAAAGTTATTTACTTTTAGCAATACCCTTTATCTTGGGGTGACCTCACCTCGGACACTTTTTAAAGTTTTTTTTATTTACAGTCGTAATATTAATAGTACTGCAGCCAAAAACTGTTTTAAAATACCTACACATTTTTAACAATGATTGCAAAAATAACAAGCAATGTCCGAAGCCGTCCCATAATGTGGGGCGATTTCGGACACAAGGAAGTTTCCGTTTATTCCGATGTATGTCTTATAACAGAGGTGTCGTAGGATACGTTTCAATGATTATATTCAGTCTTCTGTGTATTTGAATGTGAATAGCGTTATATATTTATAGTGTTTATTGTTTTTAATATGTTCATTTTATATTTAATGGGTTCATTATTTTTAATTTTCTTAACAACTACAATACTTAAATTCACTTACAGGTTACATTCATCACACAAAAAGAAAATACCCATACTGCTGCAAGTCACAAAATTAAACACGAAACAAACAAAAATTAAACAAACGAAAGGTTTTCAACCATTCGAGTCCGGGGAAATTATTCTTGAATCGTTTTCCGATTCTGTCAATTCTATTCCTGAATAGCACTTAATTTAAAGCTGTAGGTCTGTTGTTCTAAATAGGAAACCTCATTCAGCACATTACAAAGCCTGAGTACAACATTTCTTTCCTCCTCATCTGTCAGACATTTCTGACTCAATGATGACCTGGATGTTTCTTTTGAATCTTGTCAGAGTACTTTTTGGTATCTGATATTAACTGGCAGCTTGTCTAATCGTCATTTTCTCTGAAGAAGCAGCACGAATAGCTATATGTAGATTCTCATTGTTATAATGTTGATAAGGTCCCCCTCCTACAATCTTCTTGTATGTTTGAACCATATGTTCCTAGTGTTGTCTCGCATTGTTCCTTTTGTAGTTTCTAATACTACCAAGACAGTGTAAATGCATTTGTGCATCAATCAAATCTGATGTAAATTACACATCGCCCATTGTCAGTGACTAATGGTGACGACAATATGAAGGAAGTCGAATTGTAACACTTTATATAACGGCGTGATATATCTATTGAGACAATCATTCATAACTGTCTGTCTATATGAAGACAGTATCAGCAAGGTTAATACACTACCTCCTGTCAATTTTCTAGAAGCACCAAAACATAGTGATGAAATTTGTTATTGGTACGTAATCTAGATATGGCTGTGAATCCTGAAGTCAAGCATCAGTCCAAGCAGACTTTCCGCACCATGCCAATGCTGTGTCTAAAATTATGCAGTGTTACGAACTTAGTATAACATTACTTTTAAACAATTGTGTCCACTGCTTCAAAAGCATACAACGTTGCTTGGGGTACAGAATGGAGTATGTTTGAGTCTTAACATTCATTCACAAAACGTAAAAAAAAAAAAAAACCTGGCATAGTTTCATTTGAGAAAAAAATGTTAAGTTGGCAACATTGCGACTTACGACACTAAAGTTGGCAACGTTACTATATAAACATTGGAAAATTTCATGATTGTTTCGTTGAGTTTTCAAGATATTGTAAGTGAAAATGTTTCCATAATCTGGTCATACGACACAGCAGAACCTTTTCCGATTTTGATGTCTGTTCTTGCTCACAGCATTTGTATAAATGATTCTTTCACGTTTCTGACTTTGTTAAGTATGTCATCAATATGGTATAGTGGAGATAAGCAAACGAAGGTTGATTAAAGATTACACTGAAGGAATATGGATATTAATGTATACTTAGAAAGATAGGACACATTCTGTGAAATGTGGGAGGTAAAAGAGGACAGAAAGGTTTTTACTATTTCTATCGTTAATCGAACAGGAAATGTATACAGTCATAAGAGATCTTGTATCACCAGAACTGGTAAAAGAACAATCATTTGGAACTATATCTGAGAAACTTAAAGATCACTTATTTCACTCAATTAAACAAGCTCCATCCCAGCCGGCGAAAGACTTTATTATGAACATCAAGAAACAGATTACAAAATGCAAATTTGGCGATTCGGCAGACGACTTAATGCGAGACCAAATCGCGATTGGAATTAGAGATGAAGCTGTTCAAAAACGTCTACTATCAAATGCAGCGTTAACTCTACAGAAGGCTATTGATATAGTATCGATTGAAGAACAGGTAGCACAAGATTCAAGATGCTTCCATCCTAAATTTCGTACGACAGATGACTGTTTTCCAGTTCAAAACGATCACAGGTTAGGTCACAACTATCAACACAGCAATTGTTCAAACGCTATAGTTACTACTCAAGTGTGCTATAGATGGTGATAAAAGCCATCCAGATTTCAGGAATTGTCGTGCTAAGAACGCCATCTGTCTTTTGTTTTGTTTGTGGAAGAAGAGGACCACTAAAAAGCATGTTTCCAGTTCCAGAGACAAAGACAGTTTGGATCGCAAGAAGTTCCGGAGCAATCAGAATAAGTGACTAAAGAGAAACCAGATGTGACTACTGCTTTTGTTGAAGATTGTTTAACTTTAATATCACAGGATACTGACAACGATGAAAGCCTGTCTGTGATTTGCTTACTCGTGAACGATCATCCAATCAGAGTTCAGATTCAATCTAGTGCTAAGGTAAACGTAATTGCACTCTCAACATTGGTAAACTTGGAATTACTTCAATTGTTTAAGCCATGTATCACGTTTACGATTGATAAATAATACACAGTTAGAATTTGTAGGAACAGCTAACTTCAAATTCGATTAATTACATTTTGGAATTTAAAGTAATCCCATTTGCTCTTGTTTGTGTAATTTTAGGTCAAGTTGGTTTAAGTATGATTTGCCTATTTTGGTTTTCAGTTTTTAGTAAACAAACGGAAGAAATTTGCTACTGATACATCAGAGTTAGTTATGATGAAAAAAGATAATGTTTCTCAAACGCAAATAGTTGGCAATTCATCTATAAGGAGAGGAGTAGAGACAAGTAAATGTGATAATCTCACCCTGTCCAGTTTAGAGCATTCACTGACTGTGTTTAAAGAAATTAAATCGCATCTTGTTTTTGTTCTTTCGATTTCAGATCTTTCGACTAAGGTAGATCGACTAAGGTATTGCCAATCAGGGTAGCTTGTCAGATACATTGGGAAATGTAGCGAATGAAAATGGTGGAATTTTTATTGGAAGTTAGAACTAATCGAAGTTGTTTTCGCCATAAAGAATTTATAGATGAAATCATGACTTACAAGGTGCGTCACACAAAGTTGTTTTCGCTAAGAATTTGATGAATTTCTTTGTTATACCTGGTGTGTCACTAAAAGTTGTATACGATGTTATCTGTGATATTAAGTAGTTCTACATGTTCTTTCTTGTTTTTGTTGATATGAGAAAGTTCCTTTTAGGGAGCGGGTGGTGAATGAGATAATGTGATTATGTCATAGAATATGGTTAACGTTATATGATCTTTTAAGACAACTTGAGTTTCTATAAAGTTTAGTCTTCCAATGACGTCAATTTTGTCAATAATATAAAGCGATTTAATGGTATATATAATGAAATAGTACAAATTGAGTTCATATAGGTGTAATTTATTGCTTTTAGTGAATTTAGAACCCCAAGAAACATATTTTTTTTTAAAGAAAGAGTGTCGAAATCGGTTAACCCGATCAATAGTTACAAAATCCACCATGTTCTGATTACTGATAACGTCATAAAGCTATTTCGACCTAACAGATATAGCTAGATTTCGATTAACCAACAAGTGTTTTTGTAATCAGGTGTCCATACTAAAGAAACATACAAAGAATCAGTCAGTCCCCGGCGGATTAGTTTTTCACCCACTGGTCAAGACTTAGAACAACCACTACATTCAGCTAACTGATGACGTCATAGTCCTATTTCGACCCGATGGAGACACATTTCGATCGACCAACAAGTGCTGGTAATGAGGTAACCATAGTAAACAAGCATGCAATGTCTTAATTTTCCCAGAGGTGGATTTTTTTCTCACCCATGGGAGCACAATGACTACTTCGGTTTTATTTCGGATTTGTTTTGTTTTGACGTCAGTCAGTAGGCACAATGAGTCAAGGTCACGCGAGAAATCAAATGCCCGCAGTTAAATAGACAAGAATACGCCCCCATTTTAATTTAAGAAGTATTTTTTTTAAAAATAAAGAATAGGCATACATGTTGTGTGTTGCTGAGTGAAGTAGACCGAAATTATCATTTCAAACGGAGACTACACTGCAAAAAAATAGCTGTATTAATTCAACACTTTTCGCCCACGCTGATCACCACAGTTTCTTGTGTTAAATCAACACAACAAACGATGTTGGTCTTAGTGATTAGCACAGTGGATATATTGTCAATCTGATTCAACACAATGGAGATTGACATACTAAAACAATCAGAGTCTTGAATAACAGGAACCAACACGTTTGTTGCGCTGATTTAACACGAACAGTGGTAATCAACCTAGAACACCGAAAAGTGTTGTATTAACCATTTTCTGGAGTGATTGTTTCCATAATTTTTATTCGTGTAAGGATGATATTATTTGATTTCTACAAAATATGTTTTCATTATAATGCGCCCTGACTTTCAGGAAATTGTTCAAGATTCCAGCGCAATTGCCAGAGAAAATAAAGGGATAAAATAAAGAGAGAGATGATGGACTCCGATACATAGTTGGTTAAATAGCATTTTGAGGCAAAAACATATTCATCCGAATATAGCTACACGATCGGAGCATATTCCTTTTCCAACGAACCCGAAAGATAAAACATAGATCGAGGTAATATCACGGCGTGCCTTATAATATGTGTCCTAAAAGACTGTGGGAGGAAACAGTGAAACAAATGGAAATGAGTATCAACCCTAAAGTTATTAATATGTATGGGAAAAGCATAAGAAGTTAGAATGGCTAAACAAAGAAAATAAGTACAAAATATGTATGGTGCACTCTTAATAATTCAGTTGAAATATCTGGTAATGATACCGGAATTGTTCCTGCTTTTCCCCGTAGCCGTATTTTCTAGTGAAAATACCCGAGTCTAGAAGCAGCGTAATCAACCCTCCATATAATTTGTTATAAATACAGTTGATTACCTTAACTTTCACTTTAAAAACTTGGCGTGCCCAGTTGCCAGTAATTTCACCGTAAATTTCCTATCTTTTTTTTTTTGATTGTGGTGGGCAATCGTCATCTTAATGTCATAGGAGAGTAAATTTATCTATTTTTGGAAAAAGACAACGCTTTCGAAAACATTATATACATATAGTTAGAATAAGGAACATGTTTCACCAGAACGGTATGTATTAAAACCAACAAAATTCTGAGTGTTTCTGTACGAAATAAGCTGATTGTATATTCTGGTTTAAATGCCTTGACTCGATCTTGACTACTGAGTGACGTCACGCCTGACAGAAGATATTTAACGAAAATCCCAGTCGCTGGATACCTATAACATTTTTTTTTATCTTCTTTGCCTCTACTTCGTCTCTCACTTATCTCTGGCTATAATATCATAGCAACTATAACTTCGTAACATTTTGCTGAATATATATGATGACATCTTGGGATCAGATTGAAAAATGATATATGTAATTAATCTTATTGTAAGTACTTTCCGATATTTATGAATAAAATTAGCGATCGATCTCTGACATTTACAATTACGGCATTAAATTATTTTGGAAATTTTATGAAAAACATTGAAACTTTATTACAGTCGCAATGAAACATTAAAGTTTAATTGTATCAGTAACTAATGTATTTTATATTCAGACAAAACGATTCTGGTAAATCATAAATGTTTTATTTTTTTGTACCATCTGCTGGTAATTTTTAAATCTATAACTACAGGAAGATTATTGTAGACTGAACTGAAAAATATATGGAAATTTAGTGGAAAATTACACGATAATTTTTCCTGACTTTATCAACGTTCCTTTTTTTAAAAAAAAATCATCATAATAATAATTTATTGCGTTCTTCAGACCGTACAAAATGTACACTGAGTACAACGGTATAGAACCTATGAGTTACAGAACATACAAAAATATTGCTATACAGTGTGAGAATAGAATGCTTGAGATAGAGGTACACAAGTAATCAAAGTTATATACACAAAGATACAAATTACATACACAAAGATTCATACAAAAGTAATACTTGCACATATTATAAACACAAGCTGTGCAATGACACAATGATACAAGTCACGTTAGAATAAACAATATACGTGCTGTAATAAATATTCTATCACTAATAACGCTCTCAATTTTGTCTGATACCTAATTATTTCATATCACAAAACGCCTTTTTTACCAGTATGTTGCGAATCTCTTTTCAGAATTTTTAAGTATATTGTCACGTTCCCGGATTCATGTATTCTTCTATTCAATAGAAGGATTGTCTTATTTAGGTCTAAATTAGTGTTGAATTATACAATATATCCAGTGTGATATTTATATATTTTTAAGTGTGTGCATGTAGAGGGAGGGATCTCTTCATGCCGTTTTATGTAGTGTAAAATCCAATCAAGTCATTTTATCCCGTGTAAATTTGGCAGTTAACTATAAGATTCCCTCTGTAAATTAAATGCACTGATGAGCTTCTCTGTAGCCTGATGGTTAGGGCGCTAGGCTTCGGTACAAAAATAATTGATGCAAAATAGACTTTCATTATGTAACAATGTTCCCTCCCTTATACTATTCCCCCCAAGGGATAAAACATCTAATATGTGAGGGGGATAAAAAATTAAGTGAGGGGGAATTTCCCCCTTCCCCCCGCACCCACCCACACAAACAAACATTTGTTGGGTTATTGTCTGAGAAGAGCTTGTACTGAAAAACGCATTGGAACGAATGGTGGGAAGGCGAAAGAGGAAAGAAAGAGAATGTAGATTATGGATGCATCAGTAGACCAACTCCTCCCTTCGGGGAGAGGCCTCATCCACTAGTGGATTGAATATGGCTGTGATTTATTATTTTATTATATATATATATATATATATATATATATATATAT
>JAGDQP010000003.1:171841-190489 GCA_022664845.1 Lepisma saccharinum
TATATATATATATATATATATATAATATGCAACGTTGAAAGCTGCCCCCCCAGTTTTTTAATGTAGAATCGCCACTGTTTACTTTAGTCCGTACTACAGACACAAGGTCATACTACAGTCATACTTCTACGCCTACTAGAAATGAATAAGACTGTCTGTTTCTTGAGTGTCCAACGGAAAGTCTCGAGAAAAGGAAAAGACTATTGATTCATCAAATCCTAAAGTTTGATTTTGGCCTGGCAACTATGCAGTATTAGAATTATGTTTATCATTTTTTCATTTGGAGAGGTAGGGTTTTTTTTGTAGTGACTATGCCTTTAGGTTTGCAGGTTTGAAGAAAGTTAATGTAATTCATGGCCCAAACAAAATAGCTCGGCAATTTAGAAAATAGCACGAACATTAAAGAATTATTCTTTCGTCTGACTTTATTGGAGGAGCAAATTCATCTAAAATCATTCGTGCCGTGAACAAAAAAGTACGGCAAGAAAATGGAATTCTGGCTTCAAAGACGAAATCATTTAACGTAATTAATTCTTCACATACAGAAAGACCTTCCAACGTTGATAAACGCTTTATTCTACGTCAATCAACTCGAGAATTCGCAAATGTGATGAAATTTTACCAATCAACAATCGTATAATATTTGTATTCCAGGAAAGAAAAAAACAAAACATTAAGTGATATTATATCTTGATAATGCATGTCCGCATAACGTTAACATGACAAAGCTCCGTTCAGATGTTATTCCACATCACTATTATATCTATTAGGTTGCTTCCACTTATTTACACCTTCTCCGTTATCTGTTAAGCCCTTTTCGACTCATCATCTTTTATAATGAAAATGCTCTTCAAATTTTACGACTTCTTAATCCGGAAACCATCAAGCATTGAGTTGCAAAAATGACATAACACTGATTGTCACATGAATAATGCAGGAACATATATTTTTTATTGGTTTATGTCTTCTGATCATGTCAAATAAAAACCGTTGTCGCCATATCTTACGAAATCATGCACCTATCCCATACAGTAATCAGATTGAGAACTTGTAATTGCTTTTTTTGAACTTTCAAAGTATATCATCTGCAGTGGCGGTGCGTGTATGTAGGTTTGTTCGTTTGTGGGAACTCCCTTCAAATATTTTTATTCTTGCAATATGTCTAAAATCATCTTATTTCTTATTCTTATCATTCTTTAACCGAGTGAAGGCTCACTTAATTATTAGACCCAAAACAAAAGATACACACACACACACAGGTTGAGAGAGAGAGACAGAGACAGACAGAGAGAAAGTGTGTGTGTACTGTGTAGTTCTGTCCGTCACAGGTTTGCTTTCTTTCTGTTTCCTTCAGTTTGACAACCGAGAACAACTGAGTTCAGTTTGACAACCGAGTAAATTGAACATTTAGGGTCAATTTACCCTTGTTGTGATCATCATTATGTCATCATCAGTGAGAGAAATTTACAACATCAATAAACGGATTATTACGTATATTTTTACAGTAGGTTCAGGAGAAAACGTGATCTCCATTACACCCTGTCTTCATTCGTCTTATTCTCTCGTCTTTTGTACAATTGAAACGTCCACATTTGTCATAAAACGGATTTGAACCTGCAACCTTTGGATTGTAAGTTTTTCACCTTAACCGTTCAGCTGCTGTATAGCACCTGCTATTTTCTCATTACGCAGATATTTTTTTATGATCGCATCGTCATAGCTCAACATCTGGCAACTCCTAGACATAAAAGTGTGTAACTGCCTAAACAACCAGTAAATCATTGGAGCGCTGAAATAACGTACGATATGTAGCACTGTTTACGGAATGCTTTCATTGTGTTTATGTATAAAAACAATCAAACCTGGTGTCTGTCAGTTGTGTCAATTAGACTTACCAATGGTCGGTGACAATATTTTTGATTTACTTAAACCGGAACATTCTAACTGCAATAATAAATCGGAGCGACACAGAGAGGTTCTACAACCTGTGGTAGACTTAGGTTGTAGTTACCACTCCAGTTCATGATTTTAAATTAAATTCAGGTTTAAAGTTAGCTTATTACAAGTCGTATATATACGTAAATATTAATTCATTATTATATCTACCAGGACAATTAACAAACCTGCCAGGATACCGGGTCAGAACTTCAAACAGGCCGTACTTTACGTTGCAAGCGCCATTTATACTTACTACGTCAAATCGGAAAAGATGGCTGTAAATCGGTATAGAAATTATTCCTCTGGGAATGTTTAGTTCTGAATGGCGTAAAAGAAAAACTGTTCCATATGTTATAATGAAAAGAACATCAAACCTGATTGTTCTAACCTATTTCTGTTTAAAATTGTGGAAATATGTATAACAAAAAAAATCTTATCTGACAGTTTTAACCTACATCAATGAATTTTGTAAAATGTTGAAAAATAGAAAAGGAAGCAATTACTTAGAAGTATAAAGAAGGAAATATAAATTTGCATTTAAAAAAGAATGAAAAAATATCGATACCTTTTCGGGAATCGAAACCGCGTCGCATGGCCAGTTATCCGATGCTCTAACGGTTACGCTACCTTTTTTTACATTTATTTCGATGTTACAAGCAGACTACACTGATAATACATACTATTATATACAAAAGTCATATTAGAAAAACATCGAATCTTTGTAAATCACCAAGTAAAATATAGAGAATTTTCTTCCCCTCCCCCCTGTCGAGACTAGCGCAAAACCTGTACTTACATTGTTTAGAGAGTTCAGAAAAAAGGTGCGATCAGATACTGTTACGTTCCAGCTTTAAGTTTTAAAAAAATAGCAGAACGTGCCTTCCGGTAATTACTCTCTAAAATTCGGTAGTGACCTAACAGATAAGCTGTGTAAATTGCAGAATATTTTTCAGTCTCAGGAGTTAAAGTCCAAAGTGTATCCAATAAGCCACACGACAGTATTTTGTTTAGTGGCTGGGAAGTATCTAAAGTCCGGATAACTTATCAAAGAACTCACTGTTAACAATTGCGTGGAGGTTCAACAAATTTTGTCTATCAAATTTACAAAAACTTTCCAGATATCACGTATTTTGCAACACTCCTGCATTTTGTGTTCTATAGTTTCAACCTGACCGAAACCTCACAAATTTCAGACCCCTGAAAATCTAGATTTTCTTTTGGCACGAGTTAAATATTGTGGCGGACTGCGGACTTCATCCGAGATAGTACCTTGAAATAGAGACTTAGTCCACAGTCCTCCGGAGGAAGCCTAGCTCAGAGGAGGCTACGGTTGAGGTTAACACCTCATTACACTGCAATTTCGTTGGTAGAGCAAAACAAAGATGAAAGTTCCAGATCATAGAGACTTGAACGACATTCGGCCAATCAGTCCACCTAAAGAAAACATTTGTTTCCCTGTAAGAGAAGTTACTTTCTATGCACACCTTTATCTTCTTTCCTGGTTCACGCACTCAGCACGGAACCATCTCCTGGACACCCGAGGGGACCTGCTAATAAAATATTAGGGGCTTATGGGGTTACCTGTTCTTAAAGGATTTACCGAACATTTTCTTAACAATTTTATTTAACAAAAAAAATAACGTAACAATAATAAGGAAAGATAAAAGGAGTATATAACTTGAGAAACTTTAGACAAGGAAAATTCTAACCTAACTAGCAATTCAGAGCATCCTAACCTGTCTTATTCATTTTAGCTCGTTCATAGATTACTTGAACTCGAAACTTGAGCTAGATTTCTCTGTACTTTAAAATACAAATTTGACATTGGAATTTAAGTTACATTTGAAATAATTACTACAACACAATTTTGAGCAATGACAAATGGATTAGTAAATTCAATTATCACGACAGACTTTACTATTTGATTGTTGAATTATTAAACCGCAATACAAGAATTGACACATTTCTTAATACAACCTTCCAAACAGGTGAATTACTTTCTTTCGAATTTGGTTTACATTACTTGACTTGGCCTTTTAAAATACATTACATGTTGCATTGCTAAATTACACTGTTCGTTTCTGTCTACCTGATATTGAAATATTTGTGTGCAACTCGAAACTGGGAAAGCAAAGTTTCTGATTTCTACTGGATGAAATTACCGTTCTACGGATTCTAAATTGAGAAAGGAATTTACTTCTCTTCTAGTTTCAAAATCGAAATACAAATTTATCCAGTTCAACAGTGAATGGAATACAAATATGATCATTTCAAGACTATAACACTAATTTTGTGCAGTTCAATTGGATAATGCTAAATTGATAATTTGAACTTAATGATTTAGGGCCAGTTCAAGAGTTTAATTTTGTCCAGTTCAAGAATTCTCGACGACTTGGTCTGGTAGACCAAAATAAGTGATAAACTACATTGTAAGAGATAAAAATGATATTAAATGAAATAACTACATTTTAGTAACAAGAAAGGCTACAAGCCACTAACCTGAGTATAACTTCGGCTCAGTACTCTTGTCACCATCCGAGGACGTCATCCGAGCGCCGGTCCTAGAGTACCGCCAACAAGGGAAGAGAAGAGAGCGAGCCTGGGCGCTCGACCGTATTTATACGAGGTCACTAACTACGCCCTGGGTGACACAGCAACGCGTGACTCTCTCATGACCGGAAAACCTAGAACATTCGATCTGACGTTTTCCATATATGACATTGGGATTTCACAAGAAGATGATACAAAGACTATCTTTTCCTGTGTCCCAATCGTTACGTCCTGTTTTGTGGTCACACTGTCGTCCTGCTTGCCTTGGGATGACATTTAGAAGTACTGTTAAAAGACTTATGCCAAACCCCAAGCAGTACAGTGGAAACCACTTTTCAATTCTCAATAAAGATTATAATAGAAAGTTGGAATGAGTTATTATGAGGGCTTTGGTTTCGAATCCCGAAACCAACGTTTCGCCACAATATATATCATGGACTATCAGGTACCAGGCAGTCCGCTGTTGCTTATTTAATACTGTATGATTAAGATTGATCGAAACATGGTCCCAGTTACATTCCGGTAGTTTTTAGATACAACGAATCGTAGTTTCAAGAGGTCTCGAATTATTGTTTAACTGTCAAAGCCTGTAAATCTACATTGCGGGACAACGCATAGGCGATTTAAATCAAGATGATGGTACAATATTCATTTCTCCTCAGATCAGGAGGAATATTTATAGGCAGAACCCAGGGGACAGCAAAATCACGTTGATTGAGGTAATACATAAAATAAATCCCCGACATTGAATTTTCATAAAGGGTCAGAATTTGCATAAACGTACATGGACTAGATTCCCCCTTCGTCCCGGTGCAATATCAAAGTAGAGTACGCCACCCTTAACGCTTGTTGGTGCCACAAAAAAAGTAAAAACTGACTTTAAACCTTATTTTGGTGAACCATCGAGGGGGTAGTAAAATTTGTGTTCTATACCAAATACGCGAGAGCACAAACGTATATAGAAAATCCCGTCTTGCAAAAAAATAATAATAATAAAAATAATAATTTTCGCTTCTTATTATGGCTGAATAGGAAACACTTTTTGGTATGCTTGCTAGTATATCTTATTGACCATCGTATCACGGTCCCGATCCCACCAGATCCCCAAAATCCGTACTCCGCTGCCCGTCTTGAAGTAATGGTCATATGCGGTATCCGCTTGTGGCGACAAACTTATAATGTGCGTCTTTGCCTGATTGAGCTTTGCTCCCGTTCGTTGTGCAAAATTCTCTAGTGCGGAGATTTCTCTAGTACACAAAACCTGTCTGTAATGTTGATACAAAAAGGACGCATTTTATCATAACTATGTATAGTTCCCTCTTCATCTTGAATGTGAATAATGTGATTCTGTTGTCCCCTGAGCCGTTCTTTTGCAATGAGGTCCAAAGACAGCTGTTCTGTCGTGTCCACTATGTCACAGTTAGATCGTATCAAAATACCCTGACTGTGAGAACGTAATAATCCTCGGAGATGAGCATTAATGTTTTTAATGTGAAAAAACGCGGCACGATCGCCCTGTATATAACTTTTCAAAGAGTCTTGCAATAACCGGCAATAGTATTTGTTGTCTTTTCAATCTGTTCTCCCTTATAAAAATATTTATTTTTTCTTTTTACCTTGGGCATGCCACCAGTGGCTCGGCGGCATGTTCGGCCTCTTAGCCTGGTACATTTGGTGCCATTCCTTCCGGAAGCGTTTCTGAAAGTCAGGTGTTACAATTAGTGTTCATATACCACAAATTCAATTTCCTATAAGTCTGAATCGGAGGGAGTTTAATGTGTAATATCACCGCGTTATGATGGGTAAAACTTGTACTATATGGCGATTAATAATAAAACGATCGAGCCGACTCCGCGAATGAGACGTCAAAAAGGTAGATCCCGGATTGTTCCGTTTTTACAGTGACCAGATGTCTACTAAATCAAACGTATCTACTACTTTTTGCAAACTAGGTGAACAATATTATGTGGTTTGGATTCTCCATCTTGGAGGGTGGCATTAAAATCTCCGCCAACTATCATAGTCTCTCGTTTTGCATGTGAAGTTAATGTTAAATCATTTTTTAAAAGGCGTTTCTATTGTGTACAGAGGCCCTCGTGCTCAGCCTGTAGACTGACACCAAATGATAATTTAATAAATTCGCTATAGTAATTCTTTCATTGGGAGGACCTGTTATTTGTGTCAAATTTAAATCATTTTGTGCCAAGATAGCTGTACCTAAAGCCTGTTCTGATACATTCTGATGTACATTGTAATTGGGAAAACACACTTCATTTAATACTCGGTTTTCTTGAAACATGAATATCATATTTCCATAAAAATCATTATATGTTTCTAATTGTGTCCTATTAGTCGTTAACCCATGAATATTGACTGTAACAATTCGAAAGGTGTGTAGTGTAACCACTGTAACTAGTGCCCTGATACTGAAATTGTGGGGGGGGGGAGAAGAAAGAAAATCAACCACCCAAACAGGATGTGTACCCTATCAACAGAAACCGATATTAGAAAACTTTTCTAAACAAGTAATCGTAAACTCTTTATCAAAGTCATTAACAAAGTAAATGGAAGCCAAATTCCGACCTGGTATTGGCATGATCAAAAAGGAAAAAAAAAAACGTAAAGCATTACCCAAACTTAATACATAAAGTGCTCTTAAATGCGTCCAACCAAAAATCATAACGTACTTCACCAAACAAAGTAGCAAGTATATTTAGCATCTCGTTTCTGTATCACCGCTCATAATTGTTTCTTTTTATCAGTCAATCGTGTTTGTTTATCTACATCTTTAGACCTAGTTCCGGCTATCCGTTTCAAGCTCGCATTTCCCTTACCTACTTGTTTACTACAGTGGACCTTCCCGTTGTTACTGAAAATTGCTTCCTGGTCACCTGGTGGGCTTACTGTAGCTGTTTCCTCGTGAGTCCCACCTAATGGTACCGCTGTCGCTCCATTCATCATATGTCACCGCACCAAGGGTAAAGTCTCCCCCAAAACTTCATTTTCATGATTCATCTCTGTAACACTCATGTTCTGCTTCAAGTTCACCGTCTATCACTAGCTCACTCCTTATCAATAGGCAATGCACCTACCTCACCTCCGTATACCATTTCCATGTGTCCCTCAGTCTCACTGGGAATTGGATTATCTATTACATCCGTCCAGTCCTCCGGGATTTCTGCTTCATCCATACTGTCCATCACCTCACTTGTTTGCTCTGTTTGCCCAGGTAAGGCCTCTTTCTCCACACTATTGTCTTTTATCTCCTCTTCTGTCTTCTAATTGGCCGGTATCAGGGAATAGTCAGCCACTACAGGCACATGCAGTCTTGTAAAGTGGGGGTAGAGCCCAATATCTTTGCTGTCTCCTTATGAACCAAGTTCCAATTTAGACACTGCGGTATTCAACTTTTGCTTTATTCCTGACAGAGCACCATAGAAATTCTGATTGTGCGCTGCTCCTTGGACCGTGCTTGTGTGTAAGTCGGGTTTCAGGGATTCTGCCGGGGTGGAGCCTCTAGGGCTCCCCATATTCATCACACCTTCTTGCCGCGGCCCTACACTCTCTTCTAAATTCAGGAAAAGTCTTATGAGCTCCTAGGACGACCGGATATCTCCTTGCCCCCAGATCCAGGAGCGTCGTGCTGTTCTACCCAGCCACTCAGGGGTTCTCGATCGTTGCGCGTCCCAAAATTGACCCCCTGTCGTTTATCAGGTGCGTAAATATGAAACTGGAATTTATGTACAGAAAAGACACAGTGATTGTATGACAATGCTAAGATCTATTTTATTCAAAGTATTGGCCATCGCGATCGATACATTTCTGCCATCGTTCCGGCAATGTGTGGATGCCAGACCAAAACACTGTGCCTCCTGTGCTGCAAACCAGTCATCAAGCCATTTTCGTAAGATGTGAAGCACTGGTCAGCAAGTGCGTGTACCATGGTTGCAAATAAGTGAAAATCGGAAGGCTTGATGACTTGTGAGTAAGCCGTATGCGGAAAGATTGCCCAGTCAAACGTCGCAATCGCTTAATTGACCGGTTTTGCTGAGTGGAAGGGTGCATTATCGTGAAGCACAATCACTTTATGTTGTCTTAGGTCATTTTTCACGCAAAGCTTGATGCAAATCAATCATTTGTAGTCGGTAACGTTGGGTATAAACAGTTTCGCCAGGTTTCAGCAGTTCATAATTGATCACTCCCTTCTGATCCCACCAAACACAAAGCATTGTCTTCCGTCCATAGCGATTTGGTCTTCCAGTCGATGTCGCCGGTTCTCCTGGAATTACCCATGATCTTTTACACTTAGGATTCTCGAAATAGATCCACGTTTCGTCACCAGTTACAATTTGATGGAGAAATGAATTCCTTTTGTATCTGGCGAGCAGAATTTCGCAAGTGGTTTTCCGGTTTTCCTGCTGTGGTTCAGTCAATGCATGTGGAACCCATTTTCCCACCTTCTGAATCTTGCCCATGGCTTTTCAACGTATGGAAACTGCTTCTCATGCCACATTTAATTGATCCGCGAGTTGCTGTTGCGTTTGAGCGTCATCCTCTTCTAACAAAGATTGCAATTCGCTGTCTGCAAACTTTTTCGGTGGTCTTCCAGGTTCTTTGTTTCTCACGTCAAAATTGCCACTTTTAAATTTTTTAAACCACTCATAGCACTGTGACTTACCAAGAGCATGATCACCGTAAGCTTTGACACGCATGCGATGCGATTCTGCAGCAGTTTTCTTCAAATTGTAACAAAAAATTAATGCTGTCCGTACATCGTAGATTGTAGGTACAAATTGCGCCATGTTCAACGCTATCTTTAAGATCGTAGTACATAAATCAGCTGAAGTTAGTTTCAAAAAAAGTATACGGCCTAAAAAATCAATTTGAATTGAAGAGATACCTTCGGGTCTGAGACCGAAAGTCTCATGTATAAACACGTGCGCCATAATACTAGAGGACAATCTTTTCACTGGCTGAAAATGGATTCACAAAGTGTTAATGCGTTCGAGTGTCATCGTAAAGACTTGTCTCTAATTTTTCCCCCCTCATACACTTTACCCTATGACTTATTTCGCGGAAAAAACTTCATTTAGAACACCTATTACTGTTTCGCTTTACAGAACTGTCTAAAACTAAACGGGAGGCCATCATATGACGAATTGAATACTTGTCTTCATTGAACTTGGCTAACTGCTGCCGCATCAGGCATATCTCTCTCCACTCATTACTCAAACTACTAAACCACACCAATGCCAAACAGAAGAAGGTGAAAGAAATTATCACGTCTGGAAAAACACGTTACTCAACTAGCCAGTCACACGTAATCAGCTATCCGCTGTCTCTAATGAAAACTTCTCCTCTCCCCCTCCTGTCTGCCCTCGGGACGGGCGTAAGCCATAGTGCTGTTACCACCCATAAAATTCATTTTATCTTATTATCCTGTCTGCCACTCCACTGCAGCAACGACCAGCTCGCTTGAGCGCAACGTGCAAACTAACTACGGCAATTCCTTTGTTGTTCTTTCCCACTGTTTTGTTATGCTTTAAGAATTTCAACACAACCCTACTAGATTCCTGAGACATGTAGTAACAGGGCAGGGGCTGGCGGACTTTAGCTTATAGTAAAACACTTATGTCACGTGATGGAACTTCAGGGCACTAATACCACAGTGACAATGCAACGAAAGAAAATTCCAATAGCTTTCAAGTTTAACAAATTTTCTCTCTTAGCTGATTGTTCTAACAAGATTAAATTAGGATACTTATAACAACCAGTAGCAATGTTATTCAAATACGTCATTTATGCATGTCGGCAGGCTATCTGGTTAAGTATTTCATAATAGCATATTAATTATAACTCTGTAACAATTCATACGTCATGAACAACTGAAGAAATACTTAAATAATCTTATTGTAAGTACCATCGTACATCCATAAATAAAATTCACGATCACTCTTAAGTCGTTTGCTATTACAGTGTTAAAAATGTAGGATATTTAACAATAATCGATAAAGCGTTATTAAAATCACAATGGCAAATTAAAGGTTAATTGTACCAATAACTAAATATCCTTTACATTAAGACGTAATGATTCTGATAAATCATAAACGGTTTGCTGTAGTTGCACCATCTGCTTGTAAGTTTTAAATCAACATCTTCACGAACGTCATTACAGACTGGACGAGAAAATGTGTAAATTTAGTGGAAATTTAGTAAGAGAATGAAACAATTTAGGAATAAATTCGACTTAAGATAATGAGCCCGGTAAAATTATGATTTTTTTTTTAAATTTAAACAACGTCAGCTAAGGTAACCTAGTGAATCTGAACGAAAATTAAAAGAAATAATAAAATTTAGAACTACAAGGTTGAATTAAAATAACATGTTTACTCCAGTTTCTACTTTCTTTATTGCTTGTCACTTATCAAATGGAGTGCTAGTGTTTGTGTTAGTGAATATACCTTGAGTATTGCATGTTTGAAGGAAGTCTAATGTTTACAAATTAAATTGTTTACGAAGAAATTTACAAATTAATTAATACATCATCATAAAATGAATAGACAAATTCCAAGTAAATATATATACCAATATACAAGATCCATTGTGAATTCTTTAATTTGGCCAACTGAAAAGTTGCTGCTTTGGTTAAGGATTCGGTGGGTGTAATTTTTAGATTTGGCGGCTTGACGTCGGCCCACTCTGTTCTGCAGAACGTTGAGTTTTGTGCAACATCCAGTCTTTGGGCCGACAGATGTCGGTGCGGATTTTGCTGCCAATGGCCGTACCTTGCCCCACATATATTTTGCTCATTTATTCTACATCGGTTTTACATTTATGACCTTGCTACTACAGTTGTCCACATTTTCTTACGCATTCAAATATAATAAAACTGCCTCTGTTGTTCTTTGTTTCAAGTAGACGTGACACTGCTGTTTAACTCATTGACTTCGCCCCCTCAATAACGAGATTTTCAGTTTTTTTGTGGCATGGAATTAAGGCACGTTTCAATTGTTTTGTATTCCTAGGAAATAAGTTTTATGTTATTTTTCATTTTCAATTGTATTAAGAAATAAAGCGGGGACGAATTAATGTTACCCAGGAAATTTAGATCTTCTCACTTTAATATATATGGATCCTTCCCAATACGGTTTGAAATGTTTCTATGTCAAAAACCGGTTTTTATTTACTATTGTTAGAAAGTAATATGCGAATTAAAATGGGGACCAGGAACACTACGCTTCCAAATTTTCAAGATTTATGACGTATATTCGATTGAACTAACTTTGACATCTTTTGAGCTACCAAACAAAAATTTTGAGTGATCTTTTATTCTGATATTCTACAATGCTTCTTATTTATTTAAACTGTTTTAGTTCATATTAATTTGTGCATGTTCGTAACAAATGTACATAATTTTGTGAGCGACAATTCTTCATGAACTCATAATGCGATACATATTTAGATCGAAATTCATCTGTTTCGTACGTATATAGAAATAAGAGAGTTTACCAACAGATGTCAGCTAGAAGTTAATATGTATTACCTACGCTATTGTTTGGTTCTGTTTTGCTAGAGATCAAATAGTTAAAAAAATATGCAACGTAGAAATATTTGGAAAGGAATATTTTAATTTTAGTGTATTGTTACTCATCTTAGTTTTAAACAGCTGTAAAAATTTACCTTACTCACATACTTTTATTGTTACTTTCTGTATAATATGATTGCTACTCTCTTCATATTATTATGGATGAGTAAAATATGTGGTCAGATATGTGGTGATTTCATGGATTGTTAAACTTTACGTTAATACGGTATTCTTATAATGCCCTGCAATACTAATTGACACTGAACTCTAAATTCCTTCCTGAATCAGTTCAAAAAGACCGATGAGCAGCACAGCCAATGAGTCATCTTGCACCAAGCATAATCCACAATCTAAAGTTACATCTTCTTCATTTCAGAACATACATTCAAATGCTTTCTGTTTTAGAAAGTACAACGTTACAACGAAGTGTTGAGTTGCCTAATGCTGTCGAAATGACAACGGAAGAGGTGATGGAGGTAGAAAGTACAATTTTATAACGAAGTGTTGAGTTACCTAATGCTGGCGAAAGAACAAAAGAATTAATGTAATGGAGGTAGAAAGTGTGAATTTGCAGAAGCAAGAATTTTGTTTTTTAGAAATGTATCAGCCGATAATGTAGAAATCAAACCAAATGGAAGTAGTAAAATCAGCGAGGACTACTTCGAGTAGAAAGTTGAGTTGCAAAGAAAGAAGAAAGACCGTCAAGAGAGGCAAAAGGAATTTGAGAAAAAGTTGAAACTTGATATGCAGGTGGTCGGCAGAAGACAAACAAAAGTCATGTATATAGATAAAATGTTGTCTAAAGAAAATAGCGATGGTAAATCTAATAGAGAAGAAGGTAAAATGACAGAAATAAAGATTAATGAAGGAAATGGGAACGATGAAAGATTTGCAGAAGAGATGGAAATATCAAAGACAGTAGGTTGTGCAGCCGGAGAAGTTTAAGCTGCATTAGGCCATAGGATATCAGATAAAGTAGAACAGACAAGTGTGCAAATTGGGAGACAAAGAAAAGAAGGTGTAGAAATGCGAGAGGTGGGTGAAGGATAATTTAAAAGTATTGCAGACTGGTAAGAAAAAAGCAAGGGTAGAAAGGATAAAAGGAAGTGGAATCGAAGTAAGAGGAAGAATACTATAAGGAAAGTAGGGTATAAAGAACTGGATTAAGGATTAGTAAGAAAGCAAGGAAAAAAGAGGAGTAAACTCAAAATGAGGATTTGTGGGCACGGAAGCAAGCGTAAACAACGAATATATCTAAACAGCAGAAAGGCGAAGAATAGAGGTTTTGTAAGTCCATTTTCAAAGAATCCTTTACAGTTATTATTAGATATAAAGAGTGTAAATGGAGAGGGTGCAGCATGTAACAAACCCTCCTTCGATTCGCACCTCCGCTTGATGACACCTGCTGTATTCAAGGATTTCTTGTGAACAAGTCCTCACCATCTAGTATACAGAAAGCATCACACAGCAAAGAAATAAATCTAGTGAGTTGTCACATAGGCGGGACCCGTAGGCCAGACCCCACAATAATTTGTTCTTGCTAGAGATAAAGGTATAGATATCAATAACACTGAATTGAAATCCATAAATCAATTTGCATAAAATATGTAATGAACGGTTTAAAAAAATTGGTATACAGATATATACATATACAACAGTTCCGACAATCGCAACAAAATAATATCTCTTCGTTAGATTTAGATTTAACACGTAGACTGTTCAGTAATACAAATTCGAATATATAAAAAAAAACACCTTAACATACACTTCGACACAAATATCAATCGTCAATTCAAAGAAATATATAACCTTGGAATCTTTCCAACAAATTGAACTTTCCACAAATTAATCAAATATTTAATTTCCTCCAGGAATGCCTGCCTAGAATTGTATCCATGTATTCGTGTGACAAATCCCGCTTTGAAGAAAACATACAAAGACAATTAACCAACCGTGTCAGAAATCGAATCACGAAATGGCGGACCTTGGTAGCGCAAACACATGTTCTCGAAGTAGGTCCAAATACGGTCACGCCGGTCTCGTTAAACCTCACCAAATCGTAATGTAATCTATATCCATAATTAAAGTATGGATGGACAATATCAAACGAAAAACTACAAAGCAATATTCGCGAAATATTACTGACAAATAGCTACGCCAAAAGACCTAATCTTCCACGTGGTCTCACTAACATGAACTGTCAATCTGCTCAATTCACTAGAAATGTAATTGACGAAATATTTAATTACACAGTGATCAACTTTCCTAGTTTGCTGATACAATACAGAAATAAATTTTACAAAATTAATCTCACTAAATATCCACGTAAGAAAAATCACATGAAATTTCCCGGGAAAAAACTCACGCACCTAAAATTAGGAATTTCCATTTTCTACACTTTCGAGCATACAATAACTTGTCAAATCTTTCTCGATGACTTTGAATATGATTACTTGAAGAATACTATCTGTAACACACGCTCGAATTATCAAAATTCCATATTTGTAATACAAGTCGACGTTACTAGCATTCCTACTTGCAACAAACTCACCTTTAATGTCGGCGAAGTCAAATCGTCCTGATTTCGACTCAAATGCGAACGGAAGTAAGTCAGCAATAGACATATCGGTATCTCAGGATATATGGACACACTTCGTAGCAGTAATCCTACGTTCATGAGGATACACCAAATTCGACAATACGTAATTCTTAATATGTACGAAGCACACCACCTACTTCGCCTAGTTAAACCTGGATCGCCTATTTCAACATCTTTCAGCTACTTCAGCAAAATCCAGAATGGAGGCTTAAGGCCAACCCACTCCTTCTTCAAAGTTAAAGTTCTGCATTTTGCCGTTAGGCGGCTCTGATAATATAAATGAAAATGCATGTACTCTTACTTCCCAGATGATCGTAATTTCATAATTGCCATAGCAAACTAAACACTTTACATCGCTGGGAGGAACGAATCGTTACAAGCAGTACTAAATCTATGTACGATGGAAGATGATACAGGAAGGTCAGAAGATGGGAGTTTGGATTTGAATGTAATTCCTGATTATTTTCCATGTCGAAAACATTCAGTAGATAAGAAATTTTAAAAAATCGAAGCATGCTAAAGTTAAATACGATTGTATTTTTTGGTTGAATGATGTGAGAAATAAGACCAAGGTAAAACCAAAAAATTAAGTTCTAAAGAATATATAAACGATGGACAAAACGTAAAGTTGAGGTAAGAATAAAAGCCTGTGAAATATGGGAAAAACGGATTTTGACGAGAATGGAAGAACGTGATAATAATGGGTAATGTATGCAATCATAAATAAATACAGATTGCGTACACAAAGAAAGCAATGTTTTTAGTACATTGTAAATTAAAATTTTGGATTGACGGATGTTATTCGACATAACAATATGTACGTTAATAGCTACGTTCTATTGTGTGTGAGTATGAAAGGTATAATGTAATGCGGCTTATGAAGTTTTGATATGAAGGAAATAATATAAAATGTTAGAGTAAACATATGACTATAAGTGATGCAAGTATGTATTGAGTAATGAAGTATATGAATAGGTGAAAGAAGAATAGACATGATATAAGGGAAAAGTTATTAATGAAATGATTATCTAATGGCTATACACATGTTGAATTGGGAAAACATTATATTGATGAATGTTGTGATTATCCAGGAGCTATATGTATGAACGATTAAATGCGGATTATGTATATATTGGTTCACTGGTTGACATTCGATATATAAAAAATTATAATAAGGATTTTTTTATTTTCGGTTGGCGGCATATGTTAATGGGAGGTACGTGCCAACGTACTACGTGATCATATGTGATCATGTGTACGTATATAAAATGATGCTTTGCAGTTTAATTGATGTGTTACTGTTGTGTGGTATTTTATATAATATTAAGTGATTTTGAATCAAAATTATTATTTACATTGTTGATATTCAAATATAAAATGGAGTTTAAATTTTGTTTTTAATTAATATTGATAATTTAATTTTATATAAGAGCAGAACGTAAATAAATTAATATGTATATGAAAGTACGATAGAAGGGGAATGACGTCATAGATAATGAGAGCAAATAGTAGAGTGTATATTGGATATTGTATATTGAACACAACAATTGGGTATTCTTGACACAAAAAAGCAAGGATTATATGATAGTCTTTACTTTATTTGGTAACAATGCCTAGATTTTGGATCTGCAAACTTGTGTTCTGCCAGAGCCTTGTATTGTATTGTCCGGGTCAAAACATTTATATTAAGAGCAAGTTTCGCCCCACCTTTAATGCATTACGCAGGGTCCATAAATGTGGGTATCTCGCTAACTAGAAAGAGGAACTCTACAAGGATATAATCTTTGCTAACCCACGAACCAAACTACCCTGAAATGTCTAGAAAACAGAAGACGTCGGCGACTAAACTTAACAAGCACCCCTTGAGCCGGCTCTGCACATAATTATGAATAATGTATTGAGATGAACGACCGGAATGAGCATATACTGAAAAAAAAAATTATTATAATTGTGATAGCCATATTTCATAGTTGACCCTTTGACGCCTAAGAAATCGGAAGCAGTGAAGGATATAAATGCCAAATTTGACATCACAGATCATCAGTAGATTTTTTTTTAGGTTATAGAAATCTGAAATCACGTTTTGGATATACACTGAAAAATGTATTTAGTACTGTATCGGAAATCGATTCGGTAATTGATTATCTTTTTTTTATTATTATTATTTCTCAATTGTAAATATGGAAAAGTCGCTTCGCAGTGGTAGTTTCAAGCTTTACGTAATGGCGCTGTTATCGCTAACGTCCTAACAGCAAATGGTTTAAGGGTCAGTTCTACAATCGAACGATAAACTTCTAGTCAGCTCTAAGTTGAAGCCAAGTCTGATTTTGGCCAATGAGAGTTGGCCTAGCCCAGAGCGCTGACTAGGAATTTAGCGGTTGATTGTAGAACTGACCCTAAATCGCTCAGCTCATTTATGGTCTGCACTCTGGAAGTTTTTCTTGTAATAAGGTATGAATGATGTAATAATTATATATGTTACACGCAATTACAAGGCATGTACGCATCTAATATTGTAATCAATAGCTCACCGTGCAATTGAACGTGTACCCAAAGTGTTCTGAGGTCTTATAGGATCTCGTATACCCAATTAACTAATGTGCTCTTGTTTTTAATAGATTTTCATTTTGTTTGCTATTGAGTTGCTCACTGAAAGTGACAATTTCTCTCCAAAGGTGGATTTAGTGTTAGAAGAGCAATTATACTAATTCAATTAAGCGCAACTGAATTTACTAATTCATTATAAGTTTAATTATTTTAGAATAATAGTAGTTATGTTCACTCATGCGTTTACAATTGCGTAATGGTGCAGAAACGAAAAGATACAATTCATAATTATCTAACTCGAGTGGAATTATAACTTTTGTTAGACTTAAAGAAAAACGTAACTCCTTGTTCATTTATAGTTAAATTCATTTATAGTTAAACTAATTTGTT
This sequence comes from Lepisma saccharinum, assembly GCA_022664845.1. NCBI lineage: Eukaryota > Metazoa > Arthropoda > Insecta > Zygentoma > Lepismatidae > Lepisma > Lepisma saccharinum. The sequence goes on from JAGDQP010000003.1 coordinate 189,451, forward strand.
TGATGTCAGATACTTACTGTCTGGAATTTTGCTGGTCATCTGGAGTTAGCAACATTGCATCACAAGCTTAACTTTTAGGTTATAATAAAATAAAAAATATTGTCATTTAAATAAATGTATTTCATAGGTTGACAATACTGACTCTATGGCATTAATAGTGCGTTTAAAACAGTTTTTGCACCTTATATTGCCAATTGATAGTCAAAATCTACTGTACATCATCCTTGCATCCATTATTCATGTCTCAAACTCGGCCATAAATGCATGACCTGTTAGTGAAAGGCTTCAATAAAAAAAAGAAGACAATCACCATTAAACACACCGACCCTTGAGTTAGTTTATATAGACCGTTTCATACATTTCCGAGTGTTCAAGACGAAGCGTCGCCTTATTAGTATGTTAACATAATCATGTTCTAATAGAAGAGAATTGGTTCTAATAGCAAAGGACCATCAATTCACATATCTGTGAGACTTGCTTAATCGGCACTAAAGATGAGCCGTAGGTTCGAACGGAGCTTGCATATCTCATTCAGTCTTAAACATTACTTTATCTTCTCTGTTACGCTAGACAAAATACCCGTATATGATTCGCTATCTTCTTTCATATTTTCTATTACAACCCAAGGATTGAAACAGGTGGTTTGAATTTTGTTGAAGATCTTTAGCAAATTTGGCTCAGGACGGATTAATGATGGGAGAATTGTTGGAAAGAGAAAGTAGAAACAAACAGGAAAGCCAGAGGAAACTTACGCACCCCAAAACACACATGGCACGAGCCGGGATCGATCTAAAGACCCTACGTACTAGAGATGAGCGCTCTACTACTGAACCACCTCGAATCCTGAGACAGGTGGTCAAAGCGCAGGTATTAGACTCTTAATATTACGTAAGAAAAACAATATAGCTTTACTTCACATTTACTGTGATATTTTGATAAGACAGACACATTATAACTTGGTCTCGAACATTTCAGAAAGATACCATACTACCTATTAATTATAATCTTTCGCATTATTTCATGAATTTATTGATTTAGG
>JAGDQP010000003.1:190889-303740 GCA_022664845.1 Lepisma saccharinum
AGCAACACTGGCATGACTTTTCGCCTGATTGTATTAGGCATCATTGTTAGTGACAACTGCTTGCATTCAGATTGCCACCATTTCTGCTTCCGGGATTAATCATTCTGTTTGTGAGTGAACACTGCGAGTGTGTCTGGTGCGGGACCCTCCCCGCTAATTATTCTGCAATCTTTCTCGTCCTCAGCATTTATTCCAGCCATCACTTTCCCTTGCTCCACCATTCCCTTTTTTATGCCACGATTTTCATTTTTCAGTTTAAATATATATATTTTTTTCTCTGTCTCAGTATTGAAACAACCTCTAATTTTTGGTAATTTTGCTACCTCCCCCCCACACTCAGTCATTTTTGCAACCTCATGTACCCCCCCCCCCTCACGTTCGTCTTTTCAATATGTCATCAGGAAATCACTTTTTTTTATTTTCTTCTGTTATTTTCTGTTGATTTTTCGCTTTTCCGAACCAAAAATCCATTATTTTTCATTTACATATGGCATGCCTCTTTCTATTTCTCCTTTCTCTTTGTCTCTCTCTCTCTCTTTGTTTCTCTCTCTTCCTCCCTTGTCCCCAAACCGTTACACACACCCCTTTTCCTTTGATGACATCGAGTTTTATAAAAACTCCATTTGTGTATGGGAGTTTTAAAAAGGGGGGCGAATTATTAAATGAAATTTAATGTCTGTAGTGATCCTGATATGACTTTTTAATGTATACTTTTTTGACCAACCTAATGAAATAACAATTAAAATATTTTTTTCTGTTATATGGCCTCATTTTTAAACGTAAGATTAAATGATAAGACTATGTTAAAAAATTCTTCTGTTTGGTTGTTAAATTTCTGACATTTTGTAATAATGAGATTAAGCCCGCAGTTGCCTTTGTTGGTTTTCTATGACAGGAGTCAGAGATGGCAATCAAAATTTACTCCACTTTTTCGGGGGGTTATCTTTCAGTTTTATAGGAGCCTGTGTTGAGGGTGTTGTAACAGAAATAAATGGGGAAATGTTTTAATTTTTGACAGGAAGAGAATAGATCTACATTGGTGGTTGGAAAGAATATGCAAAAGCTTTATTTAATAGCCTTGAGTTTGGCATTTTTATAAATAAAATAGAGGCATCTAGTTTTATTTCTCCTTCTTAGATGGCACGACACTTACGGAAAATCAGCCAGTGGAAGGTTTATTCAAAGTAACGGGTGTAGAAGATTTCAAAATGGAGACATTTCAATCCAATGGTGGAGTTTTATTCAAGAGGAACTTAAGTCATTTTACATGCGCAACTACATAATATCACAGCCATTTTATATTTACAGGCGCAATAATATATTAAGAATAGACAATACTCCTGTGGACATAGTTTGGCACGAAGAGTAAATAATTAATCAGATGTAAATTCGATTGGAAAGAGTACATGTAATGTAGAAATTGAGTTAATAATAATACCTTTAGTGGAAGAAAGTTTACAGGTTCCGCTTCGTTCTGAGAAAGATGAACGTCCATTTTTACTCATTGTTTTTCTTCTTTAATTTTCGCTGTAGGGTCTACATTTTGCTACAGATTCATGTTACTAGCTCGCCGACAATATAAAATTACCTAATCCATTGTTTAGTATAAAAGTAAAATATTATTTTCCAGGCGATAGTAAACAAGGTTTTATATTGCAAACTTTTGAAGCAACATACTCTTTCAGTTAAGTGTTATCTTTTTTCAATTTATTTATGGTCTTTAGGCTTCTTTGGCTGAAGCATGGATTGGGCATGGAAAAGGATGATAACAGTAGCGGGTAGGATCGTATTTAAGGTACCATACGAGTATTCGTCTGGTTAACTGAAGGAAACTCTGGTAAATCTAAATCAGGATGGTCGTCCGTGGGGTTTGATCACACAAACCTACCCATTGTCGATCGGAAATGTGCCACGTTACCTCTTGGATCACAGGGTTGTGTGGGTGTATTAACTTTCTGATGCTGTACGTGAAGCTAAGTCAGAAGTTCTTGTAATGCAGACAGCAGACGTAACGAAGAATGAAAATAATTATTCAAGTCTTATGCTGACACGAATAGAAGAGAATGGAAGAGTTACGACGAAAGAATACGGCCATGAGTTACGTTACAGGTGACTATTGTAAGTGCTCAGGGTTGATAACTCTGAATGATACAGATAATGTTCATCTGACAAAGCTCAGGATGAAGCCAAGAAGAATAAGAAAAGTCCAGACTAAGATGAATGCTAAGATCCGTAATGTGCTAGTAGTCTTCTAGACAGTATTCAATCTTCATATATGATTTGTTGAACGTAACTTATATCCTTATATATAAATATATTAATAAGATCATTGCTATTGTCATGTTCTAAGAACAATAAAACATATTAGGTCCAGTAAAATATAATATCTCGTAAACTTCCCTTAATTTTATTAATTTTTATAATAAACTTCCTTTCATATGCACAATACTTACACTGAAGTGCCAGAAGTCATGGAATAGGAGGAGGAAAGTAGTTAGCGGCGCCGTAATATCTCAGTAAACCGATCGAAAGGCGCAAAGCACTTGCAGTGTAGTTAGTTGGACTTCTGTGAGTGCAATGAAACGTTGTGTACCGTGGTGATGACAACCCGATGGGAACTATCGGCGTTTGAGCGTGGGATGATAGTTAGTGCTAGACGAATGGGGCATACGATTTCGGAAGTTGTCCGGACATTGAACTTTCCTCGGTCCATAGTGTCAAGGATGGACCGTCAGTACCGCATTGGAGGCATTATGACCCATTAGGGACAATGCAGTGGCCGCCCACGGGTGCTGAATGACCACGATAGGCTGCGTCTGGGCAAACAGACAAGCAACAGTGTATGATCTAACAGCAGGAATCAACGCAGGACGTCCCGTGACGATCCTCAGAGGTCAGAGTACCGCAATTTGATTTCCATGGGATATCGCAGCCGAAGACCGACACGTTTGCCGCTACTAATGGCTACCGAACACCGGCAGCGACTCACATGGACTGGGAAACACGTGTATTGGTTCTTAGAAGACTGGCAACGTGTAACTTGGTCAGCTGAGTCACGTTTTCAATTGATACGCGCGGATGGTAGGATCCAGGTCTGGTGCAGACGTCATGATGCCATAGAGCCAAGTTGTCAACAAGGCACTGTGCGAGCTGGTGGTGGCTACTTCACGGCGTGGAGTGTGTTCACCTTGCATGGTTTGGGTCCTCTGGTTCATTTGAACCGGACATTGTCCAGTCAGCGCTATGTTCAGCTGCTTGGTCACCATCTCAAACCCTTTATGGACTTTGTGTACCCTGCCAACAATGAGACATTCCAGGATGAAAATGCGCCATGTCACCGGGCAGTAATGGAGCGCGACTGGTTTGAGGAACATTCTAGCAACTTCCAACGCATGATTTGGTTCCCTAGATTGCCGGACATGAACACGTGTGGCATATCATTGAACGGGTTATTCCTTCCCAAGATCCTCCACCTGCAACAACAACCGAATTGTGGATGACAAGCGAGACCGCATGGCAGTCTAGCGGACTACGAGCGACTTGTCGCGTCCCTGAAACGTCGAGTTGCTGCACTTCACCGTGCTCAATGGGGTTCCACACGTTATTAGTCAGCTATCCCATGACTTTTGGCACTTCAGTGTATATTATATTTTTGATGTACAACCTTAGAAACAAAATACTATTCAATATTGTTCACCTGGTCCATTCTAACGGAGTTTAATGCAAGACCCTTTATTTATAAGGTATTTTCGGCAAATTAAATTATTAAATAGATCCTGAAACTTACAAGAAAGAATTATTCTTTACATTATGCTTTTTTGATATCCAGTAAAGGTAAACATATCTTAATATTTAGTGTTTAACCTTTAAAGTGCGTTTCTCTTAAAAATTCCAAAATAAATCTTAATCGTTATTTCCTGATGCTCTCTTCTTTTTGAAGCATAAACTGCTTCGTCCATCTATTGGCCATTTACTCAATATCATTTATGTGTGATTGGAAATATTAAAGAGAATTGAAAAAATGGAAATACTTTGGATTAAATCTTTGTAAAAAAAAGTTATATATGATGATATGTAAAAAAAAACGAAAATAAAAAAAATATGACTGACGTTTACAAGCTTTGGAGAATATCAGTTATGAAGCATTGGCTGAAAGTGGCGTTTAAGAAGTTTGTTACGTTAAACTATACATTATAGTTTCTTTTTTTCACAAACCTATTCATTTATCATTACCTTGTGGCAATTTCTGTATATCATCGTCATACCACTGAGGCCTATGTCCTATTTCAGTGAGCTCATAATCTTTTAAGAAAGGCTTGGAATGTAGAAAGGAGATGCTGTCTACACACTTAACTACTCGAATTCCGTTAATTCATGGCAATACTCGATCATACACACACATACATACATAGGGACTCCACCAGGATTTTCAGTTTGGGGGATGTATAGTTAAAATTACGATGGTGTAAGTGGAGTTTTGCACGGTTTCAATCGATTTTTTACAGTAAAATTTTAAAGTGGGGGGATGCTCTCAAGGATTTGAGGGTGACACAGGGGGCTCTGGCAGAATCACTGCAAACACTTCGGCTCATATTTCTCATCACTTCATTTGGCTAGCAAGAAAAAATGGATGCCCTCTTAGAGTCCAAACTAGCCACAAGTGAATTTCTTCTGTTCGTGCATCTGAGGTAGCCCTACACTTTGTTTCATGACCAGCGAATCTTTAACTTTGACGAACTAAAGGAACAGTGAACTAAACACCATAAATAAATTCGAATTCTAAAAGAATAGTGAAGAAGTGGCTATCCTCACAGTCGACTCTGTTCTATGAAGGTAATAATCAGAAGTTGATGTGCAGTTACTAGTCCAGTCAATTTAAGGGGGAAAAATGACTGAACCTAGAGCTAATTGCAACAAAATCTCTCTGTATTTTCTGGAAAAGAATTTTGTCCTAAACAACATAGCAGAAGTCTACCCAGATCCCGCCATCTTGAGTCACAATGTTGAATTCTTTTTTGGTTGAGATATTGAAAATGTGTTCTTACTGGTATCAAATTGGGGTCACGTAAGCTAGTATAGTTCATGTATACTCCCGCTATATTTAAATATGGCGATTGTTATCCAAAAAAATATTACTTTGTTTGCATCTGCATATTACGATAATGGCAAATAACTATGAAATCGTCACAGATATGGAAAAACATGTACTTACAGGAATAATAGAACCAAATCTGTTCTTTCCAACGATTCCAAAATCATTGATTTATCTGAAAAACTAAGGGAGATAGTGGATTTTATGTACCCCTACGTATTGTGTTTTCGGGCATGTAATTAACGTAAAGATATTTTAACGAAAATATCTAACCCGGAATTATTTGTAACGTCTGCTTTATCTGGAAGTCGTCCTGAACAACACAAAAATGTTCACAAGAAATTCGATCCTTAGTTGCTATTTTCAGTGGCCATCTTGGGATTTAATAAAAAAATACCTAATTTCTTTATAGAAACAGTTTCCTTTTACTACGCCGATTTCTACGTATCGTACACCGTTGCAAAATTAATTAAATTTGTTATTATTTATATGTTCCTTAGTAATGCCTTATTTGTAATACTTTGACCCCTACACAGTTAAAAAGAAATAATTTCTAACCGTTTCCGCAATTGATAAATTGAAAGACTGCTGTAAGACGGTTGAAGCCAAAATGGCGACTGAAAATGGTAGTCAAGATCAATATTTTCACACTACTAATATATTTTCTGGACAATTATATCAACAGTAAGGTCCTATTTCTACTGGAATTAGTTTTTAGCTATCATTATGTATATTGTACAGCTTATTAGAGTAATTTGGGGATAGATATATATGCGGGTGAGATGGCAATTCTTCTATTGCTCGCAGTAGTAGCCAAATATGAAAGAGACTTTGCAGGTGGCAACACTTTCTTTCTAGTAATAGTTTGTTGAACACCTGCATTTCATTTATATTTGGCAACTACTAAGAGAAATAGAAGCTTTGACCATCTCACCTGAAAGGCCATCTATCCCGGAAATATCCTACATTTTCTTCAATATTGGTCCATTGTATGAGGTTGACATGTAGCAATTTTTACAGAAACATTCTGTATAAATGTACTTATTTTATATTTTGCAGTTTGAAAACGATCGGCGTTACTGAATCTTCCCCGTTCTAATCAATCAGCATTAACTTGTAATTATGGATATGGTTGATGTGTGACCAAATATCTTAACAAAGGAAGTTAATGAGTCTATTAATTGTACCAGTGAGCAACATCTAAGTATTATGAGAACTGAAGAAGGGCGAGTCATATACATTTGTACAGACGTAAGTGTTGCATAGCTTCATCTAAAGAATCCACGCGAGTGCCACCTCATTCACCAGTTAAACTTCGTTCCATGTCTGGAAGATTCCAATTAAAAACTGCTTATTCTATGATCATGAACAAAACACAGAGAAAGAGGAATTACAAACAGTAGTGTATATCCTGTGAGGAAGGAAATCTTTGGAGACAATATCATTCACACTTGTATGAGGCATAACTGGAGTCCAGAAGTGATGAGTCGCTTAGCATCTACCGAAAATTTTGCATACAGTGGACGCTATCCATTATTAATGCAACATAAATTTCCGAACTGGAAAATATATTCCATATACGTACAGGAAGGCAATTAGCCTACGATCCGAAAAACTGGACTAGTCAAGGAGGAAAAGCAAAGAATGAAGAAAGAAAAGGGTTATCTTGAAATGGGTTGGACTATATGGAGGAGGACAATGAAGAGCAAATCACAGTGAATAATCTGTTGAAGAAGATGGAGAGAGAGTTGAAAGCATGTGCCTCTGATTAGCAACAGTTTTGTGTAAGTTACTTGAAAAAAATAACAGCATAAGTACAATGGAGACAAAATTATCATTACCAAATTGGAAGGCAAAGAAAATGTTGTAACATTGAGGACAACTATTTCTTCAGTTCTTCATGAATATTTCACTGCTGGAAAAGAGAAATGTAATAAAGAAACGATCCTACAGATAAGAACTGATACAAGTTAGAAAAGAATAAAGTGAAGTTGATGGAAACAAGACTTGGTATATTCTGTCTCAGAGGATATGGTTTTCACAGAAAAAAAGCATTAAATGTTTCGGAAATTCTACGAATATATATGGAGATAATTAAAGGAGAAAGTACATGTAGAAGCACTCGCACTCTGTTCTTCCCATATGAATTGTAAAAGGAGTGTACTGTTACTACACACTGATCATTCCTGTACACTTTAGGAGTACAAATATGTGAACCAAAAGTTTTGTTAGAAAACATAGCATACTGACATTACTTACCAAGGAAGTTCATTATCTTGAACAGAGCTAAAATTAACCCAGTGACAGGTCTTGGCCCAAATGATGAGACTGAATCCGTGATCAGGCAACCCAATAATCGAATCTGGACCCAGTGAACCTGTCTTAAACCGATTCGACCTGGTATAGTTCCTGTATCTTGAATTAATCAATAATGTCAATTGTCAAATTCACAAATTGTTTCAGAATAGTGTTTTTGAGACGGAAAAGATTATTTGCACAAATCCCGAGGTACATTTGTTCTTTCTTGGGATATGAGAATATTAAGATAGGTTTATTATTATTCTTAGGAACATATCGACGTCCTAATTTTCGTGCTCTGCATCCCCATTTAAGGTCAGCCCCTGAAAGAAATACAGTTAGAATTTAAAGCAATTGTTTCCCTCCCGATCACTAGCTGAGGCCAGCTATCAAGCATATTGCCGATCTAAGGTTTAGTCTATACTGTTGTAGCTTATGGGCAACAGCTGTAGTTTTACTTATCTTACTTAACCCCTGACGCACACGAAATTTCTATACTGTTATCTCCCTTTAATGGTCCAACGTAAAGGTTTTATATTTAATATTGGTACGAAAATTAATTCCCTAATTCCTTTCTTCATTTACACATATTTAAATATCTAATATAACGGATGGTTTCATTTGAAAAATTTGACGGCGGAATAGGGAGGAAAAACTAACAGCGACTGAAGCGTTGCCGCTCGTCTATGATAACGCGAAGTGAGGGAACGGCTGCAATGAGCTCAGTCTCGTTTTCTTACTTAAAGGTCAAATTGGCATCGCTGTTGTCATAAGAGCAACAGTATATTCTAAGTCTGGACGGATAATAGACCAGGTGACCCGGTCTCCCGTTCCAGCTCTGACATACAAAGAGTATATGAACTTCTCATAGTTTACTTGGTATGATCTTTAGTTCGCTTGTTACACTTATTAATGTTCTGACATCTGGTCTGGTATCCAGGGTCGCAACTAAGGGGGAGCAGGAGGGGCATGAGCCCCGGGCGCCGTGTTGAGAGGGCGCCAAAATGACAGAATTTTCAAACATTCATCGAATGTTTTTTGGCTATTTATCAATTAATGGGAAAGCCAGAATCAATGTTTGCCCAGGCGCTATAGATCCTGGTTGCGACCCTGCTGGTATCAAAATATGTAAAGAAATTTTTCTACATTAAATTCCAAAGTAAAATAAAACATGCATTAATAAACAATTTGGTGATTGCTAGCTTGGTAATGTTTCAAAACATCCATGTATATATAGCCATATTAATCTCTATTAAAAGGTCGTATATTAAGTAAGTTATTTCGTGTAAGTTTTGTAGTAAATTGAATACTGAATGTTGTTTCTAAAAATATACAGTAGACGGCAGCACTGAGAGATATAAAACTTACTTTTCATTGATGGTATCATTGACATGGTACTGTCTGTTTATAAGGCTAGCAAGTGAGTTTATGCCCTGTTTCAGAGTAAGTGCAATGAGATTCAATTAAATGATTTATTAGTTATTTAATTTTTTTATTCTATTTTTGACTGTTAAGTTAGTTTGAATCAAAGAAAAGCGATAAAATTAAAGAACATATCATTTTGCGATGCCTTGCGGGTTGCATACATTACTTACGTACTTTGAGAAGTTCATAAAAAAACTCAATAGATGGCAAAACAACTTAGATGTTGGACAATCTATGAGAAAGGCCAAAATTTCAAATGGAAGCCTGTGCAAAAGAATCGCAATATTGGCACATCAATATGAAAGGTTAACCCGTGACAACTGAATGTAACATTCGTGTGTTTGATGTGTTGACCGGGTGGAAATATAATGCAGTCGCTGTTATTTTTTGTACCAGGGAGCTCAAAATTGCATTTTTTTTTTTTAAGATTTGAGGAAAAATTGATGTACTTATAAACCTCTGAAATAATAAATGTGGTAACTTTCTTGTTTTATTTCACTAAGAGAGACCATTTATTTGTGCGAATCGACAGAACGATCAGTTGGGAAACCATTTGGACAAATGAAAAAGTAAATCTGCGTTCTGGAAATGACGTATAAAAATGTAATAAACCTAAAACTAAAATGTTGCCAGTGGGCCATATTGGGAACATGGTGCTCCCAATATTGCCCGCTATAGAAAATAACAGCGTATGGCAAAAGTAATGTATAATCTTTATGTATTACTCATATATGCTACATACTGAGAGATATACATTTCAAGCATGCATAATTTATGACATTGGAAAACCATGAATATTATATTAATACAAAATGCATAAAAAGAAGTGAATATACAAGAAGACAAATATATGAATAAATAAGAAGTGTAACAGAAACGAAGAAGTTTAGAACGCCACGTCTGACATGAGGGACAAATAAATGATTCATGATCTTTAGCAGTGATTTCAACACACTCTTCATGAACGTACTTGCGCTACTACACGCCATTTGCAACTCTGTCTTCCTGACAAAGGTAACAAAACCAAAATTCACAAGACTTGGAGCAGCTCAGTGTCGGTTCTATAAGATGCATTTGCTGAAATTCTGGTAGTTTTAAACGTGATGACACTTGCTTTCCTCCAGCGAGTCTCTTCAATGATTTTTATCTTCTGGTGGGTCGATGTGTAGACAGACGAATCACGTCACTATAGTTCCAACCAATCGAGATGCCTTCTTTTATGGACCCAAGCCTTGCGGGTGAGGCTAAACTCGATTTCTATGAGCCTTGACCCTGAGAAAACATAATTTCCTCAGGCGAGCTCAGTAAGTCGCACAGAAAAAAAACGAGGTAAACTAATATTCGTTTATTGAACTGAACAGCTGTTGCTGTTATTATGTTTAGTTCTAGTTCAACGTACATCTACAATACGTTTTACATACTTGTGTATAACATATACCTTAGCCATCTCAGATTGACGCTTTACATTATAACAGAGAATATTTATATTCTCGTTCTGACATTTTGCCGTATTTTGGAAATAGTTTTATAACTTCTTCGAAGACATATTTCCGTTGAAAACGTAAAAGGTACTTAGAACCAAGATATAAAAAATCCCGCCATCTGACGTGCTCCAATTAAGCTTACGATGTTCATCTGGCTGCATCATAACATCGGACATGTAAAGATTACTTCATTCCAAACAGCATAGTCTCAGTGCTTATTCAAGAAAGGTAAAACTTGTTATTAGCGATTAGTAACAAAAGTAAAAGCGATTAGTAACAAAGGTAAAACACAAAAACTTCAACACACAAACATTTTAGTCGTAGCATATCGGGATTTTACACCATTATGCAAGTACACAGCTATGATTTGTGTTCATTAGGTTAGTTTATAAATAATCAATTCACGTTAGTTTGTTAGTTTAGATCAGTTTCTGTTAGATAGGTCGTTGTAAGTTACATGGTTAGTTTACGATGCAGTATCACACATTTAGATTAGTTCATAAGTTAGTTTCTATATTTATTCACACATATCACAAACTTCAGCTTCGCTAGCCACAAAACATGGCTTCAGTTTAGCTGTTGCATCCAAGGTTGTGGCCTACCCATATAAATGAATGAATTTTACCTAATATGACGGTGGGCCATATTGCGCACTATTGACCTCTTTACTTTTTCTGGTGCCTGCTGGTTTACACAATGCAATACATTGCGTCACACACACACATTTTACGTTCACGTATGCTCACGTAGCTACATTGTCCATACATTATACTGATTAGTTTTTCAAGAATAGATAGTAAAACGAAACATTACTTACCTTGTTAAAATAACAGCAAAATATTTTCTTGTTCAATATGCCACTTCAACTGACGCTGCTACCGCTCACAAACAACTGAGTCGCGCAAAGATTATTTCACTTGTTATGAGGATACAGTTTACAGTAACATCTAGTAGCATCAATGGACAGCTGCAGAGATCTGGGGGGGTGGGCCATATTGGGGACCCGGGCCGTAATCGGTACACTTACTTTACTTGATTTTTAGTCGGCGTTTCATTACCTTTAAATAAAGGAGACAGTATTATAGACGGTCCAGGTCCGCTGAAAAGCACCGTAGCATCTTATAATTGGCTCTACGAGCTTAGGTTGGTGTGAATGTCTTTGTAGCTCACACTATGGAGTAGACTTGGGGCACTCTGACTGCCTGTGTGAAATGAGTATTAACGCAATATCGAAGAACCTATATCACCCTGGGATGTCTCATACGAGTAAATATTGAAGCCGGACAACAACAAGAAAACTTCAAGTTATCAGGACCATCTAAGGAAGGCAACACGCTAGTGATTATAAAGGTAGGTTCTGTAACATAATTGGAACTCTTATTTTTATAATGATTTGGTGAAATATCTTTCAAATGAATATACTGAACTTTGTCTGTTCAATAACTTTTTGCTTTCACTACCGACTTACTACCAGCACCAGAAACCTTACTTAAAATGATCGGATGTAGCTACAAAATTTCTCGAAAGGACGCTTACTAAACAATCTCCAAATGCATAGATGTTTGCACCATCTGTAGTGGAAAAAATTGTACGAATACCTAACGTGTTGAAATAGACTGCAGAAGCGATGATGAAGATGACATCTGAAATACACTGAACTTATCATGAAAACCAGAGAAAGTATGGAACTACAATATACCAAATACGTACTTAGGATACAAAGCAGGTATTTTTTTTATTTCAGTTTATTCTTTGTAGATTCTTTCTTCCTATATCTTTATTCTCCTTCAATGTCATCATCCATTACCCCCTCTCCTCAAACTTATTGCTTAACATACAAGGGATAGTCTTGAATCAAATATCTTTATTATAATGTTTATTCAGAGCACTCCATCTACAAGAGACAGTCTGCTATGATGAAAAGTATGGAGAGTGATAAAACCATTGCAAATTATTTCTCTTCCCAAGCATTTAACCCTTCCATCTCCCCTCCTCATGATGCTTTGGAGGTTAGTTATCGATGAGAAATGTTTAGTAAATAAGTCTAAATAATAAAAATATAAATGGAGCTATTTCTCGAATATTTATTATTCACTACAAAACAAGATTCCAAAGAAGGATATTTATAGTTACGAGAACGGAACGAGATGCAAATTGTAGGCAAACGAAAGGTCGTATCAAAGAAATGAAGAAGACCAAAATTGTGTTTTTTATTTATATTCTATGCATTTTCTTTGTTTGTACCATTCTCGCGTAAATATCGCGAAATTGTCTTGAAGACGTCGGATGGTCGCCATTTTCCAATATGGCGGCTGATGGTGCAAAGGTGAGAATGTAGATTTTTAGTATGTTAAACTAGAAAGTTCGTACATGAACAGAAAACAAGAATTCTTTTTGTTTGAATTAATTCCAGTAAAGAGAAAAAAAAACATCTCGACTGTATTAAAAGGTCTAACGTGCGTTAGAATGGTCCAATGTCCCATCTGCATTCCTAGAATGGGCTGAGACTTCATCATTTAGTTACGTGTTACTGTCTACATGAGCACGTAGGTGGAGAATTTGCTTTATTGTTTGCACCTGTGTGGTGTTGCTAATTGGTCATGTGAAGTGTTTCTTCGCTGTTAACGCGTTTTGGTGAAAGAGGTTTTTTTTATCTGGATTTTAGGTTCCTTCTTCAATCCATGACTTCTTCCACCGTTTTACCCGTAAATAAACAAACTTCCTTCCTTGGTCTTAAATGAATGCCAAGTGAAAATTATACATAAGGGCTCCAGTTTTTACATTCTTTTCTTTAGTTCACAATGGTTAGTGGTGTCACCAAATCTTGGAACATTAATTGAACTCATTTCCCGACGTTATAGAATGATGAAATTTTGCAGAGCGACGTAAGTCTGGTGACAATACAATATTCCATTGTTACTTTCATATATTTATATATTTTAAAACTAAATTTTAATATTTTCTTATTCTCAACTTCTTTATCCTAAAATAAATACTAACCTGCAGCTAGCCTGGGATTTCCTGATTGCATAACGCTAGGATTTGGGCTACAAAACATTTATCTTGAAAGAATGTATCCGAACATCGAAATAACTCGAAAAAATAATAAAAACCTTTTAAATACATTCTTTTCTTAAATGATTTGTGCTAAAAAGTAAAATAATAATAATAATAATAATAATAATTTTGTTCATGCATGACTAAAAAGAAAGAATGCGGTGCGTCATTTCAGGAATTTATAAAGTGACTGTATATGAGAGAGCGCCAGTGCTTTTATTTTTAGGCATGCATAAACATTTTTTTTTTTTATTTTTTAGTACGAATTGATTAAGAAAGACATGGTCTTTAAAAAGTTTTTTAAAATTATTTCTCATGTCTTGTTGGCAGAACAGCACCTCTCTTAACTTTTTTGTCCCTTGTCTTTTTGCCAGCCGCGTTAGATCTGTATTTAATCTTCAAAGCACAAAAAGCAGTATTGGAAACGTTTTTAGGACTAAAGTCCAATTACTATTTTTTCAGTGAATGTTGAACTTTGCTTGAATTGAAAATGAATCTTGACTCAGGCCGAATGGGATGATGATGGGATGAATAGTTGGAATGAAGAAAGTGGGAGGAAACGGGCGATAACCGATAAATACACGGTGTTTGTCCAAAACAAAGCCCACATAGCACGAGCAGGGATCGAACCGCATAACAATTTGAGTCTTATTAGGGTTCTGAAATTCCCAAACTAGAGAAATTGTTAGGAATTATTTTGATAATTCCGCATTTGTGACACATTACAGATCCATGCGATTGGTATTATACGAACTCATTTTCTATTACAAACAAATGAGGTATGAACCCTATGTCCACGATAATTATCGTAAAATGGTGGGTAATTTAATGGAAATCAACAATTTTATTAAAAGTGTACGAACTGAAAAGATTAAAGAAGTATCCAGAAAAAGTATCAAGAGGGGTGCGTACAACAAGGTGTCACCATAGATATATCCGAAGTTAAACAACATATTTTATTCTATAATATATCACCAATCAAAGAGATAGAAATGAAAATTTATTAGTATCGGCAGAAATTCCTAAAAATACGTAGGAACGGCGCCATTTTAATACGCCACTAACATCAAAACAAAAACAAAAGCGTAATTTTGTAACGTAAGCAGATTTTATTCATTTCGGAAATAAACTTACTGTCTCTTATTCCAAACAAATGCTGTAATGGAATAATATAACGTTACCCTCACTTCTAGAATGAATACAATATTTCAAATCATTAACAAAATTACGACGAACATTATAAAAGGTTAAAATACCTTGTTAGTCAACATAAACCATGGGTAAAAAAAGATTATGTATGTAATTTAAAAATATGTTGACTAATATCTGTCAATTATTATGTAAACGACAGAGTACTGTAGAGAGACAAGGAAACTGTATAAGTTATATTACCACATACCTAATTCCAGACCAAACAACGAATCAAAATTAAGACAATAAAGACCTGACAGGAATGCTTAGGAGAACAGAAGTACAGAAATATCAGAATTGGAAGATCTTTTCTATCTTTATTATTTACGCATATTATTCGCCATAGGAGAGGAGTTATTGTCAATCTGTCACTCTATCGGCCTACAAGGAAGAATCTTCAAGTATCCAGAAGGACGGCACCAACATCAGAATCGTCGTGAATGTACACTCGTAAACCTACCATTCCATTATCCTAACGCCCTTCTCGTCTGATTGTAGTATTAATCGTCTTAGCTATAGATGCACCATTAGCAGTTTGTACATCCAGCCATCCAGTGCGCAACCAGCCATCCAGAGTGCGTCCAGCGTCTGTCTGTCTGTCCAATCGTCTAGTTTCTGCACATGGTATTTATCTTGTTCCCAGCAGTCATCCGTCAACAGTTAAAACCAACGATTGTCTGCTTGTCCAGCTGTTCGTCCATCCACGAGATTTACCCAGTGTTCACCTGTGTAGTTCTCCACCTCAGCATCAGCAGTTGAACTCATATGTCCATCCGATTGTCAGCCCCGTAGTATGCAGAACCTCAGGAAACAACTGACCAATCATTGAAGCAACACAACGCCACCGGATCATCAGGACATGATGATAGAGAAATCACCAGTACCGGAATTCCAGGAGCCATGGAACCTCCTTTTTCTTTGAAGTGCGCTGTCTTCTATCCCTAAGTTGCAGTCAGAGTGTAATGGGTAGCATAGGATAGCCCATGCTCCAAGTTTAGTTCATGTTAGGTTGGGTTAACATATTTATGTTAAATTGATTTATAAGGGTGATATATAAAGTTAATTCCTGTTCTGTGTACTATCTTAAGCGAAGCCGAATATAGTTCTTTACGTTGATTATTTTTTGCAATGTTACTATGAACGTAACCTTAACTAAACTGACTGTGAAATATTTTATTAAAGTTTATGTCGACGTCACACCTTGTTTTATTTGCAGCTATAAAAACCGCTAAAGGGAAAGCAATTTTTCTCTAGGCCAGTGTTATCGAAAATAGCCAAGTTTGTCTCACCTATGTGCGTAAGTCTAGGTCCATAAAAGCTAGGCATCTTGGCTTGCGAAGCGCTTACGTCATCAATATCTTCAAAGTCTCAGAAACTGGCGAACCTACCTTGAGAAGAATTTTATGTGCTGAGCTAGGGGGTAAACTCACCGTAATAATAATCACCATCACTACAAGAGGGACTGCGGAAGCTATGGTTGTTTTGGGTCTATTTCCTTTGGGCTACTGTCTCACATATCCAGAATATTGTTCTGACCATCACGTACGTCATAGCACTACCGGAGTCGCTGTTGGTAGAGACTTAACCCAGCAATATGGGCTTCATAATGCTGCTGCCATCTACCTGGAACGTCTGCATTCCTGAGGATTCTTCATCAAACCATCATCAATATAAATTATGTAACTTACTCATGTATGTCAAGTTCAGGTTGTAACCTTATAATTACTTTTACAAATCATCCTTAGAATAAAAGCTAAATCAATCAACCCGTCGCACAACACTGTAGTGTGGGTTGCCACGTGCTTTGCTTTTAAATTTTCGATTGTTATTTCCACCACAATTAGAATTCAATCGGTAATTAGATGGTCGATTATCTCTGAAGATAATAATTTAAGAAGAAAAGTGATGTGATAACTTCCCAGTCCGGTGCAGTGTCTGATCATGTTCGAAAAATCATTCCAGTCGGTCAAGTACTTTTTGCGTGATGCTCACGCACACATAGTCATTTTCAATTTTATATATCTGTACCGCGGAGGTATAGGACACGATGTCCATTTTTGTCAAAATTGAGTTTTTTATACACCTATGTTTTATGTGATTTTCTCCACCCAGAGGTATGGAACACCAAGTCCAACACTTATTGATAAGGAAGTTAGATTAGAAAAAATAGCACACCAAGTCCACTACTGTTTAGAGGTAAACAACACCATGTGGACTTGCAGCTGTATACCTCTATAACTGTTGAAAAGTAAACAACACCATGTTTACTTGCAGCTGTATACCTCTATAACTGTTGAAAGGTAAACAACACCATGTGGACGTGGAGCTGTAAACTTCGACAACTATAAAAGTAATACAAATAATCAAGTAACATATGATTGCGTACCACACGAAAAACACGTTGTTCGTTCATAATACATAATGCCCTTCGCCATTTAGTCCCGTGCCTTGCCTCGTAGTAACAGTTGTAGCCTGTGATGTCCCCTAGATTTAGCTACACGAATGACAATGTTAGATAGGCATAACCCCTGCGAGTGGCAGGTGTACTGGACCCTGCTGCACAGTCGAGGGGACATCTATTGTGGCAGTTTAGTGAGTTTGTAAGCCATTGCAGCTCTGAGTGCGTATGTTCGTTTCTTTGAAAAGATGATGGATCCAAACACCTGAAGCAAGAGAATCTGTTAAAGGTGAACAAACTACACAGCTTGATGAAACAAAAACTTGATATAACTTAAAAAAGTAATGACACTAAAATAGGAACGACACGAAGTATTGGCCGGTGATCTGCAGAAATGTTTGCCATCCCCAATCATAACTAATAGTATTAGTTTCTATAAAAGAAAGCTTTGGACCTTACATTTTACGCTGTATGATGCTTCAGATTCCTCTGTTCAGTGTATGATGTGGGATGACTCAAAAGGTACCCGTGACGATAATGAAATTACTTCCGCTTTATTGAAATGGACAGATAGTATTCCTGGTAGTGAGGTTGAAGAAATCACACTTTGGACCGACAACTGCTATGGTCAAAACAAAAATGTGCATCTTGTAATATGTGCGTTTTTTTATATTACACAAAGATCCTCAAATAAAAACCACAACGCAGAAGTTTGTACTGAAAGGCCATACGCTTATGGAGGCTGACAGTGTTTATGAGCTTATAAAAAGAAAAAAAAAATCCTAACATGATCATTTTAACTCCTTGGGATTGGCAACAGTTGGTAAGGCAAACCTATAGTAAATACACCGTTCATAATATGGAGTTTCAGTATTTTGAACGTTTCAAGTCCCTGTATGACAAAAGGAAAAGGGAATTGCCAAATCCTTCTTTTTATTTATAGAAACAAGGGTGTTGACAATCCACAAGTTCTTCTCTCAAAAGGTGTTCAACTGTAAGTGAAAAAGGGGTAAGATTGGAATCACTGTATTGCAAAATATCCTTTCATGGTGAAACTCAAAAAGTCAACTTCGAAATTTCCAGATGATTTGAAACTAATTTCAAATACCCCGCTCCCTATTTCCCAACAGAAATACAATGATTTGATGTCACTATTACCTTGTTCCTACAATTCGCCATGATTTTTTATAAAAAAACTTAAAACACAAGTAAGAGGGAAAGTAAACGACTATCCAGAAGGGAACATAGATGGTCTGGAACCAGTTCAATGGTCTAGATATAATGTACATCATTGTTTTATGTAGAAAAACTACAACTAAATTTAAAACTGGCTCAGTGATTTTTGTTATTGGTTATTTCTTAACCCACCTGGGACACTATTCCATAATATGTAGGCTTGTCATGACAGGCAAACAACACTATGCCCATAAAAACCACAAAATATCAATAGAAAATACAACAAGTACAAATCAACTAAAATCTGGTCCATAATGAATGTAGTGGTAAAAGTCCAACAAAGGCGATAACAGGAAATAAACAAAAGCAAAAATTAACATGAAACAATTGCTCTCCTGTTGTTTGGTTTAATTGCTCCACTTTCCCTTTTCTAAATAATAGCGTCTATAACAAATTCCTTTTAGCGGTCTGGAAACAATGTTACAAACGAGAAAAGCCTTCCAAAGTTAATATTTTGAAAATACATTACGTTTACTGATAAAACGTATTACATAATAAAAAAAATAGTTCCCAGAATTTAAAAGGTACAAATACAAATAATTTGTTAAAAAACATTCTGCGATTATTACGTTCATATATTTTCTGTTAAATTACACGTTGTTTTTTCTCTCTGTATGTTGTATTCTTTATTTAGTTATAGTAATGTAGATGGTGTTGAAATTTTAATGACTGGTAGTGGTTATCACAGTAAAACAACGCATCCCCCTTCAACCATGTATATACCAGTATTCACTACATGCACATAAGAATTAATGACGTCACCATCAGTACTGATAGTTACAAGGCAACACAGGCATTATTTTAGCCAAAGTAAACCCCGTTGGTGTAATTTCAGATAACAGGGATGAATTGTTATGTTAGCCCCAGAGGAGACAACACTATTAACTTGTGTCATGAGTTATAGTTGGCGTAGACTAATAATGTTTTTCTAAAAAAAAATATTAATATAAAAATGAAAAACGTTTAGTTGTTATTTTAATACGTGAAGAATTCAATGTCCGAAATCTACGTAGTAATTTAGTAATATATTGTACTATATCATTATTTTATTATCTTTGAGATAGATAGACAGTTCGGCAGGAAGTTGGTTGTACGTCGGAGTAATAACGTTAATCGACGAACCCTTTTCTAGGGGCAAAGACGACAAAAGTAGAGGCTAGAGCATTAGATTAAGTTCAATCTCAGTATTCAAATAGTGAAGTTGAAATAAAAATCTCTAGAAAACTTTGCGTGCTCCCTGTAGGTGAGTGGTAATGTTTGCTGCTTCGTAATCAAGAGGTCTCGGGTTCGATTTCAAATGTTGAAACAAGTGGTTCGGAGCCCATGTTTTAAACTGTAGGTCCCAACCTCAGGACGTCATTTGCTACCTAGTGAAGACAATGCCAAATTTTACCATCGATTCACCTTGCTCAGGGATCTTTTAGTCAGAAGCTGCCTTCAGGCAGAACACCTAAAATCATAATTATCCACAAAACTTATAAATAGGACCCGGATTTGAAGGATTAAGATACATCTTTTCAGGCCTTATTAAGAGCTTGTTTAGCTTATGAACTGATTTTCTCTTTTTTTTTTACTTTAAATCTTAAACGGTAACATGTTGGATCACACGAACAATTAATTTCCTTTTAACGCCGCATTTATTGTTAACCTGTGTTAAAATGAATAGTTTCACTTTGCCAATACAGACTTTGACAACTACGCAACGAAATTAGCAGTCTCTCAGTACATAACTACAGCTATAAACTCTGCAAGACTTCCACGCACCAAAGGAAAACAACAATTGAATTTAAGATCATTAGACAACTTTAGTTCAAGCCGAACAAAGACACAAAAACAAATGCACATTCCTGCATATTTCTCCTGTTAACAGTAGAAGTTTGAAGCCCTTTATACAAAATATATTCGATACAGATTTTAAATAAACGTTTCTTAGTATTGTGTTTGTCATGGTGTTGACAGATTCTAACATCCTTGCGCGAAGAAAAAAAATCTACAGGCCATTTTCTGTGAATCTGCCTGTACAGTACCGACAAAGAACCATTACCAAATGTGGTACCGAAACCAGCTAAAGGAAATCGCTGAATTTCTTACGTTTATTGCATCGTTTTACTCTTCAAAACTTATCCTGATCTAATCACTATGGACTAGACCGTTAGGGGTCCTTTTTCCGCATCGAGAAAACTTTAATATTTGATTTTCTGATTTATTTTACTGTTATCCTCCTTATAACCAAGTTAGTCAAAATGTCTGTGACGATACAATTAGCCCAACTATTTGTTTTTTACTGTGATAAAGTTTTTACAAAACACGTGGGGAGACGCAGTGGTGAACAGACAGGGGACACGGATGAAATCTGTTCTCTCTAGCTATACTGATTGGGATTTCCTAGGTTTTTTTTCATTCTTACTAGGCTAAGCTGTAAATTGAAATAAAAAATATATATGAGAACGGTCTTGATTTTGCATTGCCTCTATAAACTTTATCCGTAGTTAAAAATCTCTGTTCACACTTATATTAATATAATGAATAAGCAAAGTGACGAATGGATAAGCTTCGTTAATATTATTTTGTTTCGACAATTTTAGCAACCATTTCGGTCCGTCACAATTATACGAGTGTTTATGTTTTTAAAATCCACAAAAGGTGTGGTCGGGACTTGAATCCGGAAAGCTCTGGGACGCTAGTTTGGCGTATCAGCCATGATTGCCACAGTGGTCAAAAGAACGGAATGAAACGCTGAAGACTCATAGGTACTCAGCGTCTGTTGTTTAACGGTTCCTGTCACAAAACTCGAGGCCTGCTGCTCACCATACTAACAGAGAATTTTCGAGATTTCTCCGTTTTACAAGACTATTACCGGTATAGTAACTTTCCTTTATCTGGCCTCGGCAGAGTGCTCTCCGACAGACAATATAAGTTATAAAAAACCGAGCGACCTTAGCTCAATTAGCAGTACGTTGGCTTCGTATTGGAGAGTACTGCATTCGATACCGGCGGCCGGCTATCCTAACTTGGATTTTCTAGAATTTTTCCTCAATAACACCAGTCAAATGCCGGGATGTCACCTTCAGCTTGGGTCCTGACCGACTGCTTTTCTTATCCTTTCTGCTCCCTGATCTCGTCCTAAGCTATAGATGCTCAAACGGATAAATTCAATTCAATTCAATTTTGGAAAACAAACATTCTGAAAAAAGAAGCAATTCTTATTTTCAATTTCGACGAGATCAAATAAGCATTGTAAGTTGTTTTACATATGGACATTGTTGGAGCTATTCGACTGCATGTGCTTGAACAGAACATCTGACATTTACATAGTTTCTCGTATAAGGAATAGCCTCAAGCTAAATTCTATTAATAGAACAATTTCATCGCAACTACAATTCAGCTTTTCTGTTTACAAATTGTTTTCGGAAGTAAACACACAAAACTCACTTGGTACATAAACAATGATTAAACGTTAGACGTTAGATGGCATAAAACGGTATTTAATGAGTTTTCATAAAACAGTTAACAAACGATTTCCTTCAAGTCCTTAAATGAACAGAGTTGTTACAAATTAATTAACAACAATTTGTGGTAATATTGAATGAAATCTGACAATTCAAGAAAGTATGTAATTTATTTTTAGTTGTACTACACACTCTAATTGAAATTGAACAAATATATTACGTAAAACAAACCAATTTCCTTAGTGATGAAGATTCCAGTAATTAACATGAAAATGCCTTAGATATACAACGTAATTAGATGTTTCGGTGTGGTTGCCATGGAAACTCGTATTAGGGATAAAAAATAATAAGTTGAATTGTCGGAGAGAAACCGAGCGGTAGTTGCTCAGTTAGAGCTAGAGCTGAAACTGGGTCACTGGCTCAAGTTTTGGAACGGGTCAATGGGCGCATACTTGGGACCCAGCTTGACCCTTTGACCGTACTTCTACCGGATGACCTGGAGGGTAAAGCTGAGTTTTTTAAAATTCTTTTTTTGTATTAGACACTGTTGCGTTTCTAAATAGTGTTTCTTTTGAGCGTGACCTTGACTGGGGGTTTTAGCTTCAGGAGCACAAAAAGTACAACGCTGAAAAGTTTCTAATGCTACTAATAATATACAGAAATAATCTCAGATCTCCGGAAAGAACAAAAAATCCCTAGTGCCATGTGGCATGAGTGTATTTGTTTTATTTAATTATTGTTCTTTATTCATATAAATAAAAATTGTATATTTTATGTAGTTGTCGCATGAAGCAAGGAAAAGCATTCTTCTCAAGTACAAAATATTCATGTTTTGGTTTTAAAATTAAAGGGAATTTGAATTCAACCAGGTAAGACTAGACAGACAATATGTAACTGGAGATTTAACGTATTCGTAATCAAATGGGAGATTGGAATGACAGGCCTTCAAGAAAGTATTAAGTTTCACCGACATAGTTGTCTCCAGATCTTTGGAATTACAAAGATTAGTTTCATTGGCAGTTCATAGGTCAACAGCTACACATAAATGTTTCAGTGCTGTTTGTAGGTTGTATTATTACATAAATCAGCGAAAAGCTTTCAAAGCCTTCAAAATGCAGTGCAAAAGAAATGATACTGTAGAACTTATCAACCACGTGATGCGTGCAACAAATTGCTGTAATGTTTACAGAGTAACTGCGTATTATTTGAAATCAATTTTGTGCCATTTTCTATTCCTCAATAGAACAATTTATATAGTGTTTTAAGTAAATAATACGAACAAGAAGAATCATCCTGAATATCCGCATATCCTGTTTTGATGGCTAAATACAGCTGCAACTGTCATTATTAATGTACATAAGATGGATACTGCTCACAGTTGTCTCGTGGCTGGTGTCGTGAAATACTGTAAAACATAAGCAGCCGTAGTTCAGTTGGTACAGCGCACGGATTCCGCCAGTACTTTTTCAGTTTGCGGGGATGTAAAGTCAAGGAGGTCAATGCACGGTTTCTATCGATTTTTGACCGTGTATATTTTAAAGTTTAGAGTTTTCTAGAAACTTTGGGGGTGACACCCCCACAGGGGGTCTGGCAGGTTCACTTATAGAGCATTGGATTCTCATTCTGGAGGCTCTAGGTTCCATACCAGCGACCAACTGCCCTTTCCCAGGGATTTTCTTTAATCACATCAGACAAATGTCGGATGGGACCTTCACCTTAGGCTCTAGTCGACTCCTTCGCTTCCTGACCATCCTGACAGGTTTTCCACAGTTTTTCCTTAGTCACGCCAGGGAAATGCCTGGATGGTACCTTGAACTTAGGCCCTGGTAGACACCTACCCGCATCCTTTCCCGTCGACTGACCCAGCGTGACCCTTAGATGCTTGAAAGACATAATTAAACTTCAAGTTCGAACCTCACGGGCGACCATCTTGACAGATTTTCCGGGGTTTCCCTCTTTACTAAGCGAATATCAGAATGGCACATAAGTAAGATCCTGACCGATACATTTCCCGTTCGTGCCTTTACCATATGCCGGCCCGATTGAAAGATGCTTAAAGTTATACTTCAATGCTATTCAACAAGAGGCAATCCAACGTGATATTAAAAAAACAAAACAATACATCAGATCATTTATTGTAGTATTTTTCTATCTTGTACACAAGAGCAGAAGAGAATAGACCGCACCACATACAACGTTTACTAAGCATAGTGCTTTAACAAAACTTCTTTTGATTTTAAAACTATCATCCCCAACAACGCAAGAATACGCTTACCTAAAATAAGTGGTTTCTTCCTTTTTTTTTTTAATGTTGCTGCAAATAACAACAGAATCTAATTTTGAACAGAATCTCCAAAATACCACGAAAGAATAAACAAACAATGAAAGAACGACTGACTCCATTGTTACAACGGAAGGCAAGTTACTAATCGCGCAGGACTACCCTCCCCACACCACTGGTTTCCACGCAAGATCGTTTCCTCCCCGCTTCCTCATTTCTTTTCTTCATCCGTCAATTCATAGGTGGCGCTAGTTTCTACATGAAACAATTGAACTCTACGCAGATAAAGGACGCGAAGATTCGATGGGATGTATCCTTGGCCAAAGGAGGCAAAAGAGGGCACAATGAAAGGAGAAGACGTTATATGAACAGTCCTTAACCTGAAGGACTGTTCATATAACGTCTTCTCCTTTCCTTGGCCGACCTTCCGGTAGGAAAGGAAATAGGAGATGAAGAGTGGATTTAGGATGCACCCCATACATATAATTTGATTCAACTCCTTGATGGTGAAGACAACATTACTATTTCTGTCGGTAAAGGATCAAATGCATTTTGTAAGACTTAAAACAATATATAAAATTTTGTTTACACTAGGGACGATGCAGCCCTAAATTTAGCTATTAACCCTTAACTTGTCTAGTGGTTTACGGTTAAACTTAAGGTCTGGTGGGATACAGAACTACCCCAGACTAGATACCATAATTTTTTTTAGATTTTAGTTAGAATTGTTTAAGAAAAGCATGTTTTTTTTTAAAAGTTTTATCATTACTTTTGTGCGAGTTATTTCGGTGTTTGGATAGCTTTTCTCAAGCTAATATTTTGTGTGACCCACAGCCTGAAGTGTTCTACAGCCAGTTAAACCGAACACCGTTGCAGCCTAGTATTTATTTTATGATAAAGAATTCCATATTAAAAAAAATAAAATATGCTTTTAAAATATATATATAAAGAAATATATAAACGTAACAACAAAATATTGTATTGACACCCGACTACAACCATGGGAATTTCATTAACATTTTGCAAGTAAAAAAAACCGACTTATATGATTTCACTTGTTCAGTTTTTAACGATTTGAAATTTTGAATGAAAATGAAAAATCATTTTATCATTACGAAAAATGAGTTATAACTGACCATTTTTTTTTAATGTTTCTCAGAGTTTGGTAATGTTGCAGAATGCTTTCTTACTACTGTCGATTATATTATTCACAGACTCGCACTCACTTCAAACAGAGGAAAAAACACAAGGGTGGGAGGGTGGACTTGTATTATTAACGGTATTAAAGAATTAAGTTTTCTAAATGTAAATAAGTAGTCTATATGTAAGTAATACCCTTGGATTAGTTAAAATCACAGGCTTCTCTTCCCATTACTTAAAGGAAGTTAGTGAACTGATGAACAAAAGACCAGAGTTCCAGAGTAATTGAACTAAACGTTTCACCACTCTGGAACCATATGATTTATTACTAATGTGATAGAAACACAGAAGTACAATACACAAAATTTATTTCAACTTAATTCTAAGGATCTAAAGAACCTTGTCTCATTTAGGATGGCCGGTACAGCAGGGCTCGAACTTGAACCGTATCCCCAATTCCAATCCAGACGGGACGTCAAGACAAATTTTTCCCCCGCCCCAGGGCGAAACGTTTAGATTCAACACTGCTATGAGGGAAAGAAATACTACATTATTCAGACCAAAAGGAAATTACCTCTTCTGAATCCTATCAATTCATACAGTGACGATTTTGACCTATTAAACCAATATTCAAATCAACAGTTTACAGCACTCCGCTGAAGCGAAATTGCTGTATCGGGTTGTGTGTTAACGAGAGAGAGCTTTAATCTGCTATTTTCTTCCTCCAGACTCGCTTTCAGGTTTCGCTTAATTTGTTTTTAACCAATTCTGTGATTTTCGGCGGTAACATTGAAAACACACAGAGCTTTTGCTGGTTTGAGTTTTTGTAAATACTTTAACCGTCGCTCCCTTTCTAACCAAGGGTAGCGAAAACCAAATGACCTGGCAGGAAGCCATACTGATTGAAACTCGCATTGTTAATATTGATTGTAAATACTCTGTTATCCTACGTTGAACCTGAGCTTTCTACAGTGGAAGGCCAAAGGGTATTATATGACAACGCAACATCATGGAAAAAGCCTGCCGGCTGATGTAGTACGTCGTCTGCTATGTTAACAATGACTAGGAACTTATGAATGGGTTCTACTAAATCGCACGCAAACTGTTTGGTTAAAAAAAAAACATTTTGTGAAATATGTTGCATGTGATTTCAGATTCATCCTCTTGGTACGAGGAGGATGATAAAATGTTTTTAGAATACTTAAATTCGAGGCGCATTCTAACAATCCGGAGACGTCCAAACTATTTTGAAAAATTGGAATGATGTTTACAAGGTTCAGACTTACGAAAGAGACCGTGAAAGAAATATTTCCTCAAATTGATGACGTCTTGGAAACACCTACTAGCAGTCACACTGTTCAGGCTATTTACTATTTTCAGTCGTAATTACTACGTATGTTTTATCGTGGGAGCTGCTCCATTGCACACTCCTTTTCATATCTGATGCAATCTAAGTTCAATTAACGTAGCATACTGAATTTGAAGATAGAAAATGTAAAGAAAAAAGTTATAAAGTTGAGTATCGGAACCGTGAAGTTATAACAATAGAGAAGCCTTACTGGATTTCCATCCTATTTTGTAACATTCGGACTACGATAGTTCGTTTTATTAACTGGAACAAGGCGAGGACGAGAAGGTTGTAGATCTCTGGTCCACCAACGTTACTAAGTCAACTCTTTACAGATGTGTTTATTACCTTATTTAGACATTATTTACACAACATTGAAATCTTTTATCACGCTACGTAGGTAATAAAATCCTTTCTCAAACATTACATTGGTGAATTCGTCTAGAAATGGAGATCAGCTAATACTTGGTGTACACAGTTAGAACGTGCACGGTTAGCCCTTTCTGGTGGAATTTAGGACACGTACGGTACTTCAAAAGGCACTTTTATAGGGAAGTCCCTTGTAGACTATACAATTAAATGTCAATTTCTCGGCTTTTAATAGTTTAATATTTTTTTTTTTTACATAAAGGACATGCAAATTTATTCGGCCCCTTGTACAAATCGTATGAAGTTATTTCTTACTTCTACGAATGCGAATGGTAAAATTAAAGCTTCCTACGTAAATTGTAGATTTAATTGTTCATAGTTCTACATATCAAACTTTACAACAAAAATATATCCAAAAAAATATTTCTACATCTGAAAGAAATTATAGGGTTAACACGTTGTCGTCTTTCATGGCTCATCTTATTATAAATATCAAATCTTATTTATACTTTTTAAATATATTACGTACCTCCAGTTGATCCTCCTCTTCTTAAATCTCCAACATCATTCGACCAACATTTAAAAATAAAAAATATCAGCTATAATTTAAACATACCTCCTACAGTTATTTAAATACACGCCATGATACCCGCGCAGTCAGCCGTCTGGGCAATGTTGCCATTTTTTAATACTCCGAGCTTCTACTGTCGAGCCCACTCTGGTTGAGCCCACTATAAATATATAACACAACAGTGGGTTGAGTTAAGTAATGGGGCTAGGAAAATTCATATATAAAAAAGTAAAACTTGTTAATTTTAGTATACGCCTATAATCATGAAGAACGGCAGTTCTTCGAGTGACGTTGACAAAGGACACTGTTAGCGGTACTCTATGTATACAGCTAGTTTCGGATCTAGCGAACTATAAGTCCAATTTTGATGCTTGAACTTGCATTTGAAAGCTCTTTGCTTGAACTTGCATCTTTCCCATATTATGACAGAAAACAAAAATGTGACGATAGGACCTTCCTAGGGCGGTGTGAATAATATCATATTTCTGATGATAGCACTGACCCCAGACCATATAGGCGGTCGAAACTTGCGAAATCTTAATATACCTTTCAAACGGTGTATCACACGTCAAAATCGGCGAAGGGGTTCAAAAGTTACGACATTTTTTTTAGCCAAATCAGAGAATTTTCACAAACGATAGAAAAGTTTGTCTTTCATTCTGTCTCTCTTTTTGGTTTAGCCCCAAATTGGTTTCGGGGGTCAATTGCAGGCCCCAACTTGTTGGGATAAATCGAAGCTTATTTTTTTGATAGGAGTTACCGTTTTCGAGATACGGCCCAAGATCTGTCTTTTGTATGAAACCTATGCACATTTTTAATAGATAGCCTCACGAAATAAGTGATATCAGTTTAAAAAAAACTCTTCGGGGGTAAAGAGAAGAGTGACGCAATAATTCTACTCACAAAAGAAGTGATATCCATTTTGCGAGTTACTTTCTCTGTGTCACTATGGGAAAGGATACTGAATCTCTTAATTTTATTACAAAGGAAATACTTCCGTCATTTATACCCCAAAAGAGTTTTTATACTGATTATCTTGACTGGAATATTTTAAAAGTAAAATCTTTCTGGATGACTTTGGTTTTCTGCATGTTTGGAGGGAGTCCAGGGAAAAATTCCCCTATCCCCCTGGCCAGTACATCCCTCCACCCAACCATTATGAACTCAAGAAAAGTCTGTAAAAAGTAACACTGGTGGGGTAGTTAAGCATTCCAATCGTTGAGTAGTGTTTAGTAGAGAGAGCAAGTGGACGAAACATCACAGCTAATTATAAGAATACCTGTAACGACAGCACCATAATATCTTAACACATGTGTGAACTGGCTAGTTCCAAATATTCAGTGGGAAATTTCTGTAACCCACTAGACAAGTTAAGGCTCAGAAAAAATAATAAAAAACTTTTTAAGGATATTCTTTTCTTAAACAATTTGCACTAAAAAGTTAAAAAAAATGTTTTAACGTGACTAAAAAGAAAAGCATGGGGCGCTCTCTCATATACAGTAACTTTATAAATTCTTCAATTGGCACACGCTCCATGATTTTGTTTTTAGTCATGCAACAAAAACAAAATTATTTTTTTTATTTTCTTAATACGAATTGTTTAGGAAAATAATGTCTTTAAAACGTTTTTTATTATTTTCTTTCTCGAGTTATTTCGCTGTTCGGATACTTTTTCTCAAGCTATTATTTTGTGGCCCGAAAATACTAAAGTGTTCTGCAACCAGCCACACTGCATGTCATTGTTGGTTAGTATTTATTTTAGGATAAAGAAGTCTGTATTAAAAAAAAATATATTATAATATGCTTTTTTAAAATATATAAATGTATAGAAAAATATGAAAGTAACAATATAATATTGTATTGTCATCCGACTTACGTCGCTGTGCAAAAATGAATCACTGTATGACGTCAGAAAATGAGTTAAATTAACGTTACCAGATTTGAAGACACGATGAACCATTGTGAACTAAAGAAAAGAATGTATTAAAGAGGTCCGCCCTAATATAAAATATAATCATAAATTTCTGCCGAAGATGAACTTTATAGCATCGTGGTGTCTTGGAATTAGGAAACCAAAGTTTCCTTCAATATGTATTTCCTTCTCATACTTTTTACTTCGTTTTTATGTTTTCACTTTGTGCAGGATAAAATTGAAGTCAACTAGAATATGATTAAAGTTACCACTTACATTGGAGAGCATAAATATTTATGATTACATAAGATGAACACCTATTATGAGCGATTACTTGAAGGTAAATATGTAATGTTGAATTTTGTATCTGAAGCTTTTTGTTGATTAAATTGGTACACAACCTTGTCTTGCATGATCTCAATATAGTAAAAATATTATAATAATAACACTAGGATTGCCAACTGTCCGGTTTTGAACCGGATAATTCGGGTTTTAGGGCAATTATCCGCCATCCGGTGTCCGTTTGCAAGTTCAAACCGGACGCCTAATGTCCGGTTTTGATAAATATTTCGTAGAATGGGTATTTAAGATAGCTCCACATTCTAATCGTAGCTTATTCTGGCTCAGATGAAACCATTGTTGTCTATTCTGAATCATAGTAGGTCTATATTTAATGGCTTCCAAATCCTGTGGTATAAAGTTTGCTACAATAGAGTGCTTCATAAGGGTAGCTAAATTTTTAACTATTTAAGGTCGAAAATATCTTCTTATACTTTCCCCCCATAACTAACTGTTTTTGTTTCTCAATGTGAAAACTACATTTTAGTCAACTTGTGTATTAACGACATAGTTGAGAGACTGGACAAAATTCACAGCCACCCACCTCATATACTACAACTACCAATCCCAGTACTACTATATGCTGACGATTTAGTAATAATGTCTCAATTGGTAATTGGATTGCAACGAGCATTAAACATATTGGAAATGTATTGTACAGACTGGAAACAGAGTAAATGTGAATGAAACTAAGGTAGTAGTATTTAAAAAAGGGCACAAATCAGGAAACGACGAAAGATGGTCATGCCAGGGGAAAGACCTAGAAACTGTTAAGAGCTTCAAATATCTAGGAGTAAACTTTTCATACAATGGGGCATGGAATGACCACCAGAAAAGAGTAGCAACCATCACTGATCAAGGCATGTTCATAACACGAAAAACACTGAACAGACATGACAGCGTCTCATGGAAATTAGCCATACGAACATTTAATACACTATTGCAACCTATATTCCTAAAAGGATGCGAAATCTACGTCGACAAAATAATTAATAAAGCAGGCAAAAGCAGGAAACAGATTTTGGGGGTAGCCCAATCGGCACCTAATAGTGCAATGCTGTTAGAAACAGGAAGGTATCCAATAAGCACAGTTGTGAAAATGAGGGTTTTAAAATACTGGTTGTATTTACGGGAAATCAATAGTATGAGGGTAATTCAAAGAAGATGCTTAGAATGTCAAATGAAACACAGAAACAATAACAATTGGTTACTGGGAGTTCTTGAATTCTTAAGAGAGATAAATATGGCCGATCTGTTAGACAAAAGTAAAGGGCAACCAAACGAAACGTTCAAATGAATAAAGGAGAAAGTAGAAGCACTAGCAATTGAAAATTTAAAACGTACTGCAGAAAAGAAGCTTCTCTAGAAACATTTGTAAAACTTAAAATAAATGACGGTACAGAAGCGTATCTAGAGTTGGGGAGGGGGCAAAAGAAGGGTCATTGCAATGTTTCGAATAGGTATTTCTAGATGGAAAAGCCTGGGGGACGATGAGAGGAATCGATTATGTGCCTGATGTGGTCAATTAGAAACATATGTATATATATATATATATATATATATATATATATATATATATATATGTTTAGTCATAATTAAATTTACACAGATGTATTTTATATCGAATGGTCATTAGTTATTTCATCACATATTAAATGTAAATTATTAATCCCATTAAAAATAACTAACCACAACATAATAAAATGTTTGTCTTTATATTTTATTGTTCAGCTATCTTTGGTATACACCATATGGTTTTCTATGGTAATTGGAGTTCGACATTTATAACAGAGTAGTAACGTTTGCTTTCATCGCATTTTGTTGCCAATTCTTAAGATGCCTTAAATGACTTCAGTTAATTGGTACTAAGAAAATAAAATTTCTTCACATATTTTGAATTGAAAGCGCTGGATTGGATGACATTTTGTCACTGACCTCTACCGGTATTTTTTTAACTTAGAGTACTACACATTTGGCATTATAACAAACACAATTTTCGTTGTTGAATTTCGTATGTCGCTTTAACTCAAGTGAAAAGAGTGCAGTTGTATTGCATGTTCAATATCCTGATTAGAGGCAATTCTCAAATCACCAAAAAATCTCAGCAAGCTTGTGTTGCATACCGGTTTCCAAACTGAAATAAATAAAAAATGTCCGGGTTTCCAAACAATTTGGATTTGGTAACCTTACTGTCAACCCGAAAGAATTTCGAGAAAGCATGGAACTTGGCAGAAATGTAGTACTTGTTAAATTAAACAACATATCAAAACTCCCCCATCAATCTAGGCTGTGCTCCGACGCCATGGGGCCAAAAATAGTTTTTTTTTTTTTGCATTTTTCTCACAAATGGTAACTAGAATTTTTTTTCAGTAGTATAAACTTAAGCATCATGTTGGTTTTCTTTCTAATTTGCTATTATTATTATTATTATTTACTTAGAACGAACTATTACAAAATTATTATCGGTTTTAATGCTGCAAATTTCAAGTAAACAGAAAAGGCCTGGTCAGTTAAAAATGGCTGGGTAGATTGGGACCAATTTTGGATATCGGTGGTGGGCAGGGATTCCGCCAGGATTTTCAGTTTGGGGGTGTCAAATCAAAATTGGGGAGGTGTTAAGTGGAGTTTTGCACGGTTTCTATTTTTGACAGTAACAAATTTTTAATTCGGGGGAAGGTACTCGCTAGGATTTGGAGGCATGACACCTCACAAGTGGGGGGTCAAGCGAAATGGGCCTCACATCGGTCTTCTTGACAGCTGATATCTTGTATTTATGTCGAGAATTTGAAATGAGAAAGGGCATCATGTGACATATAGTTTTAGGTTAGCCTGTTCCCAGAGATTTAAATCTGAAGCCCTTTTCACCTGTCTCCTCTCTGATAATAACACTCATTCAAGTCAGTAGCAATCATCCTGATACTGCGACCACCACTCACCAGCAAAATATAGTTCCATTTAAGAAGGGTTTACCTACATCATGCTGAATCACATCCAGAGACAAAACGATAAACCTCCAAATCCCAAATCGTATATTACCTATCTTCTAATCAAATAAACGTAGGTAAAAAAAAAAACACTTCATATTTGAATTCCTTGAATGAGCTAGTCTAAAACGGCATGTCACATGATGGCCTTCTCCGTTTAAAATACTAGATATTAATCCAAGATGGCGACTTTCAAGAAGGCTCACATGAATTCTCTCCCCCATTACTGATATAAAACATTGGTCTCACTCTATCCAGCTATTTTCGACTTATCAATGTGTTCTCAGACTTTTGCCTATACCTGTAGATTTCTCCTTTTAAATTCGTTTTTCTGCTGAGTTGAAATTTGCAACATTAAAACTGTGATAACTTTGTAACAGCTTGTTCTATGTTAAAATGATAAAAATGATTTAGCGAATTAGAAAGAAGAAAAAAAATAATCTTTAATTTGGAGCGGGGGAGGACTCTTACACAATATTAGGTATCTATTCCATAATTTTGTTATATGAATGCATTCCAATTTATTTATTTAATAAGCTGTGGGTTAGTTTTATATTAGAAGCAGAAGTAAGTGCGCTTGTTTGTTGATTCAAGATGTATCCATGTTTCCTTGCATTATAGTTACACATATAATGAGGGAGGAAATTCGCTCTGTTTTTTCCTTATATGGCCCCTGTTTACATACCATTTAAAAATTAACCAAACTATAATTTTGGACCACTGAAGTTTTGCAATGTTATCAGCAATTTGATAAATTTCTTTTTTAAAGATTCGGCTGTACATCGGTTTTGACGAGTGATTCTTATTGTTTACGGACTTAATCTAGTTGAAACAGGCAATGTGTGAGAATTAATTTTCTTTTAATAATTAAGATTGAGTTTTGGCTGTAACACACTCTATCCAGGTGCGTGTACAACCAGATGCGGTCCCGGTATAAGTTAGACTCCCATAGAAATTAGAAAATATTTGTGTGTTTTTCATCGTTTCGTACACTCACTATTACAAGGTAATGAGAGTTATCGTAAGTTATGTATCAAGGATTTCATTCAGCTTTTGCGTTGTTGATTGCACGTTACACAGTTAACCTTGTGTAGCAATTTGTAGATATGTGATGTAAGTTCGTGTTTCACCGCTTGAAATTATGAACATTAAATAGGTATTTCTTTTCAGGTTCACACAATATACATTTATAATAGAAACATCGATACGAAAAATAACCGTCAAAAAGACTTTCATATCATTCGCTGAAAAATGTCGAATTGTGTTATTTCGATTGGTTAAGATACTAGATTAATATTTGGGCCATCTATAAGCTTAAGCACAAATTATGTTAATACTAGAACAATCGTAGAAATACAATCGTAGAAATCGTGAAAATCAGCGCGACAAAGGAGGCAGTTAGATTAAAAGCAAATGCATACTTCACGTATGTCTGTACTATGCAGGAATGTCGACGTATGTCTGTACTTGTCCTTAAAATACCACGTATTTTGTTGAGTAAGTTAAATGGTGACACTCGATCAGCGCTTTCTGATGTTTTGCTTTAAGAGTGTTCGTTGCTTAAGCGGTGACTTTTTCAAATTGAACAGTTTGTTTGTGCTAAAAATCGGCATTCAGTGTATTGTACTCGTCCCATTATGGCGATTAAATAGCTTAAACACGTGAGGCTGATCTTAACAGATTTAATGTATTTATTATGTATGCTCCTCTAATAATCCGACCTTCCTTGCGTTCCGACCATGCCCTCAGTCCCATAGCTGACGAATTAACGGGGTTCTACTGTATATTCAAACCATATGAATTTGTTCAGAACGAGTAGTCTAGGCGATTTAGCATCTCCGGACCTATCTCCCAAGGGGTTATGTCCACAAGGGAGATATTACACACACCAGTATAATTACATACAGCTTGATGGTTACGCCCAGAAACATATAAGACTTGACTGGCCCCACATTTAGAGACCCTATACACCGAGTATTGCCTTCTCACTCTTTCTTATGGGAAGTGAAAGTTATTAATTAATGAGAAGAGTGCATGACAGATGAAACCTCCAAAATTGCTATCGTTGTTCGAAAAACAGCTATTTCGCAGGAAATTCACAATGGCAAAATGCTTGAAAATGTCCCAGATGTGTTGTGCTGTAAATTGTAGTCGCACGACAGAAGAGTGCGTTTCGAAAAATTACTAGCTTACGTACAAAATTCGGTATAGAGAGACTCACAATATGGCTGCCGCTGTACCGTAAATTTGGCTTCATGTGACGTTATGAAAGTTGTCTCTATTCTATTCTATACTCTAAATAACTGAAGTTCAAATTAAGGTCCTTCTTGAGCTCTTTCTTTCTTTCTTTTTCTTATTTTTAAGTCGGTTAAAATTAATTTTTTAAAGCTTTCATTTCTGACTAATGGGAGTTTTCTTAGCTTCGCATTTTGACCCCTTAACCATTTATCATGAACATCGATTAATATTTAATTCACAAATAAATATGGCTAACAAGATATCGAAAACCATCATAACGGCATGTTATATTTCTAAGTCTAATTTTCAACGTTTTCTTTGCCTGTAATCACATCAACCTTTTACAGACGAACACCTTAAGATTAGAAAGAAGAAAGGTTGCTCAAGCACCTCCATCTGTGTTCAATGATATGTACCAATATGTTAGTAACAACACGTTCCGTAAATGAACGACGAATGATATGTACAATCCTGGTCAAAAGATCATGGAAGAAAAAAAGATTAAGGAAGAATATTTTATTATGATCAAATGGCACTCATAACCCAAAAACCAAGCCCATCATTTTACTGTGAACAGGAAGCAGTTTATAATAAAATTAGCAATAGTACTATGAATAAATGCTTCAAGCAGCAATGTGGATTATCAAAGATGTCATTCACGTATTCATAAGGACAGAAGTAGCGAGATTTTAATAGACTGTCAAACTGAATTGGAATGTTTCTGTGTTCGTAAATCGAAACTAACAATGAGATACACTGACAAATGCTTGAACTGAAATTATGATTTTAAAACATGACTAAATAAATAAACAAATACAGTTAATTTTCCATAAGGGAAGGTTAACAAAATTACTTGACTTGGTTAGTTTTTAATCCTGCATTCGTTTGTTCACTACTAAAAGGTGGCAACACTGAAAACCACAGTAATTTTCTATTAAGACTAGCTATGAGTGGCTCATGGATTTAGATACGGGAGACGGATCGACTGTCCCAATACAATTAAGCTGGGTCAACTTGATACCGGTTTTCGATTAATCTTGTCT
Organism: Lepisma saccharinum; assembly: GCA_022664845.1. Classification (NCBI taxonomy): domain Eukaryota; kingdom Metazoa; phylum Arthropoda; class Insecta; order Zygentoma; family Lepismatidae; genus Lepisma; species Lepisma saccharinum. Next base: position 226,745 of record JAGDQP010000003.1, read on the forward strand.
GGTGAATTGGGATTTACTTGCGTCTCATGGGATGACTTACGCCTGGGTGTGTGGAAGCAAAGAATGGATGAAGATCTAGCTAAGGAAGAGAGGAGGAAGATTGAAAAAAGTTAAATAATGTATTTGTACGGAACGTGATATTCAGTTGTTTTTTAATCAATTTCACCTTCCAGCTGATCATGGCTTGTGCTGGCTTCAATTTCGGGTCACTAGAAGTAGATCCGTCTCCTGTAACGAGATCCATGTGTGATCCGAGACGAAACAGTCTTGATTGGTGCAGTGAATCAGGGCTGCTAATGCATTTTCTATACAATTATATTTTTCAAATTGCTACCATTACGTTAGACATGGCAGCTCGAAACCTGGCATAATCTTTTTGACACAATAGAAAAGTACTGTGGGTTTTCCCACACCTACGCACTGCAGTTGTTAGTGGTGCCAACCTATTTTTATAAAAATGAATACCTTCGTGTGTAAAATGCTATCAAGAGACTGCAAATGTTTCTAGAATTGCAGCTCTAATTTATATGTGTGTGTGTTTAAAGAAATTATTTCATTATTCATTGATTTACATCAACAATAGTTTATTTCACACATATTATTAAAACGATAAGTTTATTTCACCTCAACAATAAAAGTCAGTTTCTAGGAGATACTTTTAGTTTTCGAAGTCACGTTTTCTTCTCGAATATAAATGTCCTGAATTGTTAGTAAAATATTTTCCTGGCCCCTCTGATGACCTGCCCCATGACAGATCACCATGGGAGGCCAGGGTATTCCACTGACAATTCAAGAAGTGTTCAATATATCGGTGCGGGAGATCGGGCGGCACAAAGCACCGACATTTACTCTTCGCTCCTACTAAAATCTGTCTTTGACATTTACTCTCCAACACTAGGTCGTTTACATTACATTGGGGGCAACGGCGGGAAGGGAGTCGTCGCCTTTGGAATAAAACCCGCCGGAGGAAATCTCAACGAAATTAGATTTCTTATCTCAATGTAATGAGACCTTCGGCGATGAGGGCCTACAGCATATCAATATACTGTAGTCTATTTCAGAAAAAGATTTAAATAGTTTCTCAGTACACAATTATTTAAGATCTTGTACTGAATGGACTACAGTAGGAGGCGTCTACTAGACCCATCAAAACTCCAGTAGACGCCTATGAGAATAGGACTAACTGTGTGATTTTAACTTCTTCTACCTCTTTAGCAGACGTTAAGGAAATCAATTTCTCTCTCACTCTGTGTTTTCCACTATGTGAAGTTAGCAACACGACCTCGTAAGTATATCTCTGTTACTTTATCATATTTCGCCCTACTTTCCTGTACATTTCTTGCACGTCCTTTTACAACCTCTTTCCTTTGCTGTTTGAAACATTATTTACTGCGTTGACTTGTATTTTCCTCTGACGCACACTTTCTACGGACTTCTTTTCTTCCAAGCGTGCGTTGCTTGTGATTCGGATGAGTAGCCAATTGAAACACGAGTTTTATTGCGTGTTCTACGTGTAGCATGTGTTTCAATTGACTACTCACCCAAATCGCAAGCAACGCACGCTTGCAAGAAAACGAGCCATACCATTTTAATGACGTTTGATGGATTTTACTAATCTTTCTTAGCATTAACACCAGAGGGCAGGAAACACATAGAAAATAGGATTTGATATCTATAATTATTTTGTCTATGACCTGTAATTAATTCGTGGAATAACTCATTATTTAAATGTTTTATGCATAGAGTTAGGAAAAAAATAGAGAGAACAAGATGACGTCACATGAAGCCAAATTACGTTTCATTGGCAGCCATCTTGTGTGGCCCCATTAGAGTCCTCTATACCGAGTACTTTGAGGATTGCTTTTTTTGATAGGAGGATGAGTGTACCACAGAGAAGCAATACTCGGAAAAGAGGGTCTCTAATTATGGGGCCGGTCAATATGGCCGAAATGCCTCGTCCCTTCCGTCTCTTGGCTTCATTCCCATCTCCCACAAAATAGCCTAACGTTCCCTCTATTTATATTACTAACTCTATGGTTTTATGCCATGGATCCAGGTCTAAATACGGGAGACGGATCTACTTCTAACGACCCGAACTTAAAGCCAGCACGAGCCATGAGTACCTGGCAGGTGTAATTCATTAAAACAACAACTGAACATCATATTCCGTACAATACCATATTTAAAATATTCCAATCTTCCTGCTTGCTTCCACACACCCAGGCAAAGGCCAACCAATAAGACTCAAGTAAATTTCAATTCACCAGGCAACATTAATCGATAACCGGTGTCAAGTAGACCCAGCTTAATTGTATTGGACCAGTATCCAATTGGACCAGTATCCTACTCCCGTATCTAAATCCATGGTTTTATGCAACTGTCTCTAATTGTCATTGAGAACATTTAGCTCAAAGTATCTAGAGAGTGGAATAATATCGGAAGAGCGCGCTTACGCAGCTCTCTTAAGAGTAAGGACTCATTTTCAAGCCTGTTTGCATTGGTTGCGATGAGAGTGTGTAGCCAATGGAAACATGTGGTATTTCGTGGTTTAGTTGTGTTGTAACACGTGTTTCAATTGGCTATATTCACCCAAATCGCAAGCAACGCAAGCGGGTTTGAAAATGAGCCCTAAAAGTTTATTTTCATGAAAGCTTGCGTTGCGTGGTTTGCTTGCAATTTGGGTGAGTAGCCAATTGAAGCACGTGTTTCATTACGTAATACGTACAACACGCAATAAAACTCGTGTTTTAATTGGCTACTCACCCAAATCACAAGCAAAACACGCAACGCAAGCTTTCATGAAAATCTGCCTTAATACGTCACACGAACTCTGTATACAAACCTTCCAAAGTGATGTTTGCGGCCAGCTATAGTAGCTACATGACGAAGACGTCGACTTATGGAGTAGTTGATCCTGGTTCGGAACTCGACCGGATGAAGTTTTTCTTTCAAAAAACACTTTTCATGCTCAAATCTATTATTAATGTATTTCTAATGAAGAGTTTGGTTAGGTTAGAAAGTCAGGTTCGGTTCTTCCTCGTTTATTTATACGTGATGCAACACAGTTTTCTCTTTTACTTCACCACAACGCTGATAGATGTCTCTGCAACGGGGTTCAAATATTCCATAGTGTAGACAGATGTCATTTAACTATGTGTAAATGCATAGAAGACATCCTTTGGTTGGCTCTCCAGATATTCGCATAAGTTTCCATTTTCTGATTCGCCCACGCACTGATACGTAAACACATAATCGAGAAAAGAAATTGCCATGAAGAAACTGATTACGATAACTCCTGGCAAAGATGTCAGATAACCTTAAATAAACCACAATTTGAAAAACAATGCCAGTACTGACGCTTCAACAGCAGAATTATCAACGGCTCATTATCACATCATTACGGAGTTCATCAGAAATTTGAGTTTTACGAGATATAAAGCTACAACTAGTTGTGTGGGTAGAGTTTTCAATGTTCCTTTAGTTTTTTAAACGTGGAAAATATTAAATTTGAGACTGTATGCTTGTGAATAGAGGTTGTATTGATATTGAATTGAGTGAGCTGAATTGGAACGAGGGTAACAACTTCCACTAGAGAGACAGAGAGGTGAATTGGTAGTAAGATCCTAATCAAGTAACATGGCTAGGATTGAGTCAACAGTATAAAGAAACTCACACGGACCGGCCTTTTTACAGTACGCTTCCCCCAAATTTTCTTTTTACAGTACAACTATGACTTAAGCAAGCTTAACATGTTCAAAAGAAACCATCTAATTACAATCGGTGCACCGTAGAATTGTTCTGACCAATCAGAGACCGAGGTTGAAATGCTCACTCATAGTTGTACTGTTAAAAGCAAACTTCCCACCGGGACGCATGATGTGCGAACATTCTGGAAACTTCCAGTGCATGAGTTAGCTCCCTAGATCGCCGGACATAAACCCTATCGGCCACATTTAGGATATCATCGAACGGTCTATTCGTGTCCAGGATCCTCCACCTGCAACAACTACCGAATTGTGAACTGCATGGCTGCACATTATGAACTGCATGGACTACCAGCCGCTTGTTGCGTCCCTGCTACGTCGAGTTGCTGCACTTCACCGTACTCGAGGGGTTCCCACACGTTGTTAGGTAGGTATCCTATGACTTCCGGCATTTCAGTATAGCATGCATACGTAAGACAACCTTGATTTTCAGTTGACTTTCGCTTATGTAGCTACAATTAATGTAACATGTTTGAATCAAGTTTGAAATTGACTGTGCTAAGTTGACTTTGATATTGCAAGTTAGATGCAAGTTGAACGTAGACAGTTCTATTGATATATTTGTTCACAAGTGTCATGACAGGCCTGTTTCATGATTTTTGAAACAAGTTTCATATGGCAAGCTTATCAGTAAGTGTGATTCAAGCTTTAGTATTGCAATGCCAAGCTTAAAACATGTCTATACACTTGATATTTCAAGATTGAAATATTTTTTAATCAAGCTTATTCTGCTATCGGGGTTCGGATAAACGAGAGATCACATTTTTAACCTAGTACAGTGTTACCGAACCTACACGTCACGAGAACTGACGAAGTATGCTGCGAATCAAGAGGTTGATAGTTTAGTGATCTGACTTCATTACTGTTACTTGGAATAGTAATCATTTGTTTGGCTAGTTTTGCCGAGCAGAGAAATTGGAGACGGTTTTGGTGGCTATCAATACCGCCTAGCGGGGAATTCTTAAGTATTCCGTGGTTTCTAATGTCTTGTAAGCCACAAAATGAAGAAATGTTGAGAACCACAACTCTAGTACAACGGATTAAGCATCATTAATTTATTGGCATGTACATTGAGTTTTTGCAAAACCAAGACATTAACAAGAACTGACAAGTTAAAAATTTCACCACTAGGTGACTCTAAACGCGTTGGCTTCATTTTGTGTGATAATTGTTCCCCGAAAACTCTTAGCAGTATCGTGGCTGTACAAAATGTAATCTATCACGAAATTTTCAATGTAACGATATTCCCAACATATAATCTCTTTTTTCTCACACATAATTATAATAGTTATATTCTTTCTTGCTATCATAGAATTCTCATTTCTTCTAGAAAATTCCACCAAGCTATTTTAAGCTCATCTTGACAAGCCGCAAAGGTTAAAATTTGTCTAAACGTGCGCATACAAACTTTTGTGTAACTTAGACCATAATTTCTGTTACAATGTCTATGTACACACACAGTCAAAAATTACACTTCTTTTGTGTCCACAGGATTTTCTAGGGTATAATCACATCCCAGTATTTTGTCCCTAAAACGGGAAAGCAAGATGATGAAAAAAGGTTTATTTCATCATAAAAACAAAGAAGGCTTAGACAGAGTAAAAATGTAATAAACAGTACCAGGCATGCGGGAGAAGGGAAGGTAATTATATAATCTGTGAAAAAGTAGTCCGGGGGCGTCTTTTGTTTACGGTATCTCATAGAAGAGATCCGTCTGCTCTTTTTTCTACGTCCTAAGCTGGTAAAAATACATATTATAAAGAATCCTCCGGAAGAGCTTATTTTTCCTATGTTCTTGCGTCGTCTGTCTTGCTTTTGTTCGTCAATGAGCCCTTTTTGCCTTTCTCCTTTGTAAGAACGTTCCTCATTACATGCTCTGCGTTGTTTTTTATTTGCTTTACCTTATTTTCTTCTTACACAAAGCCTCGTTCTTCCCCCTTTTCTCCGCCTGTTAACATTGTCGCATACATAATGGATGTGTAGAGGACTCTAAGCTGATGTAGGTAGCTCGTTGCTTCAGCTAGCTAACTCTTACATACTAGTGAGGGCAACGCTCGTTCTCCTTTATTCATACGCCTCATCTATCTCTCTTTCACACACATGCTCATTGCTTTAAAATATGGATCTTCCTATTCAACATTTTATTAGGTTCAATATTTTCTTCTTTTTGCTCTTTTTTCTGTCTTTTTTTTCGTATAAAGTTTATTCTCTTTAGCTTCTTACACTGTTAATTTAAAATAAACAGTTTCACTTTAATACTCTTTGGCCAAAGGGTAATTATTTTTTCATCTTTTATCACCTTTTCTAACCTTTTCCTTATTCAGTTCAATCTCTTTTTTTTTTTAATTTTTATTAAACTTTTGGTTTCAAGAAATCTACAATATGCACATTGAATTAAACTGCATAGGTTGATCAACTAAATTAGGTTAAGTTAGATGCAGGTTCTAGTCAACAAATACAAATTAGTTTAAGTTAGGTGTAGTTTCAAATCAACTAAAACAGGTTAGGTTAGGTTAGGTTCTAACCAACTAAAGTAGGTTAAATTAGATATAGGTTCAAATCAACTAAAACAAGTTAGGTGCAGATTTCAACCAACCGAAACAGGTTAGGTTGAGTGTAGGTTACAATCAATTAAAATAGGTTAGGTTAGGTGCAGGTTCTATCCAAGTAGAACATATTCAATTAAGTTAGGTGCAGTTTCCAATTAACTAAAATATACTAGGTTAGGTGAAGCTTCTAATCAATTTTAAAAAAAATGGTTAGGTGTAGGTCCAACTCCAGTTGAAAAACGATGAACACAACTTTAGTACCGCAACGTAAGTTTAATCTCCGCCTGTTCAACGGCTTATTCGACATTTAGAATCAACGTAGTCTTCATTTTTCAAGAAGCAGATGATGAATAAACGCATTGCAATCGAATTCCTTAACGTTGTATTTACTCACCTGTTCAACAGCTCAAAATCACTTTTATCATTTGGCCAAAAGATAACATTGAACCCCTTGACTGAGAGCTACTGATCATAGTTGCTGCTTTCATCCATTTCCTTGACGGTGATATTAATGCTTGTAAGATATGAAAGAAAGGAAATAATTCATTTTAGTATTGTTGTGATGGAAGTATGACGTCAATATTCTAAGATACGAAACTACCTTTTTATTCTATTATTCTGCTTGAAGTGAAACAACTAATTGATGAGTGACTCTGTTACTTTATGGGAAGAATTCAAGGATAGATCTGTTCAACATATTTTAGGAATATGTAGTAATTATGTGTATAGGATTGCTAATTAAGTATATTGACCAGAAGTACTGATAATATATTGGAATTACAAGAAGGAAACCTTAAGGTAAAACGTTTGTGGTTTATTACCTTGGATTTAACGGCATGGTACTGATGGAACGTTTTGATAAAAATGTCAACATGGATATGTAAAGAATCCATACAGGAGATATGTAATACTGTGTTAGGAAAATACTGGGATATTTCTCTCTATGCATATAGGTGATATGAATCTTGCATGAACATTAATTTAGTGCTTTTGGTTAGTTAAATACTCAATATGTGCGTAGGTATGTGTTCTTCGGTAATCAATGCAACAAATATATAAGATAACAATCAGTTGTACTAACCTATTGAATACTTTTGAAAGCTAACCTACGAGGAATTAATCTTATGGCTACTACTATGATGCATGATATAAATAAACTAACCTAATCAAACCTTGTACTGACTTACACTTGTTTAAGTTACTGCATGTTAGGTTAGATGCTATTTGCTACGAAATCTTTATTCGGCTAACTCTGGAACTATTTCTTTATTAGACACGAATACTAACTACTATCTCAGCTTCATATTAATGTCAGTTAGCATTGTAATTTAAAGTTTAACAATATTGTTTGTAAATATTCAAATTGTACATGATCAACGGGATTTGAACATGAAACATTCGGATTTGTAGCTCGTCACTCTAACCATTTGACTACGGATGATATTCATAGTGACTAATATTTAACGTTACGAAGACTGTATATGAAGTAAAGGCATGAATACAGATTGGAATTCGTCACTACGGTTTCTGATTGTAACTTGTGTTACAGCTGTGAAAGCTGCTTCGTTAATTTTTCTCTGTTTTTGACTTTTAAAAGATATAAATATCGTACTCATGTGGTGAAATGCCTAGATGCTGTTCCAGAGGTCTTCTGCTCCTTAAGGTGGCGGGTTTTCTGCTTCTTAAGATGGTAACATATCAAGTGACAGATTGTTAGGCGAATATGGTTCATGTTCAAGCTATCATCCTTTTATAACTGACATATACTGTAATGTGACAATAAATAATTCTTTTTGGTATACTGCTTTGTTGATAATACGTGTTAAATGAACCAGTAAATTCTGGAAACTTCATTTCTTTTATCTCTTTTTCCAAAGTTGTTGGTGACTGACCTCATAGCGTTATAAGTTGCATTACGGAATTGCTTCTTTGAGAACGCTTTTGAAGCCTTGTTTCTCAAGCTGGTTTTGTTTACACAGTTTAATCACAACATATAAAAAAGTTTCAGGTGTCTTTTAACCCGCAAAGTTCACAAAATTTGAAGATAAATTAACTCTCTCACACAGAATTCTTTACACGAGCTTCCAATTCAGAGAATACTTGAGCCCAGAGAATCCCCAGGATTTTCTGTTTCGAGGCGTAAAATCAAAATTGGGAGGGTGTAAATGAAGTTTTGCACGGTTTCTATCGATTTTTGACAGACTACGATTTGGAGGGTGTGACACGCCCCAAAAGAGGGGTCTGGTGGAATCATTGATTGGGCCTCAGTTGAAGTTTTTTCGGTATCCGTTTCCTGAGATTGGTATCTTTCGTAAGAACTATACTTATTTTCATGACACATGTGTTGTGATTATCTACAATGCACTCAGTTCATTGCATTCTTTCCGTAGAAGGAAGATAGTTTTCTCTACCAAATTGACTGAATTTTGTTCTTTGGAACTGCTAGGAGATTTTCTTTTTCGCGAGAGACCTAAGGCCTCTTTTGTTAGTCCACGGAGTGACTAACACCCACTTAGAGGGTTACGCCCTCTCTATAGGGAAAGGATGTATAGGAGAGAAGAATGCGTGGAATTGGGGGTGGTCTAAGCGAGGTTACAAAATTTATTTATCCTTTATTTTATTCATATCATAAATAAATGGTAGTCATTATAAGCATTATGCTTATAATCATATGTTAGGTTGAGGATCCATGATGATTAAGATGGCTAATGAATAATGGGGATGAAGTGCAATTTTACGCCACAAACATTAAAACGGACAGGCGAGGGTGAATCTTCTTTCCCAGGGGCGACTCTGAGTGTGATGAGAGACAGATGAGCCCTTGTCGAACACTGATGGGAGACTTTGCTGTGATGACGGTGATTGGTGAGAGAATATGTAATGAGAATGTTAATAATGATAGGGAGTATCAATGTCTTATACTGCAGTTTCTAGTGGGTTTGTATGTTCATAGATGTAAGGACCGGAATAAGCAGGTTGGGGATTCATGTTGAGGACTGAGCGGGCTGCGAATTGGAGTTGGGATAGAACGTTGTTTCTTTGGAATGGGTATAGGTTTTGCAAGGTAATGGTGATGAACGAAAGAAATTGATCGATGGTAATAGGTTGTGATGGGGAGAGGATTGGTGACTGTGTTGCTTTAGTCTCTGGAGGGTGAAGAGGTAAAACGAGTCCCGGGTTGTCTGGAGCAGGTTCTGATCTGTTCTTACATTTGTAACTGTAGGTAGGATGTTGCTGGTTGCATATATTGCATTTCGGTGGTTGATTGAGGTTTGGGCTGTCTTTTGTGCTGTGTAATCCTGTACAATAGCCACATTTTGGTGTACTTGGACACTCAGAGGTTGTATGATGATTATACTGTTGGCAGTGTTCGCATCGTGTTGGTAGTGGAGGTTGTGAATGAGAAGGTTCTACTCTATAGTTATAGGCTCCAGATATCAGTAGGTTAGTGATGGTTTCTGATTGATTGGTCAGTACACGCACCATGTAGCTAGGTGTGCCGAGTTTGGTTTTAATACGGATACATTTTGTTAGAAGATGGCCTTCGGTTTTGAGTTCCTGTGTAATTTCCTCATCTGTTAAATCTGGAGTGACCCCTCGTATTACTACAGATAACATTGGTGCTCTGCGTGGAGGTTGTGGTTGTTTCAAGCTAGGAGCATTGAGTTTAGTGAATTTGGCAGAAGTTCCGAATATTTCCAGGCTACATTTGTCTTGTGGCTAGGTTAGGATAGGAAGATTTTACTATGATGTCACTAGTATGTGAATGATGCGGACAATGAGGTCTCTTGATACATATTTCAGAAATTATTGAAACAGCAGTTGGGTATTTTGAAATTTGGGGTCGAAGTTTGTAAGTAGATATGAAGTAACTGAATTATTGGTTGATCCTAAGAGAGAGTCTTGGTAATCACTGTACGCCATTTTATGATCTGAATCTGAATTGCTGATAGTGTGCGTTTTTTCTTAGACGGAGAAGTCGATGATCGTCTGAAGTTGTCCATGCTGGATGAAGCTAGTTGATCGGTAGTGCGTTTTTGATGTGCTTTTGTTCTTGTTTTTTTGGTAGCTGAGTACGATGGAGGATCAGAATAAGGTGGTGTAGGAACCTGTTGTGGTAGGTGATGTCTTCCAGAATGATGATGAGTAGTCATATTATCTGAGAGTGTTCCCTCAATGACTATATATAAGCATAAAGATATAATCAGAAATAACACATGTGACAGGACCGTCACAGTGGCGTCTTTGATGGATCTGTCGACAGTCGTGGTGAATGATAAAGATAACTGTGGCTCCCCTAAGAGACGTCCTCTTGGTGATGTCGACTTGTTACAAACGAACAAAGTCCTCCACTGAAACTCAATGAGCAAAAAAAAAACTAGTACTAAAACTGTATGGCAACAGTGATTTTCCCAGATATCTTCCGTGTGTTGTCTATGGCAACTACTGCTTTAACTACATGGTGTGGCAGTTAATAAAATACTACAAGACATACACTTTCACTTACATATTTCTACAACACACATAGTTTAACACTCATAAATTATTTCTCTTATTAGCAACAGTTCATATACATTTTGGTATCATCGTCCATTAAATGTCTTTCAGTTCAAGAAACATCACACACACTCTTTCACTATACTAGACTAATTGATACGTGCTGCCATCTCTAGGCCTCCATTCTACTACAATTCCTACAGTAAAACACCAGACTTGCAGGAAAACACTTCACACTGGATGCGCATATGATAGGCCATATTTGCCCATATAATAGCCAATTAGTAAGCCATAATTTCTCTGTGTTACAACGATTATTTTTTAAAATGCATGGTTGCATTGCAGAAGAATCAATACAATAACGTACATACATTCAACAAACGCTTTTTTTTTGTTTAGTATCATTACTCATCAGTAAGAGTGAATGTTTATTGCCTTGTTGGATAGTGATCATTACGTATTTCATCTCAACTCATACGAAAAGTTGTGTTTTTCATGCTCGCTTCGACCTACCTTTACTTTAGAGAACTTCTGGATATCCTATCTTCATTCGGAAGTTTCTGTTTTACTAATTGCACAATATGCATTTTTGGATACAGAAGGTTTAAATTATTTTACGATCTCATGCCGCATATTATTGATGGTATTGTCAATATGAAGCTCGAAAGGTCATTTTTCCCACGCTCTCGGTAGGTTGTAGCTCCCAAATGCGGTATAATTCCTAAGATTTCTATTTCTATTTCATGTACCTCCACTTTTGTTGATTCAATTATGTTATACCCTGTATATTGTTTATCGTATCGAAGAAAAAAATATACCCCATTCTCAAAATATTTAGAGCAAAGTGTGTCCGAAAACATAGCTTTTCTGAAAGTATTATAATACTCTTCCGTAAAGCGGAGTACAAGTGCAAAGCAGTCCGTAAAATGAATATTATTATTTCAGGCACTCCACAATATTTAATTTAATATGGGAATCACTCCTTTGACTTTTAAACTAACAAAATTCAACTCGCCTCATTGTACCGTGAAGGGTGGAAGTAGGCCTATATCTGTTGATCAATAGACTCTTAGTGACTTATCTGCTCAATAGCCAATGTAAGTTGAAAAACAATATTTACTGCGAACTTATTCAATCAACCGTTTCACTGGAATAGCTTGAAGCATGTGATTCTCCTTTCCCACGAGTTTTATTATAGGAGTCAGCATTGCCAACTCTTTTTGTTAACATATTTTGATATTCCTGTGAGAAATATAAATACTTCCATTTATAAGCACTTCACTAGCTTCATATAGCTATTTCTTTTAGTAATGTGCACCTCCCGTAATGTGCACCTCTCTAAAGCGGACCCTCTGTCCTCGGACAGTGTTTTCTGTCATTTGTGGGCAATATTTACATCCTATAATGTAAATTTAGGACACTTTCAAAGTGATTTAAGGAAAATCATCGGACTGTCACACAAGTTGTCTTCCATAGTTTGTAATTACAGTCCGAAAAACTTTTTTTTAACACTGATGAAACTAGACATTTTTTCGTGCACTTCCGGATAAACAATATGCTTGAAGGGACAAATGTACTTGGATGGTAAAATAACAAAACAAAGCGATGGTGCAAGACATCGAGGAGGAGATGGGTAAGAGAAAATCATACGAAGTGAAAAGTTTCAATTTCTCAGCAGTTTTTGAACTACTTCTCCCCCCCTGCCACACACACACACCTCTCTCTCATTGTGCCCTGAGCCTAAGGTGACATTTAAACCGCGGAAGGTAATGTAAATAAGATTTGAGTTATATTCATACACTACAATTACTTCATGTACTTCTAATCTGGAAAAAATTCTATGGGGGGTAGAACACCCCTAACACCTCTAGGCTAGGGGGTGGGAAGGGGTGACATGTAAAAATAAACGAAAACGACTGACATTTAGAGTCGAATCCATAGTTTTCACGGTCGCTGAGATGAATAGTGACACTCCCGATGTCGTTTAAGTCCCTAAGTTCAGCCCTCATCGGCATGGGGTGTGATAAAGGGGTGGAAAATAAAATGTTCAAAATGACATAGATTGAATTCATTCCTTACCCTCTCTAATAGAAGACCGGAATAAGTAAATACCCGGGCAACACCGGGAAATCAATTAGTTGAATAATAAAACTACAACTATTATCATTTTGCCAAGGCTAGTTTGTATTGTTTCTTACCCACCTAATAAAGACAAATGTCTTAAGATAGCTAGTGGAAATGGACGACAAGGGTTCCTCTTTGCGACTTCCTCATTCTAGTGGCTTAATTTGGATTTAACTTCCAGACTTCTGATGATTAAATTGGAATTGTGATGCCACTAAATTTGTCAGTTTCCTTTTTTTCCACTATTTCCTTTTCCTGTTTCCGTTTACTCCAATTCTTTATCTACTTTTTTCTTCTCTTTCTCTCTCTCTCTCTCTTTGGGTGTTTCCACTTTTCCTCTATCTCTTTGCACATTCCTGTCTTCTTACTGTAAGTCTATCCGGACACCATTTTCAATCCAGAGTTTACCCAAGGATATTCAACCACCCCATTTCTTTCCTTTGGGAATACTGGGTCAGAAGAAAGGATTGCCACCCTTTTTTTCTCTTGAAAAAAAAGAAAGAAAGAAAGACGAAAGCTTTTTTCCCTTTTCCACCAAACAAGCACCCTCGACGTTTCTTCCTTTCTTCCCTTAAGCCGAAAAGAGTAACTTTCAATTTCTTGAGCAGAATTCAGGAAACGTCCCTTGGGGGTCAAGGCCGCAATTCGGGACAGGGCCAACTTATGGCGCCACTAAAGGGTAAAGAAAGAGAAAAAGAGTGCTTGAAAGAAAAGAAACGGAAAAGGGAGAGGGGGGGGGAGAAAGCATCTGGCATCTACAAATTTACGATTCGACGATACCAACCGCCATGTTTCAAACTTCAGTTCCTTAACGTCATATATAGTCAAAAAGTAAAATATGTTTCCAACTACCTCCTTTATTTATTTCTCAGATTTATTTTATTTTTTTATTTTTTTTTAGTTTTATTCACAGTCTTCTGTAAGCGTTCTTTCTGTTTCGACATCTCGACAGAGATTATTTATGTGTAGTTTCCTGCTGCATATGTGAAATATTTCATATACAAGATAATCTCCCGTTGCTTAAAGCAGGAAGAAAACAAAAACTTAAAAACAACAGCAGTATGCAGCATGTAATTCATGTCCTGCATTTTTGAAATAAACGGAAATGCAATATTTGTTCTCGCAACCCAACAATGGAGTAGGAATATCCGTATCTGGTTAAGCCCTCCGCCTTTCTACCCGTCTCTTCTTGATTTCTGTTGGGTTTATTTTACACTTATTATTGTTGACAACCAAATGATAAATTAACTAATCAATTTTCTATTAATATCTTAATAACTAGAAAATATGTTTATCTTCTGTTTCAGTCGCAAGATTAAACAAAAAATAGGCCTAATTGGTTATTTATGTTTTAAATTTGTGTTTGCTGCATAGACAGATTTGACCTAACTTGTCACGTCTGAGGGATAACTCCTCTAGACAACCACTCTTCGAATGGCAAAAAAATGCTGTTGACAACTTGTCAGGATTGGCCCTATAACTCACGTCTCTTCCCATCGCTGATTTCAAATCCGCGATGTTATTTACTGGACAACAGTAGCAAATGAAAATGACATGACTCACAATAGTTCGTTGTATTGTGAAATTTTGCCTCTAAACTCACAGTAAATTATGAGTGTCGTCGAAATGAAAATGCTACGCTGGATGTGTGGGATAACAAGAATATACGTATATAGTAAGAAATTTGAGAGTCAGTACAACTCATTTGGCCATACCATAGGCGTATTCCTTGACTCATCCAAGGCATTTGATCGTGTTTGGCATTCTGGACTAGTGTATAAACTAATCCAAGCTGCTTTTCCAGATTACCTTATTAGGCTTATTGAATCTTATCTTACTGAGCGCACATTCTTTGTTTCCTGTAATGGCACAACATCTGCAACCTTACCAATCACTGCTGGGGGCCCCCAAGGCTCAGTACTTGGACCACTGCTCTTCAATCTTTATTCAGCTGATCTTCCTACCTCACCGTCTACCAATCTTGCTACATTTGCTGATGATATGGCACTATTCTCTTCTCACCGCAACCATAGATATGCTCACCTACAAGCTCAGCGACATCTTGATCTCCTCCAACAGTGGCTTACCAAACGGCGAATCAAAATTGACCCGGACAAAACTGCAGTAGTTTATTTCACTCGACGAAGACCCCGTGATCTAAGACAGCTCAGCTTCTTCAATGAACCTTTAACTATACAGAATACTGCAAGATATTTGGGAATTGACCTTGATCGTCGATTAACATTTGCATCTCATTTACAGTCTGCTGCCAAACGAGCAACACAAAGAACCATGGCACTTTATCCCATGCTCAAAAGTCCGGCGCTTTCAATTGAACTAAAGCTACGTATTTATGCAATGATGATCCGACCTATACTCACTTATGCTGCTCCTGCTTGGCAACATGCAGCTCCCACTAACCTCAAGAAACTTCAAATAGTCCAGAATTTAGCTGCTCGCATCATCTCCGGTCACTCGAAGGATACTCGAATTATTCAAATTCATGAAGACCTTAATCTTGAGCTTCTCTAAGATTTCATTGCTCGCTCTACACGATCATTCTGGCACCGCATCAGCATTGCTCAACATGTCCCCCTACAAGAGATTGGCACACAATTACCATACAGATACACATACCGTATGCCTCGTCCGTTATGATCACCCATTTTACAACTAATGACCATAATTCTGAACTTTAGTATAATATGAACTCAACTCACGATATTTCTTGAAGAATATAACACGCTCCAGAGCATTGTATAACAACTGCAATTGTGTAACATTGTGGCTTAACGTCTACGCCATCCCTCCTTCTCCTTCTATTTAGCATCATGACTAAGCAGGGAAGCGACAGTTGCACCCTGTCTAACCACATACGTCCATCATCAAGCCAACGAGTCACTACAGGTGGAAGGCATGGCCTCACGGCCGAAACTTCGAAAAGCATTGTCATGAAACTGGTAACTGGTAGTGAAAGGAAAAACCAAGATTGTAGAGATATGAAAGAGAGCTCTACCATTCAGCCACCGCGGTCCTATAAATTGAATTGACTGTAATACACGTATGAGAAAAAACACTATCAAAATCAGATGTTCAGTCCCTTAAAATGCTGTATTTGTTAGTAAGAATGTACATTTTTTCGGTATATCGTTCGTTCGATATTTTAAAAATTGAAATATCAAAGTCATCATATTGTCAAGGGAGAAGATTGAATGGGGAGCACCTGAAAAATAAAATTGAAGGGTTAATTTATTCCAACACATAGCAACAACAACTTCGCACTGGACTCAATAGTTGCATCTTTAACCGCTTTATGGCGGTTCTTACTAAAGCACACTCGGATTAAAAAAAAATGATCAAGTGCAAAATTTCAAAGTGCGGAGACTTGTAGAAGTTGGGACCACGGAACCAATATTAATTAACAAGCAGAATGTGTGAATCGTTTATCAGAATCTGCGTTGTATAAATAGTTTGCCATAGCTACATTGGACAGTTTCTCGAACATAAACAATATCCCATCGACCATTCTCATTGAATTTTAAGTGTATTTATTTTATTATTTGCATGATTTGTTACCATCAGCTTATCCCATAAGTAATGTCATATTTTTGTACCGTGAGGAAAAGAACGATAACTTACCTGGAACACTACCGTTAGTCAGGACAATAGTCTCTATCTGACTCCGCAACACTCTGCCACCTGTCAACCAGTTGTTGAATCCCCCGCTGAAAGAAGTCACAGGTTTTGGAGGTAAGAAACTGGGTCATTGTTCGTCGCACGTTATCCTGATTTTGAAGTGTTTCCGGGAAAGATGGTTTTGCAGGCTGCGAAAAAGACTGTCTGTTGGTGCAAAATTTGGTGAAAACGTCGAGTGGGGAAGTTTTTCTCAGCCACATTCTTCGATCTTAACACAGGTTCTTCTTGTCGTGTGTGGACATGCATTATCACCGTGGATGAGCACACCCTTGCTATTAACCGGGGGAGGGCGTTTCACCAACAATGCAGTCCGTAGGTGTTCAAGCTGCTGACAGTAGACATCTGCATTGATGGTCTGGTTACGTGGCAAGAACTCAAAATGGATTATCCCACGGATATCCCACCAAACACTCAACATCACTTTGTAGGGGTGGAAATCCTGTTTCGGCACAGTCCCTTTAAATACCCACTTCCACTTGCCTGTAATGTTACGGTAGAGGACCCACTTTTCATTACCTATCACCATTCTGTCAAGAAATGGCTCTCGTCTGTGATGGGTTAGCAGGTAACTGCAGATGTCAACACGCTGATGTTCCTGTTGAGGCGTTAACATATGGAGTACCCATTTTCCGAGTTTCGACACGTACCAGATGTCCTACAGATGATGACGAACGGTCGAATGGGTGACATGGAGTTCGCTGGCCAGTTTTTCAACAGTTTGCATTGGATTTACTTCCACCGCTGCTCGTAGGGCATCGTTGACCAGCTGTACAGGTCTCTCTTCTCGTAGCTTATCGGTGAGTCTGGTGTCCCAAGACCGAAACCTCTGGAACCATCTTTGGCACTTTCGCACATCCACAGCACCCTGATCTTATATAGCATTGATGTTTCGTGCAACTGCACTAACTGGATGTCCCTGGTGAAATTCATACAGGATGACATACCATGCTGTATGTGGTTCTCCATGATCAAACATAAGCCACACTTGCAAAACGTAGAATAGACCGTTCTCCTTCTACACATTGCTGCACAATCAAGTGTCCTGTATGACTCAGCTATGGCACAAGCCGTCTACTTCACTATTCGCTCGTCAGATGACGTCATTACGGTAGTCATCGCACGTACGACATTACTTATAACGTGATATAAGCTCTTCTATCATCAGCTAAACACTTCTAGAGGCGACACGAGGCAAGAAACGAAGTGGTGGCACCAGAAGTTCTTCTTTTGGTAAAAACAAGTGGTCATTATTATACCAATATTGAATGGTACAAAACGCTTTTGCGAAAAGTAAATTTTACAAAAGATGGCAGCACTGACATTTGCGGTGCTTTAGGGCTGTGGACCCGATTTGTAGGATATCGAGTATCCATGCCAAATATTTTGCATGTACGTAAAGAAGCTATAAAAGTCTTTGTGAATGGGTTTCCAACACGGACTATTGGAGTGATTTGAGAAGTGTTGAACCTCACTTTCGTGTTTGTAGAAATATTCGAGGGGGTATTCATGCGAAATTTTGGGCATGTACGTTAAACCGTATAGAAACCTTTGCCAAAATTGAATTTTGTAATAAGATGGTAAGACTGACAACTGATGTACTTTGGGACTGGGGACCCCAACATCGGGTATCGAAGAGTTTTAATGTCAAATTTGTTGGGAATTTATTGAAAGGCTTAAGAACCTTAAAAAACAGACAACCATTCACTTTTCACATGTACCATGATCCAGCTAGGTAGGCCGCGATAGCTCAGTGGTATAGATGTCACCTCTGGAGCTTGAGTTTGTCGGTTCTGTCTCTACTCATGCCATGTAGGTTTAGTGGTGGACAAATACCTTGTGCGTGGGTTTTCTCGAGGTTCTCCCGTTCCCCTCCTACTTTCTTCATTCACAAATTCATCCATCCGACCTGAACCAGAGGTGGGTAAAGGGCTTAAAAATTAAATTCAAAATTGAAATCCAGCTACATCATCATTGCTAGTGTTGTAGCAAAAAAGATAGGTCTTTCAAGATATCTTAAGCCCTTTCCACTCATTATAGTCTCACGGTTTCCTTTCTGTACCTAATCAGAGGATGCGTTTTGCTTAATACTATAAAGAGTTAGGATTCGTCTTGTTGCTATTGTTCCCCTTAAGCGTACTTTCAATTGCATACCAGTATAAACCAAGGCGCAGCCAATGCGGTAACGGGTTTCTTTTTGTCTTGTCTGTTCTCTCGTTGGTTGTCCATCTCTTGCATATTCTCTCCAACACTTCCTCATTACATATCTTCTAAGTTCAGCTGTTTCTTTTTTAAATTATTCTCCACGTGCACATTTTAAAAGCTTCCATTTTTATTTCCTCACTCTTTCGTAGAATTCGCGTTACGGCTTCGTATAACAATTCTTCTATACAAAACATTTACTTACGCATTTTCTCAAATTTTATGTTCATCAACACACTAGATATTCTCTTTATTTTTTTTTTACCTCTTTTCCACATTTCATACTTCCTATGTACTTGATTCTGCATACAAATTCTACTTTTTCTCTTCCAATTCTCATGTTTGTTCCAATTCCATAGCTTCTCGCTTTCTTTACGTTAGTTTTCATCCTGTGTTTCTGACATCTTTACTGCAGCTGTTTGATTTACTCTTCAAGTCATGTCTTCTTCTCTTCGAGGAGAAATATATTTTCAGAAAATTTAATGCAATTGAAATTTCTCCTCTGACGTAACTTCTTATCAGGTTTCAAAGAAACTGTTTGTACAGTCTCTTCTAACAAGTAACACTATTTCAAGTTGACACTCAGATCTAGAAGAGATATACATATTTAAAATCAGCATAAAAAACTGAGTTTGTGTGTAAAATATTAGGTGCCAGTGGTTGAAGAGAAATTGTTGATACAATACTCAGATTCTTGTCTGTGGAGAGTGATATAAAAGTGTTGAAATGCCGTTATATTTTTAAGTTGTTGAACGGAATGGAAAGGAAATACACAGTAATTGGTATTGGGTGGAACGTGTTTCCTTGTGGAGGGAATATTCATCATGGCCGCCATCTTGAAGTCCGCCATATTGAATCTCGATTGATTTTCTTAAATGGGAAGGGGGTCGTATAATATGTCATTCTGGGCTAGAATTTTACGATAAATGCGTTTCCGAAGTCAGTTTTGCTGTAAATGTAATATTGTGAGAGAAAAGAGTATGTGACGCTTTCCATTTCTTTCACCAGTTAAAAAATATAATGGCATTTCAATACTTTTATATCACTCTCCACAGAGAAGAATCTGGCTATTGTATCATTAATTTCTCTTCAACCACCGGCCAAAGGCAACTAATATTTTACACAGAAACTCAGTTTCTTATGTTGATTTTGAATATGTATATCTCTTCCAGATCTGAGTGTCCACTTGAAGTAGTGTTACTTGTAAGATATTGGCTATATTAAATAAAGTGAACAAGAGGCGACATCTCTGTCTAACTTTCTCGACTCGTTGCTATCTGTTGTACAGGTAAAATTTCTTTACAACGAACGTCATCATAACGAAATTTTCGTTAGAATGAAGTTTTTCGAAATCTTCGGCGAAAACTTCATTTACTCTGTGTTAAATAAATACGAAGTGTTTTCCGACTCCAACTTGCATAAAACCCTCCTTTAGAAAGAATTCAGATGTTATTGAATCGCAAAACAGAGATATTTTTCGTTCGTTTTCGTGTACCCAACAATACGCTACTTGACAAAATTACTGTCAATAAAATAAAGTAAACTTATCTTTTGGCGTCGCGTTGTATCTTTTGAAAATTAACTAAAATAAAGCTCGCCAGATGTACTAGTCACGAGGCTTGTCATAAAATTACTCATCACTATGTTTCCTCGTCAATTTATACTTGATGTGTCTGATATTTTTGACAATACATCTTTTCCCAACCTTTCAGCAATACAGAGTTCTCTAACTTACCTCTATTACAGTGCAATGGTAGGTATTTCATCCAGCGTCATGTTGTCCAACCTAGCGAGCGCCTTTTAAACTAATCTTTAAAAGATGCAACACCTAAAATAAAGTAAGCTAAACTTCATGAGCATCTCACATCTAGTTTGATAAACAAAGAGTGTTTTAGTACACCTATTGTGGTGAATATGGATGAGAATATTGAAAACAAACGACGTCAGCTGCCAATTGAAGTTAAAATCATTGAATAGGTTGACAGTGGAAGAAAGACGGTTCTACTTCAGTACGCAGGTTTTGTGAACAACGAACTTCCAAAGTAGTTTCAAGTTTGAGGTACAGGAAAAAAGGTTTGCTGGGTCCAAGTCCAGATAATATCATGAATGGAGGACAACAAATGTTGTTCTTAAAGTTATTTCATTGTCACTAATTCGACGATCAGCTTATTCACGTACTCCCTTCAGCGCATGTAGCCCGACAGTATAGATGGTTGTAGTTAGAGACGGTAGAATTACGTGAATAAAGGTGTTTAAATTTCATGAGTGAAAATTTTAGAAAGTTGAAGGTCAAATTTTGTGAGTACAAAGGTATTTTTTAGACATAAACCTTGTACTAATGTATCCTGCTAGAAAGCTAGATAAAGTGCATTTCTTTTTAAATAACCATCTCCTAATTCACATACTTCTAACATATTTCCAAAAGCAAGTATCAAAATTTTAATAAGCACATATACAACTATGAAGGAATTAATTTTTTTAATCATTCTGCTGACGTTTTATAGGCAAATGACGAAAGCAGCTCCAATTTTGTCGTATTCACATTTGTTCAATTGTTGACTAGCATGAAATCTATTAAAACAATCCCTCACAGTCTGCATTTGAAACTATTTTGCTCTTTCCAATAGCGAATTTTTTGGTGGAATGATAATTTCACATGCTCGACTTGTTTTCACAAACCCTTTCACCGCGAATACCACCAAACGCATTTAATGAATGCCTTGTGATGATATAGTTCAAATTTTTCAGCTAGATGGCAAACCCATGTTCCCAAATTTGCCGCCATCCATATATAACCAATATTACTTGATTGGCCCACGGTAGGGGGTAGCACGACTTTTGTGGTGAAAGCGCTGATGCACAAGCCGGTCAGTCACCAAAAATTGTGATTTGTTTGAGCTAACTGTATAGAAGTATATCTGCGCGGATCGCGGGCCACACTTTGAGATTATTTGTACAGTGGTGGGGTGCTCACGTACCTATGTGTATCAATTGACTGACGGTCATATGACGACGAAGTATATCCAGTACGTTTGAAGGTCTTGGAAAACAGTATCTAACACTATTTTCGAAATTCCACTATCCGCTCCTTTCGTTTGATAACGTGCGCTGAAAGGCACGAAATATCGCAATGAACGATACACAACTTATGTTTTATTGGCACTTCAACACAATAATAGTGAATAATTGTTTGTTTCAAAGCTTTATTGCACCGCAATGTTGCTGTTTCTCTTTATAATAACACTTTAATGACAAATAGTGCAAGTAGAACAATAACAAAATACAGTTTATAGCTTTAATGGATACGTACAAACTTGATGTCGTATTGCAACTTTTTATAACACGAAATGCTTACATAGCATGCGGGGACTTACAGCATGTCTAGCTAAAGGTTTTTCACAAATCTTTGTTTAATACAATGTTAATCATGACCAGTCAAAAAGCATGGCTGGGTTAGATAATATCATGAAAGAACCTTACTCTAACTGGGAACACGCGCATACGTGTACAAAGAAAATCACAAAACAGTACAATACTAAACAATATAGGCATAAACTAAATGAGCATGCTCACAACAACTACTACTACTGCTATATTTCCACGGGTGAATGAATCTCCTTAACATTCAATGATATTACATTAAAGTATCGTTGTTCTTAGTCAAAGAAACTTTTTTTTTCGTTCTAAATCGCCACTTTTATTGTAAGAACTCCAGATTTAACTTTCACGCAGGTAGCTATATTTACTCTGATAAGGTACTAAAACACGAGATATCTACTCTATTTTGTATGAAAATATAGTGCTTTAAAATAATTATTTGGCACTAATAAAAACTAACCTAATTTTTGAGATCTATAGTCTATGGAAGGCACTGACTTATGCTGCCAATTACTTTATTCAAAAGACCAATTTTGTTTCCTGATACGTCCTTGTTAGGGCGATTGCTCTCAATTATTTTATAGTGTACTACAATACTTTTGATTTTTTTCAGGTATCATTTACTATGGTTCACAATAAGTAACAGGATGCCATCGAGTACACCCTGACTTCTTTCTCAACTTAAAATGAAACACTCATCAAAATTCAATATTGGATCCAAGGCAAATTCTACGTGGCCATTTTTTTATCACAAACCTGCCTTGTGCGTAAACCCCCTACTCTATGCACAAGGAATATATCGCAAGATACAACATTTACAACACCCTGCATCGTGCACGTTATATTTTCATTAACATACCCTGCTATTCAAATTACAGATTACTTTTCGAGTTTGTTTCGAGATACTGGTAACATTAACACTGACTGTACGGTTACTCAATATTGATTACTCAACCTTTGTAGTTATGTTTGTTGTCGTGCAAATAGGCAATGTCGTTTTAGAAACATATTATAAGAATGAATTCATTGGCCACCACTCATTCCAGCTTGCTATTTCTATTTGGCAACGAAATGGTACCATAACGCATGCAAAATATTATGGATTATCGTTAATCGCTTGTCACACAACTGAAATATTGCCACCGTGATTATTTTTCGACAAACAAATAGGTTCCCGGTACCGGTACTTCAGATAGTGTACAAAGGTACTTTGCGAAAGTCAATAACTTTACGAAGCAAATGCTTTATTTTTACAGATGCTGTCTTCTATCTGTTATCTTCCCACAACGACAATAAAAGTTGAGCTACTTACAATATCGTTCCTCCAGCCACGTGCCGAAAAGGATTTCTTATCATTGCAGCAAACCGGCGTGATCCGGGACTTCTCGAATACAATATTTTTACCATTATTTCCGTCTCGTACACCACAATATACATGGATAGTCTCTTCCACGGTTTATATCGCATTGAGACACATAAATTCTTTACCACTCAGCGATATTTCGCTCATTTTTTGTTGATTTCAGGTGTCTGGCCGGATCATGCACACGTCCATAAGATTATTCCAGTTCATTCTAAAACAACAGGTTGTCACTTCCACTTTGTCACAAAGAACTTATGACATCATAACCTAGATTAATAAACGGTTGCCTCATCTTCTATCCATTACGCAATTATCAGTCGTCACCACAGGGAGTGAGTGACAGTCATTCAACGTAGTCTGTATTCCTTCGTCACCAGGGGGTGTGAGTTAATACAGGGCTGTAATGTAAACGGTGTACCCGGTTACACATAGGATTCAAACATTCTTTGTGCTACGCAGATCCGATGATGGTTTTTTGAAGACGAATTATATATTTTTTTCTGATTCTTTAGACATTGTTTTCGTGAATGAATGAATAAAAATGGTATAATTTTTTGAGCACTGCTCAGAATTCGTAGATGGAAGAAAACTTTCCAAATTTCGTGAGTTAAAAAGAACATTTTTACAAAATGTTAACGGCATCTATCTATTCGATACGATTTCTTGAGTTTTTTTTTTAATTTTCGCGAATTTTCGAGTCGCGAAATTCTGTCTCTACTTATAGTAGAAATCTGCAAAGTAGTTTGTTACCAAAACATGCCACTAGATGTACCCAGTAGTGAGAGATTTTCTTCAACACACTTTTTATTTTAGTGCTATTTGAAACTATGTGAGAGAACCATGTGTGTTACCTTTCATAATGTCAAACGTTAGAAATAATATTTGTTAGGGTAACATCATATTTTGAGTTACAATTTTGAATGATTCAGAAGAGCACACAATATATTATGAGGTGATCTCGTACAAGTAGTGCTATGTAACGTCAAAAACTGTACACTGATATATTTTGACTTGTAGATAACTGCTTCATAACATAAATTGCGATATTATCTTAAATCTAAGCTTATGAACGTTAGTCTCATAGACATTTTTATTTATTGGCGTTCAATATTAAAAGAATTGGATGTACAGTACCTTAACGATAATTTTTTGTAATGTTTTACTATTATGGTAAGGAAATCGAATCCAAATTACTGACATTTTGAACAGTTTCATAATCGGAACACTAACGTCACCAGTAGAAAGTCGAGCAAGTTTTCGTAATTTAATTTTACATTTTTATCGGATGAACAGGCAACTTGAACTTAAGCCTATCACTGCTATGATAGCACTCTTCCAGAGAAGGGATGGCGAACGTAGCATCCAGGGTCTTTATTGTGGGTACCATCCCAGCATATGCTTTGAAGATCTAAGAAAATCCTAAACATAGCGATCATGAGTACTAGACAGTAGAAACTGGATGTATTGAGATAGTTATATGAAAAAAAATCAGATCTATTCCCACCTAATTGGCTACAATAACGGTGCATATTCCTAGGTATTGTATACTATTAGATTTCCATATATCACAAATGAAAAGTAGAATAACGCATATTTTTTCATTTTTCATTTACATGTATGTTCTGTGAATGTCAGAGCTAAGCAAATTACTTTCACACAAACTTGTTCTACGCATCTTCATTATTTAACTAGCACGAAAGCTTTCAGTAACACGTTACAAGAGTCTTAAGATAGAGGACACGTGGTCGGCCACATCTGGTCTTTTCCTACGCACTTAACGACAAAGCGAAAACAGTCTTCTTCGTAATTAACGTGTGATATATTACCACGCACGCAATTTACGTAATTAATAAAAAATCTTGTCTCCACGTTGTATGCTTATTTAGGCCTTCTATCGTGTGTTACTATTATACTCTGAGGAACCCGTGGTTGTACTAAATACGTGCATAATATAAGAAAATAAATATAAACTGTATTACTGTATTGTTTGGTCTCCCACCAGGTGCCTCCCCAGGTGGCGGATAGAGGAATGCCGACCAGATATGGTGGGTACCGGAAATATTCCGGGGCGGACCAAAACCAGTACTGCGGCCTTGCAGTTAGTAGAGGGATCTACATAGGCTAGGGGAAAATAACCCCGAACAAAAATATCATGGTGAAAGGAAGCAGCTTCACCATTACCACTCTGAGGTTGGCGATGAATGACATCAACAAAGCTCAGAGATGGACAGAGGACGACATCTTGAATGTCTGCCTTTCCTGCGAGGTAGTAGAGCTGATAAATCTACACCACTGAAACAAGTCAAGGAATAGTAACAGATGGTTCATAAATTCTCGTGGAGCAAAATATTCCGGAGGTAAACTAGTCCCTCATTAGGATCTCCGGGCGAGAACTGCTTCAGGGGGCTCTAACAACAGGATCAAGAAAGATCTCAGAATAGGAACGTGAAACGTACGAACATTAAATCAAACGGGCCCTCTTCAGGCGGCGGTACGCGAGACCGAGAAGTACGGTGGGGGTCAAGATAGCATCCGACAGGACAAGTACTTTCTACTACGGGGAAACACAGTTTCACGATTTTGGGAACAGGATTTCTCATTAAGAAGAATATCCTTCAGGCGGTTCAGAATATAGAGTTCGTAAACGAAAGACTATCGTACGTTACGATACGTACTCGATGTTGCAACACGGTTTTATTAAATGTCTGTGCTACGACCGAGGTGGCTAATGATAACGACAAAGATATATGCTACGATGAGCTAGAAAATTTGTTTGACCGATTACCCAGGTATAACTGGAAAAATATGTTGACTGATTTCAACGCACAGGTAGGTAGGTAGAAAAATATAGACCTACTATAGGTAAAAAAAATACAGCCTTCACCAAAAGACCAACAACAATGGAGAAAGACTGATAACTTTCGCGATTTCAAAAAAACTACTGGTAAAGAGCAAGTACTTTGAACACAAAGACATACACAAATACATATGTGTATCTCCGGACGGCAAAACTCTCAACCAGATCGATCACGTTTTACTAGATAGACTAAGACACACCAACATAATGGATGTTAGATAATACAGATTAGCGACCGACCCCATATGCAGAGTACGGATAGGTAATATGTCAGATAGTTACAAGATTCGCAAGGGATTGAAACAAAGCGATGCCTTATCACCACTACTGTTTAACTTTGCGTTAGAATACGCGATTTTAAAAATTAAGGGTAACAAAACGGGACTATCATTGAATGGTTTGAATCAACTTTTCGTATACCCGAATGATGTGGATTTAAGAGGAGACGATATAGATGCACTACAAAGTAACACCGATGTCTAAGTAGAAGCGTGCGATGAGATAGGTCTACAGGTAAACATAGATGAAACAAAATACATGATAAACCGAAACACAAGGAATGAAGGAAATAAAAACAATAATTAGGAATGAGGTCATAGAGGAAGTAAACAAAGTTAAATACTTGGGAGCATACGTAACAAGCAAAAATGAGGTCACGGAAGAAATAAAGAGTCGCTTAGTATCGGGGAACTCATGTTTCTATTCAGTACAAAAACTTCTAACATTGCGATTAATATTAAGGAAATTGAAATTAAAAATATACAGAACGGTTATTCTGCCAGTAATACTTTAAGGTTCTGAAAGTTGGAGTACGACCCTACCAGATGAACATAAATTACGAGTGTTTGAAAATAAGGTTTTGAGAAAAGTATACGGGCCGAAACGGGACGAGGAGACTGCATAATGAAGAACTTCACGGACTGTACGATTCACCAGATGTGATAAAAATAATGAAAACGCGACGACTGAGGTGGGCAGGCCATGTAGCTCAAATGAGGGGAAAACGAAAACTATATTCTATCCTGGTTGGAAGGTGGAAGGAGACTATTGGGAAGACCGAGACGTCGTTGGGAGGACAATATTAGAAGACAGCTTCGAGGAATAGGTGTTAGTAATGAAAACTGGCTTGATGTTGTCCAGGATAGTATCCAATGATGAACGTTTGTTACTGCAGCGATGAATTTGGAAATCCTTAAGCTATAGAGTTGATTAATTATAGTAAACGGCTTTACGATAATTCTATTTTACTTGATGTCAAGCAAACTTAGCCTTGTAACATCTAGATCAGTGTTCTATTAATTCATTTATTGTCATAGTTGTCGAAAAATAAAGAATTATAGATGCCGCAAGTATATTCCTGAACCGCCCGCAGGGCAGCCAGAAGATTTCTAGCCCAAGTGGCTACTTTCGTCCTTTGAATTGTTATTATTATATGTTTGAAGTTTAGAGGGTTGGGTATTAACTGAATGAACTCTGCAGCTGGAGCTCCCCCGCCAGCACCAAGCAAACAGCCAAAGAATCACTGTCTGAATTAGTAGTATGTGTTGAAAAACCGTGTGCACTGGAAGTGGATTATAGCCCAGGGTTTCATTATAATTTATTAAAGAAAATCTAATTAGGTTCCTAATAAAGATTTTACTATTATGTTTTTTTGTTTTTTTGGTTGGGAAATATACCAGGAATAAGATAGTTTAGGTTAGGTTAGATTAGGGATTAAAACCAATTTAATTTGAGTATAGTTTAGCAATAGCTAATTCAGTTAGAGTTGCAGCCGATTCTCGTCATGCTACCGTGGGACGTTTTGTCATATAAGATATTATTTACCATCTTTTTCTGTGCAGTTTCTGTAAGTTTTGTTCTTTCTCATTTTGATATTTTTTTTCTTTTCCAATATAAGTGTGACCTTCTATGGACTTTATTATATTAAGTTGATACTGAAAAAATTCAGTAGCAGATTGGTTTATAGCTGTTTGCAATCTTTGTTGAAAATGTTGAGGCAGCGTCATCAAGAGTACCGAGGACACCCATCTTAAAATGTCATCTTCTGCAAACTTCTTTGCATACTTTCTTCAGTTTCCTGAATGGTTCTTACAGCTGACTCCGTATTAACAATCAGGGGCGTAGGAGCCGGGGGGACAGAGGGGGCAGTTTCCCCCCATGATTTTTGGTGGGGGGCAAGATACATATTTTGCCCCCCATGATTTTATACTTGCATAAAAACAACATGGTTTGAAACAAAATGGTTTGGTCTTTCCTTTTCAAGCCTTTTTTTGCCCACCATAATTTTATAGCTAAATGAAAATAACAGTGGCTTGGTTTTTCACTTTCAAGCAATAACATATCTTGCTCATATTCAACAACCATGATTATATATGTAAAATAAAAACAAAAATTCCTTAGCTCTCAGTTTTAATTCTATTTACATTCTAGGTGAATTTTAAAATTACCCGTTTATTTATTTTTACAGTAGCGTCATTTTTTTAAAAATGTGGAGTATTTTAGTATGAGTATTTAACAGTTTTCGCGCTAACTTTGCAAGTTTTAAATGTTATTTTAGCGGTGAAAAATCAGCGAAAGAGGCTAACGGGAGAATTTTAACGAGTAGTTAATTGGAATGTAGCTTCAAAAATAATGACTTTTGTTAAATCTAATTTAGTATAGAAATCTCTACGATCGTGGGCGGCGGTTAGAGGGCAAGGGGCTATTACCCCGATTCTTTTTTGAATTGACCCATAAATCTATATGATTTAATATGGAAATGTAAAGTTTTTCCTTCTTGCCCCCCCCCCCCCCTTTTCCCCGTTGCCCCTGCACTTTTATGTTCTAATCGCTGTCGCCAACACTGTCTACGTCATTCAATTAAATCCCGTTAAGAAAACAAGAGCTGACACAAGGACAAGGCTTTGTAGCTGCTATGATTTTCTCAATACGTTGCCATTCATGGGCACCCGTAGATTTTTCCCCAGAAGGCAAGATTTTTCAGGGGGGCAAGACTACATTAAAATAGGAAATTTTATGCCAAAAACCCTGAAACCTAAGGAAAATTGCATAAAATCAGAGGCATGTCGATTTTCCTGTAGGCACCAATGTTGCCAAATGCCAATCAGTAATTTCATTCTCATTCTGTCTTGAGGGGCATTACATTTGATACTTCTACGAAAGCACTTTCAGCTGCAGTGGCGTATCCCGGGGGGATCGATCCCCAGAAGAGGAAACTTTTTTAAATTTTGATAGTGAAATATCGTGTCAGATACAAAAATATCTGAATGGTTTTCAGTTATTGGTGACGGCACCACTGATGTTTCTGGTATGGAGCAGTTTTCTGTCTGTATCAGAATAATTCAACCACAGACATTGGAGGTCAGTGAAGTTTTCATAGGAATATATAATCCTCATGATTGTAAGGGCAAAACTCTAGCTGCAGTAATCAAAGACGTACTAATTCGACTGACACTATCAATATATAACCTTAGAGGACACTGCTTTGACGGCGCTGCGAATATGTCCGGACATGAGAAAGGGGTGCGGAAAATCTTGGCAGATGA
The DNA here is from genome assembly GCA_022664845.1 of Lepisma saccharinum. Lineage (NCBI taxonomy): Eukaryota > Metazoa > Arthropoda > Insecta > Zygentoma > Lepismatidae > Lepisma > Lepisma saccharinum. The sequence goes on from JAGDQP010000003.1 coordinate 256,717, forward strand.
ACAACCGAAGTCACTCTTCTTGCATTGCTGTAATTAATCCACAGATTTTGCACTACAGGAAGTAGCCCGCAAAACGGGAGGTATGTGTGATATTCTATGTTTGGTGAAAGATTCTTCTAAGTGTATCTTAGAGTCCGCTAAGAGGAAGACAATACATCAAGACGTTGTTCTACCACCTCTTTCTGGTGGTAGTGACACTGAGACAGTTTTGCCAACACAGCTTATTCCTATGTGCCCCAATCGATGGTGTGTCAGAGTAAAGTATCTTAAACGATGACTACAGGAATACCGGAGAGTGCGGATGACGCTTCAGAATATTCTTGAAGAGAAAGGTGCTATTTCGGAGGAGAGAAGGGTAGCTATTCGTGGATGGCTAAGTAAGATGTGCAAGTTTGAGACGATGCTTTTTCTGAAAATAAGTATTGAAGTTTTAAGTCCCTGTGAGCAGCTAGCTCGTGCTTTGCAGAATCCAAGCATAACTGCAGCAGGTGCAAAGGAAGCAGCATTAATAGTGATCAAGGAGCTGGAAAGCAAAAGATCAGAAGAGCACTTTCATCGGATCTACCACGAAACGACTGACGTATCAGAGGACTTCGAGTTAGGGTTTCCATTGCCACCCAGAATGAGAAAGCCACCGCGTCAACTGGAGCAAACCAGCGTACCTACAGCTCCTGCACACCTGCAGGAAAAAGACAAATTCAGAAAAGAATATTTTGAGATTCTGGATCTTTTAATCAGGGCTCTCGAAGAAAGATTTGACCAAGAAGGACTCAACACTCTAACAATCCTTGAGGAGATTCTTCTTGATGTTCTTCGGGGAAACGTATCAGATACTAATTCGTTAAAGGAGGCACTCTGTCAGTTCGCCGAGGATTTTGATGTCGAAGATGTTCATGCAGAACTTCAGCTGCTAAAGAATCTACCCGGCGAGACTCCCACCACTTGCGCTGATTTTGCAAGGAATCTGATACAACAAAATCCCTTCTTCAGCAAGTGATATGGCTTTTGGTGGTCGTTATGGCTGCGCCTGCTTCTTCTGCTGCATCGGAACATAGTTTCAGTGCTCTTCGTCGACTGGAAACGTACCTGAGGCCTACCATGTCACAGAACCGCCTAACACATGTATTGCTTCCCCATGTGCATGGAGAAAGGTCGCCTGCGTTAAACTTTCACGATATGTTCAGAGAGTTTGTAATCAGGAATGAGGAGAGAAAACGTATTTTTGATCAGGTGTAGGGTGTTTCCAATCTCTCATCTCTCCAAGGTAACTGGCTAAATATAGCTTGTAATGATAAAGTTACAACGATGTACATATATCAAATATTTATTATTAATGTAATATAAGCGTGTGGGTGGGAGTAAATAATATAATCGGAAAATATATATGAGGCGGAAAGCGAAAAGGGACCTCTTGTCGCAATTTTTTAATTTTCAAACTTTGTTGTTTTCAAATTCAGTGATCAATTCTAAACAATTCGATACTACATTTTGCATTTTATCTTAATCATTGAGAAAGTTATCAACCAATATTATATCCTCTTTGTGGCAAGAATCTATTTTCTCAGGTTTAAAATAAACTGTTTTGTCATTATTTTCGAGTTATTTTGGAATCTGAACGACTTGTTGATCGATATGAGCTTGTAAAGGGGAAAGGGATAATCCGCTACAAACTGTTTTTTTATGTTTTCGACCCCATTTTATTTAGTTTCTACTGAAAATTTTACTTATCCGCCAAGAGGTCCCTTTTCGTTTTCAGCCTCACAATGTAAGTAATGCCCCTATATAAGTTTTATGTATTGTTTATTTTCTCTGTATGTGTGTTTTGTAATGGATTAATACGTGTGTAAATATTTATGTTAGAACTTTATTTAAAAACATGTCATTTTGTCAAGGTTGTTGATTTTGGATATGATCTGTGACCAGACTAAGAAAAGACAGTTGGAAAACAGATGAAGCCTTTAGCTCCAGTATTAGTTTACGTGTTAATTATGTCTCAAAGTAAGCGTGAAAGTATATTTGGCGTAACCATCTTGGCTTGAGTACAAACGAGAGTAATGCTCAGGAGGTTCTGTACCTAGTATAAATAATTTTTGAAACAAGTTATGAAGCGAGAAAGCATTTCTGTCATCATCTCATAACTTTTCAGCTGGACAAAGCAAACTTCTACAGACAGACCAACCTAACTCGTATTAGGAATTAAGTAGTAATTAGTGAATAGTGACCGAAAACTACAATAAATCATATCAACTACACTACAAATTGTGACCATTGGTGGTATAAAAATAAAAATAAATTAATAATAATAACCTGGGTAAAAGTAACTTACACTCACTATTAGAAGAAAAAGAACAACATTTGTTGTCATCTTCAGTTTAAGGTGGAATATTAAGTCACATCAAAAGTGAAGTTTATTATAATCGCAAAGTTCAAGGATTACATTTAAGATATGAATATAAGTTGCTTCGTGCACCAAAGAGTCTGTGTGACAATTAGATATAAGTATCTTGGGCTATAATGCACAGCAAATATCTAGTTTGGAATATACAACTATGTTGTTATGCTTATCGGCCACTTATGTAATGCATAGATATTTTTTGAGTATTGATACTTATTTACATATAATTATATCGTATTTTCATCATCATACGTACATAGATGTATTCTCTTTTAAAATATACAATAGTATAGAATAGATATCACTTTACTTTTCATACGTATAAACATATGTTACACTATTTTTTAACAATAATGCGAATTCCATCAGTTATGTATATAAAACAAAGATACATTTACGCTGTGTGAGCTATGGTACTATGATTTATAATATTTTGCTATGAAACCATCTTAAGACACTAAATAAATACTATATACCTCACAAAATATTTTTAATTTCATTTTTCTTTTTTCGCTTTCAGTGTTCTGGTTCGAGTTCCAAAACTCAAAACATGACACTCCGCATTGAACATATGATACCGATACGTACATATCACATACACATATATACACCATTTATCTCTCTCCCAAGCACACACACACACACACATATATATATATGGGATGTCTGGATGCCCCCCCCCCCAACAAAAAATTTGTTCCTACGCGCCTGTTAACAGTCGTTTTGAAACTCAAATTCACTGTATCCGCTCCATTAATAGTTGGATTTTGTTCTGTAAAATTTAACAGAGTTTCTTTTTGTGCTGTGGAACGGCCGGAAAGGACAATTTGATGCTGCTGTTCTGTGTCCATGTCTCTTGTACGTTGCACAGTAGTTTTTATTAGGTTGAACTGCACAAGTGTGACTGAAATGGCTTTTACCGCACTTGTAACAGGTGGGAGGATTTTGACATCTCTGACCTTCATGATACTTGTAACAAGAAAACAGGTCCGTTCGAAAATAGAGTCTGCCACTGCATTACGGGTGAAACCTATGGTAATTCCACTTACGATAAGTTTGCTGACTAATGCTGTGTCATCTGTGAAATGTCGATTCATAGGCAGAGGTCCTTTATTGTTTTTGATTCTTACAGCATTAGTAATGGGTATGAATGTTCTGGTTAATCAAATAAGTTTTAACATCTGCTTTAGCATTAGTTGATATATTTTCAATTACGCATGAGAAGGATATTTTGGTGAGCACAGATGTAGGAGCCAATCTTTTAGTATTATAAGATGTTAGTTTAGCACTGAGAAAAACGCTTACATTCCCAATAATGTAAATGTATCATTTGCAGTATTACGTAGGTTGCGCACGTTAATACGTACGGAACATACGTAATACGTAAGTAACCCACGTTCAATGAAATTGGCGAATAGTGGTGAGTGCATTACAAGTAATGCCAAGTGGAAAAAGTCTTTATTACGTATGTATCCTACGTCTTCCTGTTGTTTCTCCATGCCACAATTTTTGGCAGGACGGAATATCCTGCCGACATGTAAAATGAATAAAGTTACGTCATATAGGAACACAGGCAAGCAGTATGGAACCCCCTGCCAAGAATGAAAGAAGGAGAAGTCAGTATATACATTACAGACGGTACTTTCCTACGTAATAGCAGGAGCCGCCTGCAGTAACACTATACTGATGTACACTGCTTGTATCAATGTTGGGAACATTTTCATGCAAGTACAGCAGGATACACAGTCTAGCAGGAGAAGGTTAAGTGCATTGCGAAATGTTAAATGTGTTGCACGTTGTTGCGGTGTATTACAAGTAGCTCGTGAGATGGCAGCACAGTTTTGTTTATAACCAAAAGCTAAAACTATAATTATTGTGCAGGGAGATCTGTTTTAAAGCAAACACAAAAGGCAACGCGATTAATATTATTAGCATATGTGATAATTTAAAGATTTCGTAATACATTGATGTTACTGCTCATATCTAAAAGCCAAATGTGCGCAATCAGTTATTGTATAATAGTTTACAAGATAAAAAGTTAGATGATCGATGCAGCAGAACTTAATCCTAACTTAACTTCGACCAGTTAACTTATTGCGATGATTTTGTATAGCAGACGTACAAATGAGAAGATAAGCATACTGTCGATTTGAGTTTGACGTCACTATTCAGTGTCGAAGGGAGCAAGTTTGTTTGAGCTGTTTGAACGCTAACAAGCCTACAGGCTTCTGGTATATGCGCTAGGATAAATAAGCATAACGACTTATTTGCACACTGGGAGAGCCACCAGTCGAATCACGGCACTATACGTTTACTACTTAGATCTTGTACGCTGGGTGTAGGCCACCAGTCGAAAAACGGCAACTCTAGGTTAAGTTATCAGCTAGCTGGGTGTAGGCCACCAGTGGAAAAACGACAACTTGGTATTATTAGATATTGATTAAAGGTATTGGTAACGAAATTGGCAAAGTCATACGGATTTTTGGTTTATGGTTAAAGGATTGTCCCACTGATTGACGACATAGGCAATTCATACGGATTTGATTTTGGGTTATTCATAGTAAGTCCAGTAACATTAGAGCTATACTGAGCAGGTTTGATTGAAAATACGGTTGACGACCTTGGGCTTGAACTTGGAAATAGATCGATTCTTTTACGCCGACCACCGCTATACAACAAGGACTCAGAATGCATAAGCTACCTAAACCAGTAGTCCGGGGAGCAGGTTCAAAGGTCACCGCAAAGGAGCAACGCGCTTCAGGGCGACGCAATCGACAAGATCAGTCATCAACTGAAAGCATTACACCAGACGAAAAGCGCCCTAGGTCACGTTCTCCTTTATCAGACCTCTCCCGTTCTGGCTCAGAAACCTTCATGGACACTGCTACCACCACTGATGGACCACCACCAAGCGCCTCAAACACTAATTCAATCAAACATCAATCTATTGATCCTGCTGCCTCAGCACATATTTCTAATCAAAACAATCCAGACTTGTACAACTTCATTCTCAAAGCATATGACTCACAGTTCAAGACTGCCAAGCATGTCTTTGAGAAACTAGTCAAATATGTACCAAGAGCCGAAATTAAAGAAATACTGTTCACTAGGAATGGAATCATACTAAAATCCACCAACCCGGAATTTCACCGCCATATAAGAAATAAAGCATCGTTCGAGATATTCGGAAAATCTGCAATTATAGAGGCACTAACACCAACCCAAAAAACAAAACAAGCTCCTCCTCCAAGGAAACCACCTATGCTATCTGTGGTAATCAAAGGAGTAGAGCCAACTTGGACAGATGATGAGATCAAAGCCGAACTCCATAGTGAAGACGTGCCTGTAGAGAAATGCCTACGCATTCTCTGCAAGGACGGTCCCACCTATCTTGTGCGGGTGCTCACACCCGATCAGCAGCTAATCGACTACCTATTAGAGCAGGGAGCGTATATATATGGCAAACGGCATAGGGTAGAGCCGTCGAATACAAAACAACCGTTACCAGTTCGCTGCGAGCGCTGTCAAACATATAACGAACATACCACGGCAAAATGCCCGAACAAACCTAAATGCGGCTACTGTAGTCAAGACCATCCAACTAAGAACTGTCCGAACGGCAACGAACAACCAAAGTGTGCAACCTGTACGGAGGCTCATGCTTCCTACAGTGCAAAGTGCAAGGGAAAGCCAGTGGCTAACCCCACCACTCCTGAATTAGTAGTACCAGTACGAACTCCCGACACACCAGTAACTAGCAACAACTCACTACGCGAACCTGTTACTGTAGAGGATATGATCCGGTTTTTCTGTATGACGCTACAGAACGTTCATCCATTCATACGCCCGCACATCCTTCAACAGGTCAATTACACCACCAAGTTAATGTATGGACTCACGGTGCAAGCTACCTACTCAGGCCCGCACGTTCACTTCAAAATCAACCCCATACCCAATAACGCACAGGATGGCTAGACAGAACAAAATAAGTTTTCTTCATCTGAATATTCAATCGCTTCCGACCCGGCAAAACATACTACAGCAAATACTCCTTGAACATGAAATCCAATGCTTCACACTCAATGAAACGTACCTAAAGACGAAATACCGAACATATATGCCTGGATACATAATGTTACGACATGATGGACCTCCCGGTGCGCGAGTAAACGGTGGTACAGCCCTAGGGGTGCATAATAAAATACCACATCGAGTCATAACACCAAAATTTCCGCCACACATGCCTGAACATAATATTACCACAGTGTACTTCAAGACAAAACATATCACAGTTGCCACCATATATGTAAGACCCCATGCACCTATACCACTCAGCTTTTTCACACATATAGACAACAATTACAGGCACTATATTATTATGGCTGACATCAATATCCACAGCCGCAATGTCGGTGTGAAGCAAAAGTTCAAAGACCATATTAGTCTGCACACGCAGGGTGAACTCTGCCACATACCCAGAGCTACCAGACCATGCAGCAATACCACACCAGATGTCATCATAGCATCATCCTCGCTGACACCATACATCAATATCACCGTACTTGACTCCATAGGAAGCGATCACGACCCAGTCAAGGTCGACCTCAAGGTACAAAATCGGCAAATTGCCACACCAATTAGTAGTCGTAAAATACCTAATTATGCTAAGGCAAACTGGGGAAAATATCAGTCTGACCTCAAACAATATGTGGAACAAATAACAGAACCACAGGATCTGAACACCATCGACCATACTATCACAACACTCACCAAAGCCATACAACGAAGTAGCACTGACAATATGCCTAGTACAACCATAAACCTATTCAAACCGAAACTACCCCCACAATATCTCCATATCATACAACTTTCTCGCAATGCATATCGAGAATACATACGCTCCAGGTCGATCGAAGCACTGCGTCTCCATCGGCAATATCTACGCATGGTTCAAAACTATATCCGGGCCTACAAACAACGTTCATGGGTCACTACAACCAACCATCTGGCGGAAGAGAGAGATCCTTCAAAATTCTGGCGGCATTTCAACAGACTGATTGGAAAATCCAGCAATCCTACATATCCAATTTTGACTGAGGACTCAGCCCCAAATACAGATGCAGAGAAAGCAGATATTTTCGCTGACAGCTTACAGACTATATTCACACCTGAGGCACCTGGTCTAACTACAAGACTTACAAGCGACATTGAGAAAAAGACCGACTCTCATCGCAACCACCTAACAATTAGTGACCACCATACCCTAAACAACAACCATCCACTAACAGCTCTGATCACTGCCGAAGATATCATAGAAGTTACAAACCACAAGAAAAATACCGCACCAGGATTTGATAACATAACATACAGGCATATAAAAGAGGCACCAATCATATTGCTCCAGCTACTGGCTACAATATACAACTTCATACTACGCACAGGGCACTATCCGGTCGAATGGAAGGTATCAAAAATACTAATGTTTCCTAAACACGGCAAAGATAAGACAGACGCAAAATCATACAGACCGATCCAACTTACCTCTACACTAAGCAAGATATTGGAACGTATTCTGGTTCGCAGACTCCATATCCATCTTAGAAACCATGATCTACTACCTTACCACCAGGCTGGCTTCCGACCCAACCATAGTATTACCGATAACCTGCTGCGTCTAGCCACAATCATAACAAATCATTACAATAGCAACAAACCATCCTGCCTGTTACTCTTTGACCTAGAAAAAGCCTTTGATCGTGTCTGGCACGCTGGTCTTATATACAAACTCTACAACTTCCAACTACCAATAGCCTATGTACGTCTCATTTACCACTTCCTGAAAAACCGCATGGCATACATCAATATAAATAACAGTCTCTCACATGCAATTTTTCCAAACATAGGAGTACCACAAGGATCTGCTCTCTCACCGCTACTATACATCCTATATGTAACTGACATGCCAATACCGTCGTATCCAGTTCACACCTTCACTTTCGCAGACGACACAGCCTTTCTAGCTTGTGGAAAAAACGTACAACATATCAACAGCCTACTTCAACCAGCAATAGACAAATTTCACCTGTGGTGTACAAAATGGCGTCTTACCATCAATGCCCTAAAGACACAGGCACTGGTAGTACAGCAACCGGAGAAACGAACAAAACTCCGCCGTAATCCAAATGCACTCAACCTACATGTTCACAACACACCCATAAGACCAGCAGCGTCTGCGAAGTACCTAGGAGTTATTTTCGATACTAAATTGAACTGGACACCACACCTTAATCAACTCAGTACAACAGCCAAAAACAGACTATCACTACTGAAACGACTAGCCGGCACTTCTTGGGGACTCAAAGCTGACACAATCATACACACGTACAAAATGTTTCTACGATCCTGTCTCGTATATGGCAATATCGCTTGGATCACAGCCGGCAACCACTTCTATAAAAGGCTTCGTATATTGGAACGCCACGCACTACGCATTGCATATCGTATCAAGCTTCCGAGCCCGACTCAGCTTCTATACGATCGAATTACCTTCCCCGAAATACTAAAGCACTTGGAAAAACTTCGACTGAACTACATCACTAAACGCTGGACAAAAGCTCATCCGACACTTCTGGATACAATACATGCCGAAGCCCAACAAGACATAGCGCCTAGATATCATCACTCACCACTACAGCACTTACTGGAACTGTACCGTCTAGCCAATAACGATGACCCAACATTGACTCTTGAAGTCATTAATCTGTATCCACTACCAGCACATTCCGCAGATATCTACCCAACTCACGCCAATTAAAGCATCTGCACTTTAGACAATACGTAGCCTAAGCCGTACCAGAAAATAATGCAATCACTTAGACCATCGAATAAATAGATTAATCTAAATTTTCACACAATCACCACCGAAGAGACGGCATAACCGTCTGCGGAAAACATATGAAGAAGAAGAAGAAGATCGATGCAGATACTAACATTAATCAGACTTAACGTCTGGTTTGTGAAAGAATAAAATACTTAAATTTCGAATATTTGTAGTTTACTTCTCGGGGCATTATGCTCTAGAATGAAGTTATTAATTTCAACGTATGGAAAAGCATGACCTTCCGATATAGGTGCATCATCCATTCTTTCCGTCTGATACATCTATACAGTCTGGAGGTAACTCGTGTACACGATGTACGGACCGTTCTGCCAGGCAGGAGGGAACCTACAACCACGACAGCTGGACGGCCAGTACGTAAGGAGCAGCCCTCATTACGAGCCTGGGTTTCTCTACAGGCAGGCAGGACGGTGGCTACGTATTGGCATGTGAGTGTAAATAACTTCATGACGTCATTAAAAAATGACGTCATGAACTGGCGTCTGCAATTAGCATGACAGGCAGGAGCAAACAGCAGTTAACAGTACACATGCTCGGTAATGCTGTTTGCTACGTCCGTCATACTATCCTCGCCAACTCATTATTGCAGGAGGGAACCTAGGGATTTAAGGAGGTTACATCCTTAAATGCTAGGAAAATTTTTCTCCGTGAGCTTGTGTACCAAAGTCTATTTCTTTAAATACGTTGAGAAATTTGTCCTTGTCTGTACTATCCTTAAAATACAATCTGCATCCTGTTTGCTTCTCTGTTTGGTATACAATCAGGTCTATTTTTGAGAGTTTCTCAGTTATCTTTTTGTGCAGATTTTATGGGTTAATTAATTCTTGCTTCAAGTTTTTAATTAGAACTACATATTTTGTGTTAGAAGTATCAGCTTTTTCTTGAAAAGCTTGATTGTTAATTGGATTGTTATGAACGGCTTCCTGTACAATTTCTAGTAGTTATCTTGCTGTATTCAGGACGGAAAGGATTTGTTGGGATGTAAGGATTTTTTTTACTTTAGAATGATTTGTATTAGACTGCAAGTTAGCAGAATTTCTCTCTTTGTTTGTGATAGAAATTGATGAAGAGGAAGGATCTTTATGGATTTGGGAAATGGATTTTTCATTTGTATTTACGTCTCCTTCAGTTCCTCAGAGAGCTCAAGTTCCTCAGTTTCTCTATGAAGGGAATTCTAGTGAAGGTCATCCTGTGTTATAGGTTGAGTGTCCTTCTTGTTTTCTTTTTAGGCTAATTCTTCATTTTGAGGTAGTTTATTACTAATTGTTTGTGTTTTCCTATCGCTTCTTTTCCAGGTTGAGAGGACTGCCACTGCTTTCCTTACCTTGACTTCTCCTGCTATTTTTACCCATAGTCTTATTGGAGTTGGTAAGGGAAGTTAAGGGAAAGTAGGGAGTAGGACAATATGTCTTAAAAGGATCTGTACGACGTAAGCGTATATTATTATTAGCGAATATTTTTATTTATTTGTAGCTTTTAATTGGCCTGTCTCTAAAAAGGGCCAATATGTATTTGAAAAGATATATATTATATATTATTGAGCCTAGATTCGGTCCTAACTCTATCTTTACATTTGGGGCTATGACTTAGAACCTTTACCAAGCGAGAGTAACTTGTCTTCTTTTCTAAACTTTATTGCATGCCACTCACCGATTATTTTTACCCTAATAAGTTTGGTAGAATTTATGGAGACATATACAATCCGCTATTATTCCAGAGCGGGAACTTTTAAGTTCACCCATCCCCTCTCTGCCCGTGGTGGTAATACGTTATTTTATTGAAGTTTCTTAATAACGCTAATTAAATTGTGTTTTATTGGAAATAAAATAGGCTAGAATTATCTCTTTTGAACATAGTTGTCACAATTTTCTTCAGTAATACAGCTGAGACATTTAGGTAAACTCTAGAGTCAAAATCATGCCTAATGTGGTAATATTTAATCGGTTTACATTTAACATGTAATTTGTTTAATATTAAATTTCCATAGAAAGTAGGTTTGATTTTGAAATTTCTTTAACTTACGTAATTTCGCGTAGGTCATTTTATTGTGAGTCCGAGAAGTTACACCACTACTCGTACAACTACTAATAATTTTATAAAGGCAGGAGTAGGGATTGCTTTAACAGAAATACAAACATATTTGTCACTTTTCTTTTTATGTATAAACAAGATTGATGTAAAAAAAATGAGTGAACCGAAATTTACCAGGATAAACAAAATGTGTACAAAAGTGTTTAAAAGGCAATTCTGATAACCTAATGTGCAAAACGTTCAAAATATCATCTAAAATAATTAAGAAAAAAAACTACTCACATTTTTTGAACACATTGTTTTACGTATTCATGGGCATAATACTAAAATCGTTTAAAGAAAGATCTATATAAAAAATGTACAATATAAAATAATCGATTCCACTTATTTTTAAAAGCACCGATTTTGCGACAAGAAATATATGAAACAAGTCGCCAGGAAAAGACAAAAGTAGGAACTCTTTTCAGGAAAGGAAGAACAATAGTAGAGCGTCCCATACAGGAGCGTATACTGTGGACTATCTGGGCTACCAACGAAGCCTGAACTAGTGAACAAATATTTTGATCTGCACGAGTAATACTAATTTACATGAAATGGAGGCCAGAATGAACACCTATCATCATCATTATTAATACTATGTATGTTATCCGTACCCTCTATCTACTTATTACTTCGCCTAGTGGTAGTCCAAGCTTTAAATCCAGAATGCGCCACTGGTTCTATACTACCTTCACGTTTGTAAACTTTAATTGTAACTGATCTACATACGTCCTTTGTAGACTATCATATACATATCTTGCCCTTTGTAAATCTTGCCATTACGTTATTGTTTTGTTTTATTGTTGTAGTCAGGGATCAAATTCATTGCATTTTGTTTTGTTATAATTCTAATATATTGTCACTGGCAGGCTAAGATTATTTTATTTCCATTATGAGGATAAGTACTAGCGGAGATTAATCCATAATGCAAATATCAAAATATTTGTAGTGGGGATTGAACCCAGTATTCTTATTGTTACTATAGAATTAGCGAGGGTCTGTTTGAACGAACTGAGTAGGAGGAACCATGCTAATAGTGTTACTCTGGAAAATAAAATCTTAAGAAAATGTATTTGTTTTACAATAAAGAAAGATTGAAAAAATATATTTTATTGTCTAATAAAAGTAGAAAGCATCAAAATTTAAATAAAATACTCCTAGAATGTCAGTGACAATATATTAGAATTGTGACAAATGAAATAAAATTAATTTGATCCCCACCGTGAACAATAAAATAAAATAATATTCAAATGACAGAGTTACAAAGGACAAGGTTTATATATAATCGTCTACAAAGGACGTATGTAGATCAGTTACAATTGAAAGAAGACAAAGACAGACCAATTCTGGCTCCGCCCTGTGTCCTTTTGGTCTCCAGATGCGAACTTAAGATTCAAGACAATTTACTATTTGATAATTTTGTAAAAACAAAGCAACTAAATAAAGGTTCAACTTACACATTCGAGAATATCGTGCACGTCTTGTTGACAGTAGATCAGTTTGGCGGATTCCGACTCACTTGCTGGTGGTATCGACCGTCCGCTTGTGTCCATGTACAAAATATGACAGTTTCGTGTCACATATATTTCGAGTTATACCTTGAACGTTAGTTTTATTAGTCAAGGTCATTTGTATTCCTTGGCTTATGGAGTTAACGAGTTTATACCTCGAATGTTTTTTTATTAGTCAAGGTCATTTGTATTCCTTGGCTTATGGAGTTAACGAGTTATACCTCGAACGGTTTTTTTATTAGTCAAGGTCATTTGTATTCTTTGGCTTATGGACTTAACAATTGTTACTAGAACATTTCTTTAATGTAGACTTCTAGTGTTGTTGAGTGTAATTTAAGAGCTAGAGTTGAGTAATCTTTCCGTTAAGCGTTGGCATCTGTTTGATGATTTGCATATCTTCATTTTAGCTTGTATAACACTTCCTTCTCTTTTATGTTATGTCTATTGAAATTTCTCTTTATCATCATCTTTCACTTCTTCATCAGGACAAGTTGAATCTTTGAAATTGTGTGTCAGTACTTCTAACAGACTTGGTGTGTTAAATGCGTTCCGCAATTCTTACCATTCAGTTTAAACAAACGTTGTCACTTTTCTTTCCCAACCTTTCTAGGGTTCTAAGTCTACGTAAGTTATCTAAAAGACATTCAACATCCGTAATTCTTCCAAATCCTCTCTAAATGAGTTCCGTTGTATCTTTCTTTTCGCTCTCTCGCTTTTTGACTGCTCCCACTCTTCTTCTCTTTCCTTAACATTGGTGTGGAAGAAGGGATGGTAGTGGTAGGGGGTGGTAGAAGCTGTAGATCACATGACTGTTGCTTCGTAAGCACATTTCTTTTGTCTTTTTCAACGCACAACATGACTTGGCTTTAATCTGCTAAATTGACTCTGGAGCTGACTACGCCATCTAATGAGACGTTAAGAAAACATTCTTGGTTGATATCTTCACTGATTTTTGTCGCTTTCGTCTTCTTTTCTGTAATGGCTTAAGTTGTTCTACCTCCATGATCTTTGTCGTTGAAGAATAGCTTGTCATCTCTTGTAGAGCTTTTTCAATCTTACGAACTGTTAAGAAAGACTATTTCTGCCCAAATTTAAAAGAAGTAACTAAGTTTTAAAGAATTGTAACGAGAAATTATTTAATTTATTTAAATAGATGAAAACGCATTGATTTAAGAGCAGTTTTATGGTCAACAGCGACGTGATTTTAAAGTATCTTTGACCTTGGACGTCTAGTACTAGAGCTTCTATTTTAATACTAATGAAATTGAATGGAATATATTGTTTTTAGGGAAATTTGGTTCAGATTGGATGCTCGAAAAAAGTCAGCCAGGGTCTACTTTTTCTCTTCGAGTGACTGAGGAAATGCTCTAGAATTCTTCAATCAGGATGGGCGCCCGTTCGGATCAGTTTTAGTGTCATGTCTAGGACAGGGTATAATTTAATCACATCTTTGAATTCTTGTGTGTATGTGCTTCCTTTATAAGATAACAAAATGATATATTAATTGTCTTTCTTGATAGGGATGCACGAAAAGGATACTCTTCGTTTAACGTAATAAGAAACGTATTTAACATCTAAAGAACCAACTATTTGGTCATCTGAAATTCTACATTCTTTCATGCCTTTCTTACCAGACATGTATCAGATCACAGGATGAGACAAGAATTCCTGCTTTGTGAATTGAGACAATGTCACACACAACGGATGTAAGATCTCATAATACTCATATTAATTATATGAAGGAAAGGTCTGAAGAATGATGGCAAGGTCATATGGCATAGTTACAAAAGCCTAGCTCCTTCGCAAGATGCTTGTCGGTGATTGGTCGCCATTGGTCTCAACTGCCTACATATATTTGGGAATATCCAGGACCGGAGACTTTCGAAGTCCGCTCTGAAGCTGACTCCTGAACACTTCTGGTACGAATTTATAAGACAACAGTAACAATCTTATGGCCGAATACAGGACTTCTAGTCAACGTCACTGAGAAGTCTCGAAATTTCCAAACGAGGGTCGTTGGCCTGTGTCAGCTCTATCTTTAACTCCGTTGAGGTGGTCTCCATCTTCCAACAACCTGAGCCAAGAACCTGATAGACGCATTCTCCAATCTGGTGTGTCTTGAAATTCGTTGCTTTAATTACACTGTTATTTGTTTAATTGAAGTTGAATGTCAAGTAGTGCGTCATTTCAATACGTTAGTCAATTTTGAGGAAACGTTATACGATTATCATCCGTGCACCTCCTTTCGGGAAACTTTGTTACAAATGACTGTGTTTATATGCAATACCCTTGATTCTTTTCACAAAAGGGTTAATTTCACGTAAGATTCGATATTTCAGCTTTACCAAATCCACGATGAATCACACAATTATGACATGGTAAAGGCGTATTCGGTGTCTCTGAAAGGTATTTTTCTTAGGACGAAATTAAAACTACACCATTCTAAAGAAGTTAAGATCTTGGTCTGTTTTGTAAAGTTTCGAAATTCAGTTAACATTCGCTCTAAAATAAAATTTGAAGAAATAGTAATTTGTTATCTTCGGATACGTCCGTGTTCCTGTTTCTTAGTCTCATCTCCACATTCGTTCAGTGAAAGATTTCGCGTAGTAAGAAATTTGCAAATGTGGGAATATCAATGTCTTGTTTAAGCTAATGAATAAGGAATCCCGAAATCAATTAATTATCAACAGATCGTTTGATAGATTATTTTTGATTCAGTTGGCAATTTAGAAACTAAATCTGCTCACAGAATACAAATAATCTCGTCCAGTTACACTTCATTCATATTACCGTAATCCGAAATTTCGACAATCAGAACCACGCCAAGATCTGGCAGCGACAACACAAGAAAACGTGGACACAGTGCGCTTTTATGGTGAAAGAGGACAAGCGGGTGACCTACTCAGATATTTGTGAATCCCTGTGCATTTGAATGAGACAGGTGGAAACAATCTTGCATGTTCACCTTACTGTTGGGAAGTTTTGCTACTGACGGATCCCACATCAACTGACTACAGCACAAAAGCATGCACGAGTCGATGGGTTCGCACAAATGCGTGGCAGATTTCAGCAGCTGTATTCGATTGCAATGTATGACATTGCCACAGGTGACAAAAATTGTGTATATTGTTTTTAGTCCCAGAGCAAAGGCCAGTTCGCACAGAGAGTCGCTTGACGTAAGACCCGTCCAACGAAGATCAGAAGAAACGAACTAACTCTATGGCTTATGAAATCGTAAGTTCATCGCCGTAGAAACAAACGTTCTCCATTGGAATCTATCATGGGCAACATCAAGACAGTTTTCATCACTAACACCTATTCCTCGAAGCTCTCTTTTAATATTGTCCTCCCAACGGCGTCTAGGTCTTCCCAATGGTCTCCTTCCACCCGGTTCTCCAACTAGGATAGAATATAATCTTCGTTTCCCCCCATCCGAGCTACATGGCATGCAAACCTTAGTCGTCGTGATTTTATTATTTTTACAACATCTGATGAATCGTATAGTCCGTGGAGTTCTTCATTATGCAGTCTTCTTCATTCTCCAGTCATCTCGTCCCGTTTCGGTCCGTATATCTGTCTCAAAACCTTATTTTAAAACACGCGTAATTTATGTTCATCTGCTAGGGTCGTACTCCAACTTTCGCAACCGTAAAGTATTACCTGCAGAATAACCGTTCTGTATATTTTCAATTTCCATTTCCTTGATATTAATCGCGATGTTAGAAGTTTTTGGACTGAATAGAAACATGCGTTGCCCGACACTAAACGACCTTTTTATTTCTTCCGTGACCTCAGTTTTGCTTGTTACGTATGCTCCCAAATATTTAAATTTGTTTACTTTCTCTATGACCTCATCCCTAATGATTATGTTTTTATTTCCTTCATTCCGTGGGTTTCGCCTTGATATCATGTATTTAGTTTTATCTTTGTTTACCTGTAGACCTATCTCACCGCGCGCTTCTACTAAGACATCGGTGTTGCTTTGTAGTGCATCTATATCGTCCCCTATTAAATCTACATCATCCACGTATACGAACAGTTGATTCAAACCATTCAATGATAGTCCATTTTTGTCCCCTTTAATTTCTAAAACCGCATATTCTAACGCAAAATTAAACAGTAGTGGTAATACGGCATCGCCATTTATCAATCCGTTGCAAATCTTGTAAGTATCTGACATATTACCTATCCGTACTCTGCTTAAAGGGTCACTGACATAAATCTTCACTAGTTGAAACAGCTTTTTTCGTAATTCCAAATCGTATCACAATACTGTATAACTGTTCTCTTTTGATAGAATCATATGGTTTCTTAAAATCAATGAATAGCTCGTAAACCGTCCTATTGTATTCCATTTCTTCAGCAAAATTTCTCTTAAGGCGAAAATCTGGTCCAACGTGGATCTATTTCTTCTAAATCCCCATTGGTGATCTCCAATTAGTTCATCTACGTATACACTTAGGCGTGTTAGCAGGATATTACTTAATACCTTGTAACAGGTTGGAAGTAACGAGAGTCCGCGGAAATTATTACAGTCCGATTTATTACCTTTTTTGTAAATCGGAGCTATTATTGAGGTTTTACATTCGTTTGTGAGCTCCTCCGTTCTCCATATAGCACTTATTAATTTACGTAGTTCCTTGATTAGTGCCGTTCCTCCCGCTTCAATTAATTTGGCTGGAATATTTTCTATTCCTGGCGATTTGAATTTTTTTTTTCAATTCCTTTACCGACGTTTCGATCTCGATCTTGCTTATTTCGGGAATACGTGGTTCTGCGGTATGGATTTCAGATTTCTCTGTTTGTTCCCCGTTGTGTACATTAAGAAGTTTGTCGAAATGACTTTTCCACACATCAACAATTTTAGTTGGACTTGAAGTCTCCACGTTCATTTCTAATAATTCCTAACCTCAGCTGGTAACCTTTTCTTAACGTTGGTATGTTATTTGTCTTGTCGTTTTCCTCTATCTCCTGAATCTTCTGATCCCGCGTGTGGCGTTTTGTTTCACGTTATTGTAGTCATTGGTACTTGCTTCGCTTTTATTACTTGGCCATCGTTGCCTTGCTTCATTTCGTTCCTCATTAAGCTTAAGGCATTCTTCATCAAAGCAAGGGTTGCTTTTTTGTTGTTTCTTCGCACCTACACATTCCCTCGCTGCGCTCTCACACTTGTTTCACGAATTGCCTCCTACATCTTACTTACATCAATTTTATTATTAGTAGTATCATCATTATTATTACTCGAGTCGGCTAAGATTTCCAACCTATTGGTACTAATACGTGATCGATCTGGTTGAGAGTTTTACCATCCGGAGATAAACATGTGTATTTGTGTATGTCCTTGTGTTCAAAGTACGTGCTCTTTACCAGTAGGTTTGTCGAAATCGCGAGAATTGTCAGTTTTTCTCTTCCCTTCCTACCTTTTCATTGAAATTACCCAACACAATTTTCGAATTATGCTTCGGCATTCGGTCAAACAGCCTTCCTAGGTTATCGTAGAATATATCTTTGTCATTATCATTACCCACCTCGGTCGGAGCACAGGCATTTAATAAAACCATGTTGCCCCAACGAGTACGTATCGTAACGTACGATAGTCTTTCGTTAACGAACTCTATATTCTGAATCGCCGGAAGGATACTGTTCTTAATGAGAAATCCTTTTCCGAAATCGTGAGACTTTATTCCCCTGTAGTAGAAAGTGTACTTATCCTATCGGATGCTATCTTGACCCTCCCACCGAACTTCTTGTATCGCTAATATGTCTAGTTCGTACTTCTCGTTCTAGCGTCCCGTCGTTTGGTATAACGTTCGTTCGTTCCACGTTTCTATTCTAAGGTATTTCTTAATCCAGTTGTTAAAATCCCCTGAAGCAGTCCTGGCCCGAAGATCCTAATGGGGGACTATTTTACCTCCGGAATATTTTACCCCAGGATAATCCATGGTTTAAAGTCAGAAGGAAGAGTTGAAAAAACATGGTTGCCACCTTCTTCATTCGGACAGGCCATACAGTGAGAGTAGCGCTAGAGAGACATCGGATCATCATTGCTGAATGGTACGTATACAACAGTTTGTTTACCGGAAGTCTTTTAAGAGGTGTGTGATAAACGGCAATTCGAATCATTGACCACCAAGCGAATGTCTCTAGCCACGCCGCAAAACCGACTCTAGTTTTCAGAGCATCCTTACAGCACAAACTTCTTAGTTTGTGATCATTTCGTATTATCAAGAATCATGGATTAGTCTTTACGAAATAACGTTTTGTCACGAAGAGAGTGCCAAAGGAGAATGTCTATTCTTATAAATTTTGCTTGTTTGTTGAATTTAATTTATTTATGGTAGTTAAGCTGTACGAAACGAGGACTTCCAGCAATATTTCTGAAGAATACATCAAGCACCAGATGTGTAGAAGAAAGGATCACCAGCCAATCAACTAGGAGCCCCAACAACTGTCCAGCGATCTACCAACACTGTTGTGAGGTTCCCGTTGCAATATTTTCCTCAAAATACTGAAAAACTTCCCGAATTTCGTAAAAAATTCCCGGAAGTTAAATTTTCTTTAAAAATTAATGTAAATTTAAAGAAAATGTGCCAAAAATTTTCAACAAAATTTTCCTGTTTTTTCCCCTTTCACCTTTTTTAGGCCCAGATTTTCCTCCTATTCCGGGAAATTTCCCTCCATCTGACAACACTGCAAAATACACTGATTTTCATTCAACAGGTCAAATAAATTAAATTGCGGAATAAATGTAGGGTCTGTGCTACGAACTAAAGTGTGATTCTACGTGAACCAATTTTAATAGTCATGTGATACTACCTATCTTAGTATCAATAGACACGTATTTCGAGGGGATATTTCAGTTAACATTACAATATTTCATGGCAGAATCCGATTTTATTCACAAGAAGAATCTAAATATAACAACACTTAGGATTTATATTTATATTACTAAAACAGATAGATTCGATGATAACGCAAGGTCAAAAATATATACAAAACAGATAATACGTTAGAGTTTCGATACTCTATCAGTGTCTTCCTCTTTAATTTGAGGAAGACACTCATAGAGTGTCGAAATTCTAACGTATTATCTGTTTTATATATATTTTTAACCTTGCATTGTCATCGAATCCATCTGTTTTAGAAGATTCTGAAATTTTAGGGACTTTCAGAGTTCAGTTGTTTCACGTGTTCAGCCTCTGCAATGGACTAGATGCAAATCCGGAAACAAGTTAGGTAAAAGTGTTTATTTAACATCCACAGTTCATTCCAGGGAATAGCAATATAACTCATATACTGTGCTACCGCTCTCCCCATTGTAAATTATTTACCCACCATGCTCCCAACAGCAACTTCCATCATTCAATTGTATTAAAATAACGATTGTGTACAATAATAGCTTCAATATACTTCTCAGGAATCAGATCGTTGGTTTTCCTTTGTAGGTTTCTCTACGTGTTGTTTAGTTACAGTGATTTCTGGTCTCAAACATGATTACCCATTGTTGTTACCGTTGCATATTTGGTTCGATTGTATAACAATGTCTCAATTGTATAACAGTTTGTACAACAACAACAAGGGAGGAAGAACGAAATCATCTATAGCTGAGGTTGCTTGCACGTTTTGTGGCATTGTGGGACACTCTGAAACTAACTGTAGGCCTTACATTTGAGTTTCAGGACTTTCACAATAGAAAGGCAAGTCAAACACGTGGTTGTTGCATATTAGATTTTTGTAGAAAAAAATAAATATATAAAACTCTATCCCAGAGGTCAACAATATTTTAAAAATATTTGACTGTTTTGATATTTTAATTACTATTTATGCCCTTAATCATTTTGTCCATTTGTTTTCTGCTGACAGGAACCACAGTTTTCTTAAAGAGTGTTCCAAACCGCACCGTTCAATGAACTCCCCCTAATTTGACCCCATGTCCTTGCCACCGGGAAAGAAGTGTGATAACAATGAGGGCAACTAAACTTCCATGGAGATGACATTGAGGTGACATAAGTTGAAGTAAGAAAATTAAATGAATATCCTAGAAAAAAACAAAAGCAGAAATAGTTTATCTTCATAATGCTAGTAGAGTCTTTAATTAACTCTTTCACAAGATGTCCTTCAATACCATGAGAAGTACACTGGTTGCAGTTGTAGTTACTTCATAGTTACGGTATTTTCCTCGAAAGCAGCTCCGATCTAGATACATATACGAACACGAACACATTATACTAATGCTACCATGACCATCTTAACAGCACTGTAGACCACAGGGCTTTTAACCTATCCTCTAACACATAGAAACAAAAATGCCTACTTTGAATTAACTTATACCTAAGAGGTTAATAGCACCTGATAAAAACAATATTCACACATAAAAATGTTTCTAAGCTATACTAATCAATACAAATTACAGGACTTTTATTACAGCTAGATGATGAATAAAGAATGTCGAAAATCATGAAGCACTTCTAACCAGGAAATAATCTGAACAAAAAATAAATAAAGCTCTTAAACTAAATAAAAATAAGTTAGAAGAAGGAGTAATGAGAAAGTGGACTACTAGTAGTTTTGAAAGATAAAAAACAAATACTTAATATTAGAATACGGAAGTAGTATCTTTTTAGTGCGCTAAGTATACTTGAGCAGCCAATAAAAAGACAACACGCGTATTTGAAAGAAAATTATCTGGACCAATCATTAACGAGAACTCGTGTTGCAGTTTTGAGAAGTCAGTATGTTAGGGTTATTGACTGCAATGGTATGTTTGTGTGTATGTATGTATCTATTTGTTCAAGAACACTGCGGTGTCTGGGAAAATGCATAGTGTACCCATATCTGAAGAGAAATCCGAGTGTTAACCAGAAATGTGATTAAAGAAATGGTATAATTACTTGGAATTTCTTTCATTTCATTACTTACAGAAATGCTTCGCTGCGTTTTCGTCTCTTCTTCGAAGAACATACGAATATCGAGGACATCTTGCGAATCCCTCTTTTAGCATTCTCTTCAATACCATTTCGTTCGTCATCTTCCATAGGAAAGAGAAACGGAGAAATACTAAAAAAAAAAAAAAAAAGAGGAACAAAAGAAATGAAATGAAAAGCGGGGCCGGGAGATTCTGAATTTTAGAAAATGATGGCGACGGTTTGGATGGAAGGCAGAGGGAATAAAAACAAAAAAAGAAAGAAATTCCCTTCCAATGAAAAATAAGGTGGATCAACCACAAATGGGAGACCCTAGCAGTTGGGATAACCGCAATGCATCTCTCGTAGATGAAAAATTACCTTGAAGAAAAGGAGACGAGGACAAACATCTCTTTTTAACCGCTTTTCTTTCCGTCTTTCTTTCTTCTTTCCTTTCATTCTCTCTTCCTCTTTTCTTCTTCTTGCTACCGCACAGATTTGTTGCCTTGTGTTTCTGTGGAGTTTTCGTAGAGCTCCGTGTCATTGAGTGGACACTAAAGAATTAATTCTATACTGAGAGACATTGTCTTCAACTTTTCCCTCTGATATTTCCCCCGTATACAATAATATCCCACTATAATGCTTCCCAAGAAGAGGTAGCGTCTTTATCAACAATTTTCATTACATCTTCGCCCCCCAACAAAAAAAAACCATCAGATTTAAAACATGCACTTAACAGCGACTAAGATTACTTGGTAAACTCAGTTTAACCTCAGAGTACAAATTTTGTTTTGAATATTATCTTATTTATTTATTTTAACAATTTGTAGATACAACCTAATTGTGGGTTACTCTACACTGGGTATGTTTAATAACGTAACAAGAAGGGGAAAGACTTTAGAAATAATTAGTCCTGGTCCTGGGTATGATCAAGGGGAAATTAGCCAAAACGTAAGTCAAGATTGCCACTACTGGGAATCGAACCCGAATTCTACGGATTGTAAGGCCAGATGAGGTAGACCAGCACTCTGCCGCTGGTCTACCTCATCCGTACAGATATTTAGTTATCTTTAGTTTCTCTTTGAGTTCTCAGAGTACAGAAGCGGAAATATACAACATTTCTGCTAGTTCTACTTAAAACTGACTATTTTTGTGTAACACACAATACATGAAATAGCATCGAACTTTGGTATACTAAATCTAAAGTAATTTGATGCACTGTATTTTACAAGTGCATCAGACCATCTTTATTAATTCGTTTTTCTTAGCTTCATGTAAGGAATCCAAATTTTCATGGATACCAGAGATCTTGTACGAAATGGATTAAAGACATCTCTACGCAAACTCTAAGAGTTCCAGAAAATTTGTTCAAATAAGATCTACAGAATTATTGGAATACCTTGATATAATATAGGTGCTCCGGGCTGAATGGTGTACTGAACTTTTAATTCTAAATAATTACTAACATTTATGATTGAAATTTCTAAAATAAATATTGGTACTGCTACAGTAATCATTACGCTAATTTGATAGAATAATATAAAAAGAAAAAATAATCCATTTCATAACAGTAAATTAAAAATACGAGACAATGCAATTTAGCACGACTCCCCTCTGACACGAGACGTAAGTATTAAGGTGGGTCGAAAATGCACGTGACTGTACATTGAGTCTAACCCGTGCGGGTCGAACCATCGAGCCGTATGAGGCGCGCTTTTTTTCTCTCTCTCTCTCTCTCTATTATACATATATTTTACTTCTCAATGATATATATATTATGTATTCAAAAGCAAGCATAGTTTGCATGTCTTTGGGTTTGACTCTCATGTATTTATTTCTTCTATGTTGACACACGCAGATAAGTGATGCTTGTGTGTCTGTTTTAATGGTGTGTTCCACACTCTGTGTAAGACAGAGTGTACTATGTTGGTACCATATGATTTACCATCGCTCAGTAACTGTAAAATGTTAGTTTAAGTCTTGTAAAGGGGTTCTGTAACTTTAACTTTTGCCCAATCAATCATACCGATACAATGTAATGAGTTTAAATTCAAAGATGGCGTATGCAAGTACGTATATCTGATTAATTCTCCAATACTCTTTCTTACTCTCTCATCTGCCTGAATCTGCATCTTCTCTGTCCTCTAATCCTCTTTTTCCTTTCTTGTCTCGATAATTCTTCCATAAGTAAGCTCCCAAATATGTTTTCTTTCATCTCACATCATTGCTAGTAACAAGTTTTCAGAATGTGAGAACAATGCATTTCTCTTCATAAACTCACCCCAAAGACCGTTTTCATTTCTATAGGCAAGAATCGAGGTTGATTAATGTTTGTGAACAAATGTTTTACGTCATCTTGCAAAAAGGCTCTTTTTTATATAAAAAAACGAACTGAAACATAAGATTTAATGATTAACTGAATTGAAAGCTTCAGTGAATTGGAAGGTACAGAATTGAAGAAATATTCCTCCAGCATATGATAAGCAATGTTGAGGTATCTAACCCAAGAGTTCTTTGGGCCAGAATTCAAAGCTTCTAAATTATCCTAGCGCAACTCCTCGGTAAAAGCATGACTCATTCGCAACAAGAACTTTTGGTTGTAACTTACTTTTATGTACACTGATAATCTGCTGACACAAAAACACACACAAAATCTTCCCGAAAAATGTACTTTATATGAACAAATGTAAACTTTATGTGAACCTACACTGCAAAAATTGTACCTTTGAATAGTGGGTAGAAAATGCTGATTTTGTATTTTGTACCCACAATGTTTGAGAATCAGTGACGGGCACAGTGATTCATATTTTACCATAGTTTTTTTTTTTATTTAATCTATTCCCTCTCAAGAACTGGGACCTCTAACCCAACCCTGAGTTGGCCACTGCCTCTCAAAAATTGTGGGTACACCCCCAATATTCAAAGGTACAGTTTTTGCAGTGTACTGAAACGTTGTGAGTTTTCTGTGTCTTTTTATTGGCTTTCTTATCCTAAGTGCAGATTTTGCACAGATTAAGTCTAAATTTCCTAAAGTTCACATTATCCAGAACACGTTGTGATATTAGTTTTAGTATATTTGCCTCTAATAAGTGAACTTTTTGTGCATGTATTGGGTATCAGCACACCAGAAGTTCATATGGTGTGCACTAAAAATATGGTGTGGTTCATATCAATCTCACGAAACGTTCATATATTATGAACGAAATAACGTGGTAAAACTAGAACATATTGTGAACTTCGGGACAGTGTTATTTGATTTTCTGTTTAGTGTCAATGTCAGGCGAAACAAAAAGTTTTCCTTTTAAAACTTTACATCATGTCTTTGTTCACAGTCTTGCCAATAGGACTAGTGAAAGTGGACCCTATTGCATGCCCATCTAATGCAGAACAACTTACGTTTTATGCATAAATCAACTAATCCACTGCAATGGCCTTGATTTCAATTCAACAAGACGAATTATTCCACCACGAGTAAAGGTTTTCACTTCAGTACTATCGTTGTCTATATCTTATATTTCCTCTGGAATGTCTTTTCTTTTCTATACATGAGCATATACTTTGTTACGCCAGCTGAAAAGGTTTTTTTTGACGTTCTGCTTCTTTTGACGGTTCCATGTCCAAGATACTCATATTCCGGCTGGATTAGAAGACAAAATTGGTCTTCCTTTTCAAATCGAGTGTAATATTTTGTCTATCTTCTTATCGACTAAGATTAGGCCTACATAAATCCTTCCATCAAAGTGCAATCTCTTCTAATTCAATGTTTCTACACTCGTTTAAATCTCTTTTCAGACCTTCGCTTTTTCTCCGATCTTAATGTTATCAATAACTTATTTGTGATTTCTTGAGTGACGATCCCAATATCTTCCTGAATAGCTGTTCTTATACATACTGCATAATTGACACTCTCATCTGATATTTCTCTTGTTTAGAATAGGAGTTAGTAGAATAAATTTGATTTAAGTAGAATAACATTAAGCAAAAAAGTATATGTGAACATATGGCCCATTCTCCCTGGTTTCCGATATAAGGGGGGGGGGGTCTTTTTCTGCCCATGAAACCTGCTGCGTTCCGGTTAAGTGCGTATAGCACACCCTGTAGGTGGTGTAAAGACGCAACCCATTCAAAACGGAATGAAGTAAACTTTCCGACGGTGCAGAGATTATGACAAGTAAGACTGAAGGAGGGAAGTAACAGAGGGATTTTTTTTAAAAAAAATCCCTCGACAATTCCCTTTTTTACAACTATTGCCTGTTATGGGCTGGAAACACTGTTACTAGGGCAACCAAAACAACTGAGTGGATACACTCTATGCCGAGGATAGTGGTAGAGATTCACGTTCTTAGCATGTACAGAAGTGAAGAAAAACATCATAATGTAACTCTACAGTAATTGCAACAATAATTAATGTACAAGAACAGTGTCATGCACATATCATTACAGATACATATGAACATGAAAATACAGAAAGAATGGGAATTAATCTTCCTGACATTAGTTACCCTAGTGACAGTGTTTCCACCCCATGACAGGCGATAATTGTTTTAAAAAAGGGAATTTTCGAGAGATTTTTTTCCCTTTGTTACTTCCCTCCTTTGGTCTTACTTGCAATAATCTGTGCACCGTCGGAAAGCTTAATTCATTCCCTTTCGAATGGGTTATGATTTGCGTCTTTACACCACCTACAGGGTGTGCTATACGCACTTTACCGGAACCCAGCAGGTTTCATGGGCAGAAAAGGTACCCACTTATCTCGGAAACCAGGGAGAATGGGCCATATGTTCACATATACTTTTTTGCTTAGAATGACATCCCCTATCACCTCCCAAAATATATTTGCACTTCCTTACCCGACACTCTGTATATAAACATCTGAAATGAGGGTGGTTTTTGTGTGAGGGGTGATGATCGAAGAAACTACATAGAAACTTTCCGGAATTTCTGACATGGCAGTGTCTCTGCATTAGACATATTTCTAAAGAAATCTACCAAACATGCAAAATAATCACCCCCACTAAATTCCCCCTCCACCTTAAATTACCTATTGCTATTGGTTGTTTGAGCTGATGATGTTTTCATTCGATTCAGTGTACCAAAATCCTATAAATCGACACCTCACATTTCACGCAACAATGGAATTCCAGTAATTTAACCCTTCACCCTCCAAAAACATCCTTTCCCCATAGAATCCTTATGCATTATTCGGTTTTGTAAACCTCATGTTTAAGGTAACTTATTTATCAAAAATTATCAATTCGATCTTTTTACTTTTAGTAAGTTTTGTTTAGATTTCAGCCTACTGTGGGGTGCCATAAAATGTAGTTACGCATCTCCTTGATAGACTAGCATTTTGAAACTTATATGCACACGAAACCACAATATGTGTTGTATCATATGCATACAGTAAGAACAGAATTACTGCTGAGACATTGGTCTCATTACCAAGCGGCCACATATCGTCCACACATACTTAAACATTAACGTTTAAATTAACTTTAGCATTGAAGAGGGGGTAGATGTTGTTAGTCAAGAAGTTACAATTAGATTAATGTACATACATCAGAGTACGTTGTTAGATAAGAAATTTGCAAGCTTTTATGTTTATTGTCGGAAAGTAAATGTTCATTATGTAAAATTTCTCTGACGCAGAAGACCTCTTCTCATATAAAACAGTTACTCGTGCAGGCCTGTGTTTCTTTCTTATTTTTTCTACGTCGCTATCCAACAATAAGCACAATAGTTATGCCATCGTTGAAAGATTTGGTAATCATATTTCATACCTCATATTTTTTGTTTGTCGTTTTGTTTCACACTCCGTCTCAAAACGACATTTATCTGTCAACGAATCTATGTTTTCTGACAGACAGGATAATATCCTCCCTAGAGAAATGTGCGCGTAATAAAATTTTGAAACTCGTAGATGGTAAAATCGTTATTTGACTTTTACGACAATTTCGTTGTGATTTTCTTTTTTGTTTTTGTTTTTACTTCGCAGAATGAAATAACGTATGGAACGGATGCATCCATCATTTGGACGCTGTTTGTGAGATGTAAAGCAAGAGAGGGAAAGTGATTCGCTAACATAAGAAAACCTAACTTCAATTCGGTATTTTCTACGTTTCAGCTTTTACGATTTGTGATAAGCCTTAATTGAAGACATGGGTGCAGGAGCGAATTCTCGGATTAGGCAGAGTAGTTACTGCGTACCCAAATTTTGTGATAAATTTATTTGATTACTTTCATGTTCAATACTAATAAGAGTTGGTATTGTTTAATCTGTTAACATTAAATTATATCGTTTTCTCTTTCGTTGACCGTGTATGGCAATAACGTTATAACTGTAGCGTTGGAAAGGCTTCTAGTAGCGCCAAAATGGTGGACTGCATTTTAGTCTGCTACCTGTACTCTGACGAGCTGTACTCTTATTTCACTACAACTTAAGGCATCAGAAGTCAAAGAGATCTACCAGCAGTTTCTGCGCGCTTTCGGAAACCATATGGAGATCCACCAGCTTTCTATATGTGCCTCGCAATTAGTTGTCTGCTTTCGCAGCAAGATGGGCAGCAGCTTTGTACACGTGCTCAGATCATATAGTTTGCTTGCACATTTCTTCGTTTCTGTTACCATAATGTAAGCGATTAGTAGACACATCAACTTGATACTCGATGGATGATAACTTAAGTTTTACACAGGAGATATTATCTAAATGCACATAGTAAATATAACACGTACTAGTGTCGACATTTTCTTGAGTGATAAAGGGTTTGAGCATGTATGACGAGCAAATAGATAGTTAAACAATGAAATAAATACTCAAATTAACAATAAATTGTTGCCTCAATTTTCCAATAAATAATCAAATCTTTCTTTTGGAACAGTTTCCATTTCCAATCACAAACGTCACCAGAATACAAAACAATAATGGCCCGCTTCCCCTTGTGAGAGTGTTTACGAAAGATCTTAACCTTGTTAGTTGATCAATAACAAATGAAACCATTGGATACATCAGAAATAGAGTACAAGAACTGCAGGTAGACAGACCGTTACCTTGCAAAACATGCTTGCAATATCATATTAGTAAACCATGTAATAAAATTCAAAAATGCTTCAAATTGCGGTAATTCTCATCAAAGTATCACGTGCCAAGTACTAATAAATAAACATTTCTGTGCAACTTGCAAAGGACATAGAACTGGTTCTTCCACTTGCCCACAAAGACCTAATCAAGGCAACCCAATTTCTTTAGAGAAAGTTTTCAGATCAGCTAGCAACAAACCACCTACAAAATGTTGCAGATCTTTTCAAATACCGATGATACAAATGAAACAGTTCAGAGTACGACAATGGAACCAACATTAATCAAAGCATTAAACGAACAAACCAATATTATTCTTAAATGGGTGTTCACTGTATTAGATATGTCACTCCCTCACAATACTTTCCCTAAGCTAAGTAATGCAATAAAGACAGTCTCTGAAGATCTATAGGAATGTAAACTGTAGACATAAGTATACTGATGGTTATATTTTCGTCGAGAATGAGGAGCTTATTAAAGAAAAACTAATAACAAGATGTTTCAAAGCAGGACGAAAACATAGTCGACTCTGATGATGAATCCTAAATACCAGATTCAGCCACCACTGCTTACATTAAATCCCTTAAACTACTAAATATTAACATCAATGGTATAAGTAAAAAACTTCAGAAAACTCTACAACTTGCTAAGGATGAGGGGGGGTCCAAGTAACAATAATAATAGAAACCAAATTTAAAACTTCAATCTATTTACACTCTCCTTGTTACAAAGTATATCCTAAGGACAAAACGTGTTGTTACAATGAGCACATCTCATGAATGAAAAAGCACTGCACGGATCTGATGAACAAACTTCAGAGCCAACAGTATCACAGCAGTACTGCATCGGCGTCTTGAATGGTTCCGGTTCTTCGTCCAGATATCCTGACTTGTACCATGCATACTTGATCATGTTTCGAAACATTGGGGACGAAAACTGATAATGAGTGAAGGATTGGAGACGAATAAAGTTGTCCCGATGCCAGATGTTGAACTCTTCGGTCGCGATAATGGCATCATTCACGAACTTAACAAATGCTTTATACGAGCGGAAGAAATAGACACCCAGTGGCTGAATGAGTCCTGTGCATCCTGGTGGAATCAAATGCCATTCAAATTCACTAATGCTTTCTGGAATTGTTGATTTGATTAACACTTCATCCGTATTGGCTGACCACGAATCAAGAAGTAGAAGCATGGATTCTTCGTATAAAGTAGACACACTTGGCCAGAATACATTGGTCAGCATTATCTTCTGATCTTCTTTTTTCATGTTAGCAGAGCCAGAAGCATAAGACATAATATTTGATGGATCAGCTGGTTTGCTTTGAGGAAATTTCCGGCTGGATTCTGCACAAAGCATGTACATCGGCGAATGTAGATCTCCGTCCATTGAGATTACAGGCATTATCATGTATGAGTGCGTCATTGCCGACGTAGATCCTACAGTTGCACATACTCGTTTAATGCCCATTGGTCGAAGTGTTCGTTCTGAATGCATTTCTTTCTCGAAACGACTTTGATCTGTGTTCAGGATCTGTTTGGGAACCAAATGTCGTTCGATGAACAAGGATTTCATTTTTCGGACGAATTCATCTGATTTCCACTGTATATCCTCCTCTTTTGAGGCGCATGTCTTCGACACTTTATGAGTAATTGAACGCGAGACGATCCTGTTCCTTTTCTTAAAGTTGTAAATCCATGAATCTGATGCCTTGAAATTCGGTTTATCATCTGGATCAACCTGGCGTTTGATTTGCAATGCCCACTGTCTGATTTTTCTGTCGTGAATTATGGCATTGCGTGCAGACATTTCTTTGAAGTGCTCACTCTGTTGTTTATATTACTCATCTTCACGCGCGACGTCATCTTTTCTCGCGATCGTTCATAGTTCTGCAGCACGCCAATTGATTTGATCTTTGAAAACTTGGATCGAACAGATGCCAGAGATCTTTTCTTTCTTCCAACTGTGCTTGTCCAGTACTGGAATGCCCGTTCTTTGTATTCTTCTGACAGTTCGTTGACTCCTTTCTTCTTTCTTTCCGGTGACGGAACATAAGATGAGCTACTGCCTTGAGATGACGGTGTTTCTTGTTCATCCGACACATGTTGCGTTGATATGCTTGCTATGTCATGTCGATATCCTCATCACCAGATTCACGATCAGTTGAGTCAACCTCCAGGTCTGAAGCGTCCTCATATGTCAGAGATTCATACCGCTCAACGATCACTCGTTCATCCAATAACTCGACACATATCTGGTCGAACATTTTCCGATCTGCAATGGATGGTGCGTCATCAGATGTGCCAAACTTCTGAACCAGCAGGCGAATGACCACTTTCGGATTCATCCTGAAACGACAAATAAAAGAAAACATTAGAATCCCTATAAAAATGCACAACAGGTTTATCAGCACTCCACAAGAATTGTAATATTTCATCCCATAAATATTTTTGTAGACATAGAAAAGGGAAGGTGAAAGCAAGAAAGTAGGAAAGAACTTTTTTTAGCGTACGTGTCCGCTGAAAACGGAAAGAGAGAAGAGAGGAGAGCGAGTGCCTATAACAATGGACTCAACAGCATTTGATGACCAATTATCATATATTTTCAACTAATATCTTGATTTTTATTTGTAATTCGTATTATTGCTGTTTTGTGTTATTTTGCTTTCTTTTTGTGCTTATTACAATAGTATTGGCGAAGTAGTACACAGCACTAAAATAAACTATACTTTGTCAGTTCATTACGTTGACTTCATCGTTATAGCCCCTGCCTTCACCGATATTTTCGGGCTTTTAATATTCTGGCAGCACTCCGAATGTCTACAGCTGGCAACACTGACGGTGCTTCACACTAGTCGCTCTAGTGTAGAACAGCATTACTTATAATCATGGTAAGTTACACTTCATTCTCTGCTTTCGTTTATGAGAAACTGGCAAAAGAAAACGGGTACAGTTTTGCTGGACCGAAGCACCAGTTCACCCTTAACCCGTTCTCCTGCCTCTCACACTCCTGCTCCGAAAAAATAATCTCACATTCTGACTTCCTACCCTGTCCCCTCTCTTTTGGAACCAGTCCGGCGAAAATCCCCGGAACTTGGTTCGTAATGTTCCTTTGTCAGGGTTGCCACATTCCTAGCTTTGGAGTGGGCTGAAAAATAGTACCAAATTGAAGCAAAGTGGGCTGAATTAATTTTTTCTACACCAGTAAAATACATGGCTACGAAAGTAAAAGTGGCAAAGTTATAGAACACTGGGACCCCTCCACTTCCAAGAGTCCAAGTCACGTAAGTGCTCTTTTTTAAAAAGTATTATCCACGGATAATAATGTATTGCAGCTGTAACACTGCAATTAAGTTAAATTGTAGCAGATACGTGCAGAAAACTTACATCTTATACAACTTAATTCAGTATTACAGCTGCGATAAAAAAAAACATGTATGGCAAATAATTAAAAGAGAACTTTCTTAGTAAGGGCCCTTGGAAAAATACAACGAGAACACACCAAAAAGACAGCTACGCAGTCTAGGATGGAAGAATAAAAGAAATGACTTTAACTAACTCGTCTACGCCCACTTGGCTAAAGAGTGTAAACATCAATAAGTATAGATATGCATAACCTGAAACATTTTAACAGTTGTCATAAATAATTAAACTAAGTCAAAGTAGCAAGATAATTACGGTAACCTACAAAATAATAATATATAGCTAATGAAGATTATACAATTCCAAGTGGAAAAAGCGGTTATACTTTACAAGAGCTCCTTCTGTTATATGGGGTTGTACGTTTTTGATATGAACTTATTTTGATTAATTGGTATCAAGAACTTCCTATATCGTGTGCAAAAATTAAGTGGTATAACGACACTTGCTTTTTATATGCATACGCATTAGGAAATTTAACAAAAATAGTGACCAAAGGCACTTGGAGGTTAGGTAAGTCAGGTTCGGTGTTTTTGTAATTGTACACGCGACATGCCAGAGACATTGTTTCTGCACTCGGAACTCCTCCAAATGCTATGTTTTGCTTTCTACAACCATGAAAGAGCCTAAAATGCGTGCAAAAATGAAACAAAAAGTTGCTGTAGTAGAATTTGTCATGTTAATGCAACATTATAACTTCAAATTTAGGAACTTTTTCCCCCATCTTGCAAGCAATTTGGTGTCTTGCGTGTCTATAGGAAGCAAAACATAGCATTTTGAAGAGTTCTGAGTGCTCTATGCCTGAAGGGGCAACGTCACAGAATAAGTGTTTAACAGTATTTTTAAAGAGTCCAGCACACAGTATGAGTAACGTTAGATGCAGGAAAATTCTTACACGTTTGAAAATGTGACAAGTAATTGTTAAATGGTGCCAAATTGGGTAGAATCGTACCAATATTTTTACAAAAGGGGCTGGGAATAGTACCAACCGGGACAATGAATGACAAGAAGGGCTGAATTTGGTACAATTGTACCAAGTGTGGCAATCCTGCTATAACTGAAAAATGTGTACAATGGTGTAATACTTGGCTTCTAACATTAAATGAGAATAAAACCCTACTTATACTCTTGTATTCTTCAGGCCTACTATCCGCGGCAAAAGTAAATATTTGACAGTGAATAATACAAAGGTTAAACCCTCTAGATCTGTAAAATACTTGGGAGTTCTTCTGGACGAGAGGACCACATCCAGAAAGCACATTCTAAACTTACGTAAAAATTGAATTCGGGTACATTCGTTAAGAGCAATCTACTACAACGACAATCTCTCTGTGGGGATAAAAATGCATCTTTACAAATTAGTAATTAGAACTACCATTACGTGTGGGGATCAACTTTTTAACTCTGGAACAAATATAGCTAATCTCCTGAAAAACGAAAGATATACCATAAGATTTGCTTTCGAACTCTGGCACGACAACATTGAAACTCTGTCCAGGAGAACAGTTTTAATTCCGCTTAATGAATTTTTAGAAGATCAAAAAATGAAATACTTCATCAAAGCTCAACATGCCAAACTTCTAATTCATAATATTGACATAAATCAGTTTGTAATACCAAGATACCATCGAGTCACATATTAGGAATTTCTACAATCTCAAGATAATTAACCTACAATTACAAAAAAAATAATAATTAAGAATCAAATAAATATGGAACATAATTGACTTGAGTGCCTCCTCTCTACTGAAGCTACACGAGCGGTTGAAATAC
This sequence comes from Lepisma saccharinum, assembly GCA_022664845.1. Classification (NCBI taxonomy): domain Eukaryota; kingdom Metazoa; phylum Arthropoda; class Insecta; order Zygentoma; family Lepismatidae; genus Lepisma; species Lepisma saccharinum. The sequence continues at coordinate 290,764 of JAGDQP010000003.1, forward strand.
ACAGCAATTTTTTAAAACTAGTTTATAAAATATGTGCCGTTGTGGGTGGGGCCAACTTCACGCAAGTATAAATTCTTCTTGATCAATCCTTCACTCCATACCAAGTCTTCAGTACCTATCCACTCTCTTAACTAACATGATTATGTACAACATTGACAAAAACAGACAAATTACCACCAAGAATTAGATAGGATTAGCAAAAAGTTTTTATCCCTAGCCGGTTCAAACTACATAAGATTAATTTATTCACAGGACGACAGTGGCCTAAGTCGGCCAGAAGTCCATCCTGGTGGCCCTTGCGGGCCATGGGTAAATTTACTTTATTGATTTGATTTGGAACTGTTTCCTATAAAAATAACATCTGTATAAATTTGAAACTGACTATTTTAGGAGCGACTCCGAGCGAGTTACTTGATTTAAAATATGCATTTGTTTAATAAAATTTCTATTTTGTTTATATGCAAACCTAGCCACATTTGTTGCATGCCCTAGCAACAAAATCGCAAACCGCTTAATATAATATTTCAGAATTTCTTAATTGACTTAGTCATATTCAATATATTTAACAGTTAATTATGGTCTTAATACTGGAGTCTGATTTTAGATTCGGTTGTAATGTTACTTAAGATAAGCTTGTTTGTAATTCCATAAGATGTCGCCAGCTAAAGTGATGAATTATGGTTAGTTGAAATAATATCGAACCAGATTTTTGCAAGGCTAGTCTCGGTTAGTTAATTGAACCCTAAATAGCAATAATATTTAATTAGTCAAATCTACAAAACGAACTAATCATTAACATGTAAAGCAGTGAATATAAAAATTCTCTCAACAGTCAAGTTGCTAAAGTACTTTTTGAACAATGGTCTTGATACTGTATATAAATTGTATTGATCTTGCATATCGTCGTGCTACTGGACCCAACAAAATCTCTCCACTTGCATTAAAACGACTTCCACGCAAAACGCTTGTTCTAATAACAAAAATTTTCAAAGCAATTCATCAATATAGTTACTTTCTTCCTCAATGGAAGATTGCTAAAGTTACAACCATACCAAAACCTAGTAAAGATCTGCTTTATCCGCAAAATTACCATCCGATCCGTTTACTCTCCACACTTAGTAAAGTGTTTGAGAGACTCATACATGCACGACTTCACAAATTTGTACAAACACAAAATTTAATTCCTCACCATCAATTTGGCTTCCGCTCTCAACATGATACAACTGCTCAACTTGTACGCGTAGTGGAAGAAACCACCTTGAACTTCAACAATTGTGGACATACCATTGGCATTTTCTTAGACACATGCAAAGCCTTTGATCGAGTTTGGCATCAAGGCTTACTCTATGAACTTAGTAAAATGGGATTTCATCATCAATATCTACGTCTTCTCAAATCATACCTACAAAATCGCAGCTTTTATGCTCACCATTAAGGATCAGAATCCACCATCCATCCCATCACAGCAGGTGTACCACAGGGCTCAGTTCTGGCTCCACTTCTCTTCAACTTATATACATCTGATATACCCACACATCTGCATACAAAATTAGCAACTTTCGCTGATGATACTGCCATTTTTGCTTCATCCCGCAACCTCCGCTACTCTCATCTTTATGCACAACGTCACCTGGATTTCATTGAAGATTGGACAACAAAATGGAGAATGAAATTAAACACAGAAAAAACAGCTGTAGTCCACTTCTCGCAAAGACATACAAGACTCTTACAGCCTCTTACGCTTTTTGGAACGCCATTGCAATACAGCTCACAAGCACGCTACCTTGGCGTAGATCTGGACAGGAGTCTCTTGTTTCAAGCTCATTTGAAAACTGTAGCCAGGAAAGCTCTAAATCGCCTTTTAGCATTATATCCACTATTCCGCAGCCGAGAAATCACAATAGAAGCCAAACTTAACATCTACAAGATGATGATTCTCACTTATGCTGCCCCTGCGTGGCAACATGCAGCATTGACTCACCATGTACAACTCCAACGAGTCCAAAATCGCGCAGCCAGAATGATCACTGGACATAGTCGAGACACTAGAATCCTACAGCTACATGAAGACCTGTCTCTACCCATGCTTGCTGATGTCATTAAATTACAATGTCACCTCTTTTGGAATCGTATAATATATTCTCCTAACCCATCCTTACACTAAATAGGCACTGCTAATCCCATTCGCCATATCCATCGTATGCCACACCCCAGCTAACACTCCTATCTACATTACAGATGACCTGTCTTAAATTCCAGACTAAATAAACATTCAATTCATTATCTTATTTTTTATGGAAGGATATTTAACATCTTAGCCTCCCTGACCACACTTTAACAATTTAAGCCTCGCAAACGATGACTTCCTTCCTCCCAGCCTCGCCACCTCATATGCTTATAATCAAATTTTTGGCATTCATTGACTACCTTAGAGATGCGACAGTTGCTCTCTATTCAACCACATATTGAAATTTATCATCCCGTTAGTCCAATCATATTGAAGTCATGAGCCTAAGCTCGATACTTCACGCATGAAACGCCATTACTCTGACTGACTGACGGCTAATTTCGAAGATAGTTAAAGGCTAATTTCAACATTACTACTAAAGAGGGAAGGTGCTATTTTGTACAGGCGTTACGGTGGCGCTATTTGAACGTTGGTGTCTCTCAAAAAAAGTAACAAGTAATCGGCCCGCAGGGCCCCATAATGGATCCACTTTCGTCCTTTGATTTATTTTCATAATTGTGTAATCAGTAGTTTTTCATATTTGATTAATTGAATCGGATTCACAACGAACGCAACAGCACGCACCACAACAAACACCAAGATCATCCACCAGGCTTCCTCATGTTCTTCTTTAATTGGTCCACTGGAATTTTCTTCTCTTCTTGGGGTGATCATCGATCAGGAATCATTCCCAGCAACTTGTATATATTTTGATTAATTTTGATTAATTGTGATTAATTGCACAGGATTCTTAAATTTTGTAAGATATTAATATATTATTTGAATTGAAGACCACCTAACTTTATGCACATTGAGTCCCATATAAGAGTTGTTAAAGGAAGGGTATTTAGTGATTTAGAAATAATTATTTGGTTCTTCATCTTTTAAAAACTTGTGATACGTTTCATCCCTCTGTGAGTAGGCAGCCCGTCGCACTCCGTGTTCTTTAGGAAATATGCAATAAATTGTTGGAGATGATTTGTAGAAAATCTTTCTTCCCTGTGTAATTTCTATTTTTCTAGTTTGATTTTTTGAGTTATAATCTTCTATGTGACATTGTTTGAGCAATCAGGATTCTTGTTCATTTTCTTATTTTTGAAATGGTTCAATTCCTATCCTCGTTACTTTCAAAATGTATTCTAATTCTGGTCATTCTTTCGGTTGGATATGCAATATACTTAATTTCTGTTGATTTCAAAGCAATAAATTCTTCAAGATTGTATGGGTTAGTTAATTCCGTGTCAATTTTCTTAATTATTATTACTGATTTTTGATTTGTTTGTTTACTACTTGCAACGTCATTTTGTTTATTTGTATCATCTTCAGTTTGGTTATTAGTACTTGTTGAACTTTCGTTATCGCTGATATTCTCTGCAGCATCAAGAGATGAATCCGCCTCATAACAAGAACATGGAATTGTTTCTATAATTTGCTTTACATTATCTTTGGAAAGTGTGGTTAACCCTATAGTTGTCTTTTTTCCGAAGGCATTATTATTAGATGCATAATAAAACTCCTGAGCATCCTGTTCACTACAGAAGTAAATTAATAAGCCCCTATGACTATCAGAGCCTGAAATGATGTAAGTTCCAATCTTTATTTTACTTGTCAGTAACTTATTTACATTGTTTGGATTCCATAAATACTTTTGATCTATATCTTCAATTATGATGGCACGAATACTATCCGGAAACTTTGAAAGAGTGCTAACAGTAGGAGAGAATGCTTTATTTCGTTTGGTGGTTACATTTTCCTCTAATACTGAAGACGACTCTGAATTATGTGAATCATCACTAGCTATGGATATGTTATCATTATCGCTACAATCTGGGTTTTTAAAATATAACATTACTTTGTTCTGAGTGAGATCCGTTATAAGATGTTGAGAAGACTTGCTCCTAGTTTCTATTTGACTCTCACGGATTGTTTTGTCAGCTTCTTTTCTATTCCTGTTACGTCCTCTCTTCTTTGAATTACCTCCCATTGTTAGTGTGTATTTAGAATGGAATGGGTAAAATCTTAGTGGAAACTATTAAGGAAATTTAGGATTCAACTCTTATACAATTTACAATCTGCTATAAAGTTAATGAAAATGGCCCTAAAACGGCTACTTAGTCCCGACCCAATTAGCCTATGCCTTCAATTCGCGTTTCTAATATTATTTAAATTCAGTTAGGTATTTAATTAATTCAGTGGTGGTGATCTACTTTAGTTAAAGTAAAATATTTGTGTCTTTAGCCTTTATTTGGACTATAGCTTTACTCGCATCCGGAGAACGTAAGACATACGTCTCTCTCGTTTGAGTCCCAACGCTGCTCTCGGTGTCTCTCAATAAATTTGCTTTATTTTTGTACTCCTCGTTTTTAGGAGATGTGACTAAAGTTCCGAAGTGTCGCTCCCAGATGTCAGTGTAGTTGTTTCCCGCCTTTTCTGAACTTCGCGGTTAGGCTTATGCCTACCCTACCCACCTTTTAAAACCACAGGCGCCGCAGATTTTTAGAAACTTAATTTTTCAGTGTCTCCATATCTTTGGACTTACCCGCATTGATTACATCAATTTTTGTACACATGCCCATTACGCACTGTGACAGGTCATATAGGTATATCCGGCGCCGCAATTATCAATGTTGCCAACCCCTTTCAAAAATTTAATATTTCCAATTGTATTCATACCATTGGATATATGAGCACCAGCTACGTACCTAAACATGTCAGAGTTACTTCAGGCGTCGTAGCTGTTAGGGTTGCTAATCAATTTTAAAAACTCTCGCAATAACAAAGGCACCAAGGGTACCCGCTTGAATTTACCTAATCTATCTCTTGATTGTTGATTATATCTTTGGGGTGTACAAAGTACACCCTTCCCCCGTTGGTAGTCCGTGTTACAGAAAGTACCTTAGTAGCGCGAGAGTTAACTTTGCGTTTCAGTCAATATTCATTGAAAGTACATTATAAAAGAATAAAGACAAATTTAAACAATTCAGCGAGTGCAAAATAAGTGTTGGTCTCATCACTTGTACTTTGTTTCAATTTAAAAATATTCTGCTTTCACATACAATGCGGACAGTAATCTCAGACAGAGAGTGTGGTCCAAATAATTTAAGAGAGGGTTCGGCGCGCGAGCCCCCTACAGCACACCCCTGACCTCAGGTTAAGGTACAATGCAAACGTGGATTTATACCAAGACAATATAAGATAGTTAATTAAACCCTGAGTTGCCTTGTTCCTTGTTACAAAACCTATCGTACGTGCAAAAATTCTACCCGTTTTTGGCGTGCATATATAAGTGTAATTAACACAGAATGGAACTCAGTTAGGACTGCGCATAACTCAGTTTGGAGCAGAAGAACTGCTGCGTAGCAGTTTTCTCAGCCTCCACATCACCAAAGAGTTTACGATCGCAGGAGTTATGCAAGCTCGCGAAACAAGTTGTAGTCTGTAAGGGCCATGTCAGGAGAATAGGATGAGTGGGGTGACAACAGCAGAATTAGGCCTGGCATTAAGGTCGCCATTAATGGTGGATAATGACTTCTTGGTGATTAATGAGGCATGGTCACTTCGATCGCAATTCCTCTCGTAGTCGGTCCAATGGCTGACAATAGGTGGTATTAATGGTTTGATTTGGTTCCAGTACTTCCCAGTGACATTGATATTCCACCACACACTTAATATTACTTTCTTGGGAAGAAGCTCTAATTTCGACATCGAAGAAAGCGGTTCAAAATCGCGGCGTACAATCCTTGGACACTTTACGTTCCAGTACAGAATCCACTTCTCACTACCCGTCAAAAACAGGACATGTTTGTACCGTTGAGCTGCGCTCAGCTGATGTTTTACCCAACGATGTGGTGAACGTTGGAATTTTATGGTGAAACGTAGCGATTCGAGCAGTTTTTTTTTTTTTTTTTTTTTTTACTAGTTTCCTATGTACCTCTAAGGTTTATGCTAATTCCTCAACGGTTTGACTCGGGCTAGTTCGTATGACTTGATCGAGATCCTCTTCGGAAAACACGGATGCACGTTCAAACCGTGGTTGAGTTTAACAACTTCTGTCCCCGTCGTTGGATGTTGAAAACCACCGACGACATGTGCTGTCGTCAAGAGAACACCTTCACTATACACTTCCCGAATGCCAGGAGCCTCCACGGCCCATATAACAAGTAGTGATAAACATATTGCGGACAGAGGTCAGGCAAAAAGGAGTAAATAGTAATTACGACTTCATTGTCTTTCTGCTTTGGCTCTCTCTCACTAAATGTCTCAATTGAGAATGAATTTTTCTCGATAGAAAAAGATGCTGAGTTATCAAGTTAATTATAATGGTATTAATAAAGGCAGAAAAATCACAAAGTCATGCAAAACGAAAAGAAAACAAATATATTAAAGTGCTCAAAGATTACGAGCTCCGTACAACAAGCACCAAATTATCGTATCATTAATTTTTTCTGAAGCTTAAATAAATATCCTTTACTAACCTACAAGGTATTTAATTTCATTACTGTTGTAAATGAGAAGTAAATCATGCTAAAGAAAGGCAGACGTGTTCGTTTTGTATGTAAATCTCCGAGATCACAAAATGTTGCGTGCATTGTATTCATTCCATGTTAATGAACGACATATCAAACTTACTATCAGATACTGAATCAGTCTGCATTTGAGAGCTGAAAAACAATATTTTTTTTTTTCCTAAGTGATAAGTCTATGGCATTAATTATATTTTTGTGAGTGTTATATTTTCCTTCATACTTTGTGTTGGATCTGCATATTGGATATGCCCCTTTCTCCAAAATTCGGACCCGTATTTCGAGTGCCTCAGATTCACAAATGTGGATTCTGATTTCGGACATTTTTTCAACAGGATTCTCTTGGCTCCGAATTTCGTTATGGTTTGATTTTTACCTATGCAGCATTTCTTGTTCTTGACTAGTCGCCATACAGTTCATTTAAAAGTGTTATTAAATCGAAGTCTCAAACTGAGTAGGTGACATCAGTTCGATTCTAGCTAAGGATGCCCAAACTAATCTTAATCTAGGGTGTCAGTTTCGGACAACCGGATCTCATATCGACAAATACGGATTTCGGTTTCGACTAACTAGATCTCCTATAACAGAATCTTCTTGGTTCCGGATTCGGTCATTTCTAATCCTAATCTATGCATTTTCTTTTGTGGTTGATATTACTAGTCTACGGGAGCTGGTATCTTTTTAGATATGTGGAAATTGTGATAGAGGGAAATGTGAACATACGTATGTGTCTGTGTAAACACATGAAAAGCGAGCAGGCACAATAATAACCAGCCATCAAGATTTTAGTTTCCTTTTAGTACAGGAGCGTACACTAAAAGCGTATCACAGTCTGAATGTAGAAATATACTCTCTTAATCGATTTTTGCATGAGTCAGGAACAGATCAACCCTGTTTTTTTCTTCTTCTTCTTCATATTAGATTCTGTTCTTGATGTCCCATAGCTAACAATGCTTCATCCAGCGTTTTCCCTTTTCTCCGCTCCGTAGCCCGATGTTCACAAGACAAAACCAATATCCTTTCTGGCTCAGATTCATATCCTGTGCATGGCGAACAGGATGACGCATCCACCTGTCATGGTGTCTGCGCTGGTCACTACAAATTACTGACGTTGTCCACGATAAAAATGGAATATAAAATAAAAGTGACTCTGGCACTTTCTCTTTCATTCTCTCTCTCTCTCTCTCTCTCTCTCACACACACACACACACACACACACCTACGCACACACTCACAGACGAGTACATACACACACAAACATTACTTGAACAAATATTTGAGCAGGCAACGTGAGCCAAAATCTCATATTCTTGTTCCAGAAGGTGACAACGAAGGGCGTGGACACTACTCATACGGAAGTCAACGCTGGTCCCTGCTTTTATTCTATACTACAACATTTTCGTATCGCGTCAACACGAACATGTCAGAATGTCATTTCTCCTTAAAAGTAAAATAAAATAAAATAAATCAAGTATATAAATCGATATTACTAAAAACATTTAGCTAAACAAGGTTCAGAGTCTAATTTTAAGACTGAATAGTGACGCTATTGTCTCATCAAAGAATGTCAATAAACATTTAAATTACTAGATTTTGTACGCACAATTTCTCATTGAAACACGCGTAAACTAATAGCAAAGCCAGTATTATAGAAACTCTAAAGAGAAATGTTTATACGTATAAGAAATTCTGTTTGTCAGTGTTCTTTTATCCGGAAGGAAATATCCACAGCTGTTTTCCATTCTTAACTTTACTGTCCTTTACTGGTAAAAAGTGATCTAATAGTCTTGGTTTAAGACGTAATAATAACTCAATTAATCGAAAACTATCAGACGCGAGGCCACATTTGAATTTCGCCTAATTACAAACACATCCATCATTACCGTGTTATGTAACCAGTCCGAAAGTTTGATCATGAGAGAGATTGTTTCCTTTTTCTACGTAATAATAATCGAAGGGTTAATTGCAAGAAATTAGACAAGTTTCAAGCATCATTTTAAACAGTGATTTCATTTTAAACAGCAAGACTCCACTTACACCCTCCCAATTTTTACTTTCTCCCAAACTGAAAAATCCTGGCGGAATCCCTGATTAAAAAAACTTTGTTCTACTTTGTTGGCCTTTCCGCTATCAGAACAGTTAAACACATGAAAAAAAAATGAATCGAAATAATTAATAATATGCATACTGAATAAATTGATACTTTTTTTTTCTTTTAAATTTCCTGGGAAGTTATTGGTAGTTCGTGTCGTGACCACGTGGCGCGCTTCAATCTTTATAATTCAAGGTTTACTAGGTGCTGTCGTTTAACGTAATAGTGACGATATAACATAACTCATAACAAATATTTCAGTTCTCTCCTTGTTTTCTAAAGAAAATAATTGTTTGTAATTACTATTGATCCTTGGACTACCCAAACTTCATATAATTGGAAAATAAATAGAAATGATTTTTTGAAAACTTTGACTGAAAGGCGGATATATAGACTATACAAGATATTTCTCATTTGTATGTTTAATGTGTTCTGTTATTGAAGAAATACCATCATTAAATAATTACAACGATGCGAAGAAACTTGTAAGGTGTCCATTTTTTTTTTATTATTTTCTGAACTGAATTCAATCAAGTTAGAAATATTTCTAAAATATGACATGTGTAATTAAATAGTTTCTATGCATGAGCGCTAGATGGAACAGATGCTAGATAAAACATGATGGTTATGCACAGAAGAGGTAATGCTCATTTTCTTAACAAAGAATGACTTTAAGGTGCGTTAGCTTTGTTTTCCTGCAATATATTGTTCAACTGCTACTTAAATGGGTTTGATGACATTCTATTATGATATAAGTGCATTATTATCTTATTTCTATAGTTGGTTCTATATTGGGTTAAATTGAACAAGAACTTGCAGTTCGTCATTGTGTTGTGATGCCAAAATGTATACTGTCGTCATTATGGCTATTCACAATCTTATAAACATCATAATCAATGCACATTGAAATTAGTACGGCTTTATTTGTCGTTTCAATCGATTTATTTGCCAAGTTTGATTTCTTTTGTATATACTTAAGGGTATTTGGTGTACAGAATAAAAAAAATATGTGCCAAACTATCCTGTTTGGTTCTCATGCATTTATTCAATATGGCGGATGCCAAACTATCCGGTTTGGTTCTCATGTATTTATTTCAATATGGTGGATGCCAAACTATCTGGTTTGGTTCTTATGTATTTATTTCAATATGGTGGATGCCAAACTATCCGGTTTGGTTCTCATGTATTTATTTCAATATGGCGGATGCCAAACTATCCGGTTTGGTTCTCATGTATCTATTTCAATATGGCGGATGCTAATTTCACGTGGCTTGTACAATCTAATGTATGCACTTCTTAAAGAAATATTCCTCTCTTTAATACCCCATATACACTTATAAAACACCTACTCTCAGAATTGTTCTGGAGGTTTCACAATCCGTTTCTGTACATATCATAGTATCAGGTGAGGCTTGGAGCCCGGATCTTCCATTCACATCAGTCGTGGATTTGCTATTCTTTTAATCTCCCCTTCCTTTACATGTTGTCTTTATGACTCATTAGTGGATTATCATCGGGTTTCCTGTCAATAGCAGTTAGTTTGGCGTATTTGCTTAATATCTAGAAGCACAAGTCTTCATCTGTTTTTGTGTATGAGTGTGCGTGAACTATATGTACATTATGTATTCGCCTCCCACTAGATTAGATTATTATATAGGAAACTATATAACAGAACATCTTTTTACCGAGGTGCCATAGGTCAGTTGGCAGAATGCTTGCTTAGCAATCGGAAGAGCCTGGGAGTAGGCTTATAACTTTTTTCAAGTTTTGTTGGTTGCTTGTAGAACCTCTTCAAAAAACCTAATGCGACTATCTGTACCACTTGCCTCGCTGCCTCTGGACTGAAACGGCCGTTGCTGTCTTCTTAGTAACACAAATTCCCACTCTTCTACCAACTTCGGTATTAATTTTTTATAGTGGTTGGTAACTTGCTGCCTAAGGTTCACGTAAGAAATATCCACCCAAATGGAAGAACAATAACTTTTCCGATAATTGAAGAAGTTGACAGGATTAACCTACGTTCCAATGGAATAACAACGGACTCACAGTACCTATTGCACCTGGTAGACAAAGTGTTTGAAAGAAGAGATGAGCCTTTTCAACTTAATAACGTCTACAGACAGTTCGTTATGGCGTATGGACGTGCAGTATTTGTGCCAACGGAAAGGTTTCCAGCATGCTACGTTCACCTAAGACAACCCTAAATGTTCAAATTTGTCCAAGTTAACTTGGACAGATCACGCCTAGCAACCCATGAACTTAGGATACACTGCGAAAAAGAAAATGTGGACGTGGCATGCATTCAAGAACCCTATATAAATAAGGGGAAAATACCGGGCATGCCGACAGATGCCGTGACACTGATACCAGAGGATCCGGGTCCAATGGTCGCTGTGGTAATCTTCAATAAGAAAATTGAAGCGTTGGTGGACTCCAAATACACATGTAAGTGGATACAGACATTCACCCTAAAACTTGGAAAACACCAAATAACCATTGTCAACCTCTACTGCCAGTTCTCTATGCCGGCCGACATCTTTGTAAATAAACTGGAAACAATTTTGGAAGGATTTTATAGGGGAAATTTGCTTATTTTAGGTGATTTTAATGCTAAGTCCCCGCTCTGGCACTGCCCTGGAACAGATGGAAATGGGGAGAAGTATGAAGACATAATTAACCAATACCAACTCGTAGTCCATAATAAAGAAGATCAGCCACCGACATTCCAGGGCAGGGCAGGGGCGGAGAGTAACATAGATATAACGATGACAAAAGGTAATATACATAGGAATATACACGAGTGGAGTGTGTTGGAACACGCAACGACGAGCCAGCACGGCGTCATTAGCTTTTATATTAACTTTACACAAGACAAAAATAACAGCAACGAACAAGAAGAATCCAATAAATTAAATTATAGTACGAAAAAACTAAACTACACTAAATTAATGAACAAATTGGAACTACCTCAAATCGAACGGGATGTGGATCTGGATGACATCGCAAAGAAGATTGAGAAAGTTACGCAAAAAGCAATCGTAAGTGTCGCGCCAAAAACAAATAAAACTAACAACAGGAAACCTTTCTGGACTCAAAAATTAGATAAACTTAAACGGAGACTAAAAGCAAGTAGAAAAAGTTATAAAGCAGCCAGGGACCACGAACTGAAAATACAAAGATTAAATAAATATCGGCAAATAAAACAAGAATTTGAAATAGAACTATTTGAAAACAAAAAGAAGACCTGGGGAAAGTTCGTGGACGAAAACCTATGCAAGGACATTTGGGGTATGCCTTACAAGATAGTAATGCAAAAAATAAAAACAAAAGGGGTAATGAATACATTAAAAAAAGACGATGGAACGTTTACAATAAATTGGCAGCAAACCATGGAGCTAATCTTTACTAAATTATTTCCAGATGATAGCGAAGACAACGACAACGAGGAGCACTCAAGAATGAGACAAGAAGTAAGGCAACCCCCAGAAGCAGGTGAAGAACAAGAACTACCAACTATAACCAACGAAGAAATAAAGGCCGCACTAAAGTCACTAAAAGCAAACAAAGCACCGGGTCCAGACGGAATTAAGAACGAAATCTACAAATCTTTAGCGGAATTTTGGGCGCCATATTTAGCAAAATTATACAATGAATGCCTACGTCAAGGAAGATACCCAGAAATATGGAAAAAAGCAAACCTAATTATTTTGTATAAGGGACAGGATAAGCCGAAGACGAATCCCAAATCATACAGACCTATCTGCTTGCTTAACGTAATCAGCAAAATTTTTGAAAAAGTATTAATTAACAGAATTAATGACAAAAGAGAAAACCTAGAACACTGTAACCTACAATATGGCTTTCGTCGGGGAAGATCCACTGAAGATGCAATCAATGAGTTTTGCGAGGCAGTGAATAGATTAAAGCAGGATAATTGCAAATATGTCATGGGAGTCTTCTTTGACATTGCCGGCGCATTTGATAACGTGTGGTGGCCATCAGTTTTGAGGGAATTGAAAAACATTCGGGTTCACCCAAACGTGTGGAAAACAATAAAAGATTACTTCCAAAACAGAACAATAGAAATAGATACGGCTGATGGCGTCGTGAGAAAGGCTCCGACGAAAGGATGCCC
>JAGDQP010000003.1:308740-351353 GCA_022664845.1 Lepisma saccharinum
ATCTGAACCAGAGCAATTCCTGCATATTTCTGTAACAGCTGCAACGCAGGATAGCAAGTACAACAGTTTCTGGTGCAAATGGTCCGGCGATCAAATTTAAGCATAGCTTTCCTTCGCTGTCCTTTCTCCATTCATACTCTTCAGCCTCTGGTATACTTAAGAGTATTTTCCAAGTCTTCGTATCTAAATCCCTATCCGGAAATTTGCGCGTTCCAACGTATCCTTGCATGATGGTAGTTAGCAGCAATCGACTTCACCCGCCTTTGGATGTAAATAATTTCATCGCAGCTCATTGGCACTTCCAATTTATATTTTCTTGGAATACATGTCACAAGTAATTTTCCAAGTGTCTTGAATAGCTCATCTGGAACAGTTCACTCGATTCCTATGCTTCTAAATGGTGTGACATTATTTTGTGCTGTTCCAGTAAACCTTTCTTTGTCCTGCAAATGCATTTACACTGTCACAGCCTGACCTGAATGGAATCTTATTACAGCTGATGCCACTCCTTAATAAATTTCTGAGACACTTTCCAATATAAAGTACTTTCAGTTAGCTTCTAATGCCTATCACAACGCATTTACTTGCTTTAACCTGTTTGAATAGTACAACAGAAAACCAAACTTTTTTATTAGTAGTGATTTCTAAGGTCCAGATTATCGAATATTATTGCCCTTTTCCTCAAATAAAAGTATATATTAAAAGAAGCGTCTTTTGAATTTAATTTTAAGCCCTTTAGGCAACTTTCGGTCAGACAGGATGGATGATGAGATGAATTGGTGGAATAAAGAAACTGGGAGGAAGCGGGAGAAGCCCGAGAAAAGCCACGCATACGGTGTTAATCCACCACAAAGTCCATATAGCAGGAGCAGGGGTCGAACCGACCACCCCTAGCATCAGAGGTTAGCACTAAACCATTAACATACCGCGGCCCAGCAGCATTTTGAAAGCAAATATTTATCTAAAAATATCGTTTCCTAATAAGACCTTAAATAAGAAAAAAATAAACATTTTTTGTTATTTTTTAATTTCACTTAATAAACCAAAACTAAATATACTTAAGTAAATATTAAATAAAATAATTTAGGTTAAAATACACATTTTTAAATTTAACAAAAAATCTCAATTATATTTATGAAAATATTGCTCTTAAGAAAAATTGGAGGCAAAGAAATAAACTTTCATTTTAAAAAAGAGAACCATCGAAATCTCGTAACATTGAGAATTGGCGATAGCCACCATTTTGAATGGCCGCCATTTAGAATAACTACCGTTTTGTGATGATCATCCATATTCGTGCTCTTCACAGACAAGTGTTCAAGAGCTGAAAGTTTCATTTGTTCCTTGCACTTTATACCATATCATCATGTAGCTTCTACACGCATAGTTGCCTCCATAATACTAACTCGTACTGCAGAAATTTTCAAATAATTGTGCATATCTCTGGCTATACTCGTCGGATCTTTTTTTAAAATTAAAACCTAGGTTACACGCTATATTTTGTGTGAGGACATAGGTTTATCTAAATCCAGTCGTTTCAAAATTAAATAAGAAAATATTTTAGGCTAAAATGAAACCTTTTTACATTTAGCTGAAAAACTATTAAATTTACGAAAATACTGCTAATAAACATAAATGTAGCAAATAAAAAATATCTTTCATTTAAAAAAAGAATGATCGAAATCGGATTACTCATAGCCGAGATATATTGATTTTAATAAATAGCGTCGGCCGCCATCTTGGATAGCTACCTTTCTGGAATGTCTATCACGTATTTTCGTGCTCTATACATACCAGTGTACAAGTGCTAAAAGTATCATCTGGTCCCGCAATTTTATACCAAATCATCGTATTTTGGCTTCTGGCACAAGGACTAGAGAAACCTTTTTTCACTCTCTGCGGTTTGTCCCGTGTACTGGTTAAGTTTAGCTAATATTACTAGCCCATGGATCTATCACAGAATTCAATATTATGGGATTCTTGAAGAGAATGAACTGACGAGACACATTTATATCATTCTTGATATGACGTCATTTCTCTACAGGATGTGTCCTTCACTCTCGGTCCCGGAATTTTCCTTATAATTTCCAGAGTAATGGATGCAAATAAGTAAAATTTAACACTGACATAACTTAGTGTAAAAGAAGCATGATTATCTCTACTACGTGGAAGTGTAGAAAGTGGTCTTCATTTGTATCAAGTCTTGCCTGGACAAACCTCTCTATGTTACGAAAGATATTTACCAAAACAGCAGGAGTCACAGCCTCAAGGTTATCTAACATTACCCTCCCAGATTTCTTTGTATGGCGCATGCTGAAAAGCAAAGTGTGTCTTGACACACCACGAACTCTCATTGAACTGTAAGAAAAAAATCGGTGGTAAAATGAAGCTTTAACTGCCGATGTGTTGGTAAAAACCTTTCGTAACATTAAAGCCGAATACCGCCATCTATTTCGCAGTAAGCGTAAGCGTCGATTCTGCACTAGCTGCTGGTAATTCGGAGTTCTGTGGTTTGCTAGAAAACCTTGTATCACTACGCCACATGCCATCCAAGCTACTCTCTCTATCGTGATCAGTAAGGAGGGAATTTCCTCTGAAAAAATAAGACAATTTTCCTCACCTATGGACCTTTAAACACTCCAGCCTTTACTTTGGCTGCCGACAGTTTCGGGAAAGTCTGCTGCAGAAATAAGAATGCCGCCGACTCCGAATCAAGTTTCTTGACAAACTGCTTGACGATTCCTAATTTTCAGTGGAGTGTTGGCATGAGAACTTTGGAGGGATCCAGCAGTGGGTCACATTTCACATTAAGGGGGCCAACGGAATACCCGACACGCTGTGGACAGGCTATTGTAACATAGTTGGCAGCATTGTCCCTGCTATGCCAGAGCCAAAGAAAACAGAAAACTTGGTATACCCTCCTTGAAGACCCATCAACAAACCTTTAACCTTGAAATCACCAATTACCTCCCAACCTTGGACATCATACTGCGGGACATGTAGCAACGTTGTCACGTTATTGTAGTCTTCCTTCATCTGCACGAAATGGGCAAGTGGAAGCGATGGAAATTTATTTTCATTGTGCAACAAAATTGCCTTCAGGCTTTTACTGGACCTATCGATAACTAGTCTCCTCTCAGTGCATACTTATCTGTTAAACATTTGATTTTGCAGTTAATTCACTCTCCGATGCGACGCACATGGCTTTTCACATCAAACAATCTCTGCAATGTACAGCTTTTACAAGGATACTTCCCCGAAGGACCACGGTGAATGTTGAAAATCGCTTGTGTCGAAGTGTCAATTGTAGTTTTCGTTTTTTTCCGAGATTATGGACACAAAACCAAAGTCTTGAATGGAAAATTGTTATTTCCGTACTCTACTTGCAATGTCTCATTAGGAAATTACCATTAGAATCCAAGGACAAATTAGGTATTACATAGTGTAATTTGTACTACAACTCCGTCTTCTGGTGTGGGATTATCCGAAGAGCTGAAAGGCAATTGTTAGATTAGGAGGGAAAAGGGGGGTAGGAGATGTAGTGCACTGGAACGGAATCGTATTGTCCTGCCTGCTGAAGACGAGCTGGTACAAGGAATAGGTTGAAGAACCCCGGCCTGACTGCTGAAACGAGCCGAGTATAGGATAGCACTGACGTAACCACTGAAGACGAGCCGGTACTAGGAATAATATCGTTGGAATGATATTAACCGTGCTCTTTCTCTTTCCCCATGGTGTATACTTGAAAACCTAACTGTAAATGAAGCGATTGATTTGTTCACGGATGTAATTCATGCTACCTATAAAGACTTTGTTCCCACAAAGAAATTCCGTTCTTCTAAATATCCTCCCTGGTTTGATGTAGAAGCACGGTCTGTTTTGAAAAATAAAAAAACTTGCATGGGAGCTTTGGAAGCAACATCCTAATGCACATACTTATAGCTCTTTCTCCCAGATCAGGCGCTACTCCAAGAAATTGCTTAGGGTAAAGTATCAAAATTATATTGACGAGGTAACATCTGAAATGTCCACCAATGCTAAGAGATTTTGGTCTCTCATAAACTCTAGAAGGTGTCAGTCACGTGTTCCGACAGAGTTAATTTATGATTCGGCTACATCTGCTGGTGAAGAGAGGGTACATCTAATGAATGAATACTTCTCTAACAATTTCTGTGTCCAAGCTCCTCCTTTGCCACCTTCTCAGCTTCAACCGATCTGTTCACATTCACTGTCTTCATTAAGTACATCATCTGATGAGGTAAAATATCTGCTTTCTTCTTTACCTCTAAATCGTTCTCCCGGTTCTGATAACATTAGTGCAATTTTTTTACGTAATGCTGCTGAATCATTGACTTACCCTTTTTCTCGTATTCTAAATAGCTGTTTTGCCGAAGGTATATTTCCTTCTTCTTGGAAACAGGCTAATATTATACCTATTCTGAAATCTGGAGATAAGACCCGTGTCTCTTCATACAGACCCATTTCTCTTTTATCTATTTTGTCTATGGTTTGTGAAAGAATCATCAAAGATAGACTTTATAATTTTGTCTCACCTTATCTAGACTCTGCGCAACATGGCTTTCTTCCTGGTAGTTACCACTCTTACCAACCTGTCCTTATTACTCTCTGATGCTACCCAATCCCTGTAAAATAACACACAGCTTGATGTTATCTATCTAGATCTTAGTAAAGCTTTCGATAGAATTGATTGTAATCTTCTTCTTTATAAATTAACTCACCGATTCAATATCCATGGTAACTTCCTTTCATTATTGCGAGACTATCGCACTGGCCGTGAACAACGTGTTGTTCTTTCTGGATTATCTTCTAATTTTGTTCCCGTTCTCTCTGGTGTATCTCAAGGTAGTGTCTTGGGCCCGCTCCATTTCCTTCTATATATGGACGACCTCCCATCTTATCTCTCGTCATCAGAAACCAAAATTCTTCTTTTTTCGGACGACTGTAAATTATGTCGAGAAATCAGACCATCACAGGATATTGCTGATCTCCAAAATTCCATCTCTGACCTCTTGGACTGGTGTAATGCGTGGAACTTGAAAATAAACCCCTCAAAATCTTCTTTTCATACTATTTCTTTAAAGAGGAATCAAATCCCATTTGCCTATATCATTGAAGATGATCCTATCGCTAAAATTGCTTCTCAAAAGGACCTTGGAGTGGTATTTGACGAAAAACTTCTGTTTGCTGATCATGTGACTTCAATTACTAACAGTTCTATGCGCTTACTTGGTCTTCTCTATAGATTTACAGAAATTAAGGACCTTCATTCATTGAGTATGTTCTACAAAACTTTCATCTCCCCTAAAATTGAATATTGCTCCCCAATTTGGAACATGGCTAGTATTTCTAATCTATATCATATTGATTCTGTTCTGAACTTTTTTCTTGCTATAGTCAAAAGAAGAATACCATCAGTACGTAGCTTAAGCAAACCCGAGTTATTATCGGTTCTTGGTCTCCACGTTCCCTCTTCTCGTCGCAAGCTGGCAGATTTGATGTACTTATACAAGATACTTAACGGGAATCTTAGAACTGGAGAGTTGATATCTAAATTTTACTTCCGTGTTCCCTTACGAATAACCAGAAATAATAACTTCATTCATTGTACCACGCCTAGGTTAAGTATACTGTAGCGCTAATTATTCCACAGACTAGTAATTATGTATAATAATCTCGATTCAAATATCGATATTTTCGGATCTAAAAACACTTTCCATCGAACGCTAAATACAAATATGTGAGTTATTCCTCTTGTGTAGTATAATCGTTATGTTATTGATATCAATTGCTGTGTTATGTGTTGATTAAAATTTAATTTCATGTTATTTAGTTCGTAGTCATGCTATTTAGTTTGTTGCAATGTTATTTAGTTTTTGTGTAAAAGGGCAACTCCAGCTGTATCCGAAACCTTATAATAAATAAATAAATAGGCTGAGGTAAGGAACTAGGTTAAAAGGTAAGAATCGATAAAGAATGCAAGAGAGATCAAGGAAAATAATGTTTATTATGGACAGCTTGTCCAAAGAAAGCATGAACCAAAAATGCCTGCTGAAGGGTCTTGGATCAGGCTTGGGCCGCAGCCCAAGCAAAATGATTCAGGATTGCTCTGCAGCTAATTATATACACTTCTGTTCGGACGATCGTTGATCTTCGTATGACGCAATATTTCCGAAGATATAATAAATTATTAAATTAAATGTTCTTCACATACACACATTTGTAATATTATAGTTATATGGTTAAATATGAATGTTTGGATCGAAATCTTTGGATATTTGATCTCTGCGTATCCCAAACTTTACACATTACATAAGGTTTGGCCGTAAAAATACACATTTCTTCGTATAAACATTATAATTTAAAATGACCAAAATATGAATTTATACAATTTAGTTCAGGGGATAACATAGGTGACAAAACACTAAACGTGACTACGTACATCGTACAAGATGTGAGTAGCATCACAATTTTGTCCATTCTCTTCAAGACCTTTTATTCTTATTTTTACTATGTTTAGAGAGACAAGTTCTTCTCTCATCTCCCGGTGCAGTTTCGTCATTCTACAACTGTCTGCGGCTGGATTCAAACCAGCAACATTGTGATTTTGTAGTCTGTCATTCTAATCCTTACTCTATGTGGGCTACGATGACCTTCTTCCACCAAGAAAATGTGTCTCTTAATGTTGTCTGTTCATTCTAATTTTGGCTAGTGTGTCAACAAAGACAGGGAGAGACTGCGTTTGAAATCAACAGTCTCAATTTCGATGTTGTAACGATAGTTGATATGGTTTAGATAAGATTTAGTGTCGCACGTAACTTATTCAATATATCACACTCGGATATCTACTATTTAGTTTTCCCGATATCCATGACAACATGCGACTTCCCGCCTCATCTTTTTAACGATTTTATGTTACTGTGCGTACTCCAGTACGTCGTGATTGCGATTAACGACATAACTATCAAAGAAACAGGCAAAATTAAAGGAGTTACGCAGAAATGCATTTTGGTGGGGGCAATTCTACCTTTGTACAACACGGTGTCCTAGAAGTCACTGTTTACTGAAAATGTCTAAAAATAGACCTAACACTTGCAAAGTCGAACTGGCTCTTACAAATAACGCTCGAGATGGACCCTAAGGCCGTGCAAACATTTTTCTAAACGCTTCTGAATGTTAGCAAGAACCTTTCTGAGTATGTGGTGTGGTTTGTCATTGTGTAAGCTTTTGAAGTGCGTGCGGAATACCTGCGTATTCCTTTCCTTTCAGTGCTCTACAGAGGAGAAAACAGGCATGGACAGATCCGGTGAAGAGACAGGCCACTGACCTTAGAAGACGAAACGATTTGCGAATAAGTCCTCAAAACTGTGTAATGATGCGGCAGTCCCACACATCACCGGACGTCCAAAATACGTCCCGAATGTCCGAAGAGATCCGGGATATCATGGGACATCCATGGGATGTCCGCTGGACATCCGAAACAGGACGTCCAAATTATATCCATCCCGGATATCCCTCGGACATCCTCTTTATGTCCTACAATGTCCAGTATTTTCCTTCCAGATATAAGAGTGAAGATAGACTCAGAGACGAAAAGAAATATTGTTGGGAAATTGGAGAAAATATGTACTACCTTTACTGGATGTGCTCTCTGAGCATTGTGGTAGAACTAATAATTTGGGAAAATCTGCTATTTAATTTTGTTAAAATACTCCTATTTTATTAATTGAGAAAGTTGGTGTTTCATGCGCGTGAGTTTGCTTCACATTCAGAAGGTTCCGAGTTTAAGTCAGAAACTGCATGTCCACCTCGGCTGAGATTTCCCAGTTTTTGGCAGTCCTTCGAAGTACCGTGGTGGTTCTCGATTAATGATGGTGTCGCTTCCCTGTTATTCCTTATTAAATGTCAATTTCCAGATGCTAATATAAAAATTCAGATAAATATGTGCGGGCTAGAGTTATTTTGGTGTTTTATGAGTATGAAATGCTATTTATAACTGCAGGCTTGGAAAGATATTTGGCAAGGAACCTGTAAATTTCTTGCGAAACCTGAAATCAATTCGCCTATTGGGATTTTAGGAAAGTAGCTATCAGAAACTGATCGTCATTTGTTGAAGCGTTATTGGTGAATGGGAAATGCGCTTTCATTTGTTTTTGTTTATTCCAGCCGAGGGAGTAGGTTTATATATTTCGTGTAACGTTTTATTTTAAGAAAAACTGAAGAATTGCAGTGACGATATTAGTTTATAGGAAATTGCTTATATACACTTGAGTTTCATTTAACTAAATCTGATGGGTCCAAGAGTGATTCGGTTAAACGAAAATTCGGTTAGGCTAGAAACATAGTGATTGACATACTGTAGTTTGGTATTGTACAACACGTTAAAAGAGCAACTTATTTTAATATAAACAATTTTTCAAACATAGGCCTACCACTGTAATGTTAAAGTACAATACAGTACAGTACACGCTACTGAATTTATAAAGAACTTTAAAAAAAAAACAAAAAAAAAAACAGTGTCTTTTCTTACTTTCGGCTTTCATTATTGACCGTAAGAGTACCCGTTGCCTACTCTATTATACCGGGTGAGCGAATTACCTATAGAACGTTACCGGCAAGGCCGCTTTTAAGTTCCATAGACGGGCAGATAGTGCAACTGGGCGTCAGACGGAATGTTGTGCTAGAGTGTGCTAGAATGTTGAAACTTGCAACGTTTGTTCCTTTTCTCCCCCTTACCTCACAACTTAATGCGCTACGACGACAAACGCATTTTACCGGTATTTCTTCACTATATATGCACTCCAACACCCATATCATGAAAATCACTCTACGCATCACTTTTAATTGCTTTTCCCACTTGGAATCTTCGCTAGCGATCTCTCTTACGTCGTAGTATTTATGCATTTTGAAATTCTAGACACTTCAGTGACATAGGGCTACGTTAGGCTAGAAAAGTCGGATCCATTGGACATCCGCGGGACCTTTTTCGGACATCCTATGGACATCCGACATGTCCGCCAAGGAGATCCTAAGGATATCCATGGGATGTCCGTGTGTTGTCTGGGGTGGTGTGAGGAATGGCATTGTCTTGCTCGAACCACATGACGCTTCAAGTCAAATTCATATACACGATCATCCTTACTGAGTCCTTCCCAGGGATTTTCCTCGGTCACACCATGCAAATGCCTCGGCACCTTCAACTTAGGCGCCGGCCGTAACCTTCCCGCATTCTTCCCCCTCCTCTATCCCGATCTGAGCCTTAGATGCCAAGAAACATAAATAAAATTCAGATCCCAAAACATTTCTCTCTGTTTATTACTCTAAGTCGTACTTTTAGAACGCCCTTCTGTTACAGGCAGTCTATCTTCACTTACTGGTACTCATCTGAATTTTTCATTCATCGGCCCAAAGAAAACTCATGAATACTTATTTCTTCATTAGCAGCAAAGTATAAACTTCCACTAACAGTTACTACTATTCTAACATTAAGAAAAGAAAGCCTTTAGTAATATATCAGTGTATTGAGCTATGGTATTATCTTAACAAAATATTAGTTGGAACAGAATTTGTTTATCTATTCCCGTTAAGCATTTCAGGCTCAGGCCGAAATATTCGTTGGAAAAGACACCTATATATATTTAAAGAAGAAAGGACACTATATACATTTAAGTAAGATAGGTAAGTTTAATTGAGAAGGGACACTAGATATTTAAACTTTTAAAAGAAGAAGATGAAATAAGATACTTCAATGTCTTAACAAAAGATGGGGACAATTCAAAAGAGAATAAGTCAGTTCGGAATAGCCTAAGTAAATCTGCTCCGAATAGTAGCAAAAAAAAGGGGGGGGAAGAAGAAAACGGAGAGATTACATCAGAAAAGAGTTACGGCCCTGAAAATAACCCTGTTATTTCTTTCAATGTCTTTACGCACATTTCTTTTGTCTTCCATTTTATTCTTCATTTTGATATTCTTGATTTCATTTTTCATCTCTCTTTCGGTCTTATTCGTTTCTGAATATTCGTTTTATGTTGGCATTTTCCATTTTTGTCTTTTTCCTTCTTCTATTTCTTCTTTCTCTGCTCTATCTTCTGTGTCCTTTCTCCCTCTCTCTCTCTCTCTCTCTTTCTCTCTCCTTTCTTTGTGTGTGTGTGTGTGTGTGTCTGGTCGGACGAAGAGTGGAACAGATTCGTCCGGACGTTCTTTTGGCAGAAGACCAAGAAGAGCCAGTGAACTGCCAAAAACTTCTTCCGCTTGTCGGGTCCATACAGCGACACTCATCTCGATGTAATAGAACACCACGTCAAACAGTTACAGCCAGTTTTCTTACAAAAGAAATGGTTCTTGTTTCAGAGCCCCCTCTAGACGATGTCTGCTTAAACCAGACTGATTCTGGACCCTCTTCTCTCAATGTCTTTACTTATATTTTCTTTGTATGTATTCTTGGAGTTATTCAGCATTCTTTTTCAAGGAAGAAAAAAAAAACGGTCGGAAAGTTTCTTT
The DNA here is from genome assembly GCA_022664845.1 of Lepisma saccharinum. Taxonomy (NCBI): domain Eukaryota; kingdom Metazoa; phylum Arthropoda; class Insecta; order Zygentoma; family Lepismatidae; genus Lepisma; species Lepisma saccharinum. Next base: position 319,259 of record JAGDQP010000003.1, read on the forward strand.
CAAGAAGTCTTCAAGTTGAGAAAGGACAAACTCGTATGGATGATTGCGTTTTCATTCAATGCAAGGATCAGCATGAAAATAACAAAAAATACAGACTTCTAAGACAATATTAACCCAAAGGAAGGGTTTCTAAATTTTATAATTTAATAGGTCAATATTCAAAGTTGTATCTCGTGCCTAGCCAAGTGGTTAAGTGGTGTAGATTTTGATCACGGGTTGGAATTCCTGACAGAGGCTTTAAGCTTCTAATTAGCTTTGTCAAACTTTTATTATATTTGATAAGGGAAAGTTAGATCTAAAATTAGTTCAGATTATTTGCATTCTGTGAATGACACGAATCAAAAAAGAAACCTCAGTCAGTGTTGCTGCCTCCAAATATTGAACGATACTTTTAAGCTTCTTTTTCATACTATGTCTTAGGTAAGACTGTGAGATTTCAACCAAATGATAGACGCTGAATTCATTGTGACAATCATAAATATACTTTGTCTGGTATTTATATGAAAAATCTATGTTTATGACGTTTTTCTACGTTTATAATTATTTCTAGGCTTCAGTACCTCCAAAGCTAGAAGGATTCTTACAGTCACGGCTAGGTCCGTCAGTCCGTTAACAATGTTCAACTTAGGAACTATTCGGGCGCAGCCATTTCAGGAAAATGAGCAATAATGTAACGTCCGTGACAAAAAATAAATACATCTAAACGTTATTTTTTCTAAAAGAAATCCTGTTTAAGTTTGTGCGCAAAAGGTAAGCTATGTTGACATTTTAGTAACAGACTGCTTCCCTTACAAGCACAAGTTTTTCATTTGAGTTTTTAATTATTAAAAAATAGACGCTTAAAAGTCAGCTGTAACGTCCGTGACAATTTGATTGTAACATCCATGACTCGAGAAAATTAGTGAATAAAAGAATTCACAGACAGTGTTGTAATTGATTGAGAAAAGACTTTTACAACTTTGAGGCACGCTGGCAAACTTGTAGCAACCCATTTTTGCTTGGTCGCAACATATCTTACCCCTTTTTTGTGTGTTTTCTTTTTTGTTCATGCTTTGTCGGCGTCCTTTTTCATCTTCCGATTTCTTCAAAGAGTTTTATTTGTCCAGATGACAATGAAGATTAGCCATACAGAACTTCCCTTTCATTGTTGTTTGGCGGGATTTTATCTTTATTGTTTCTTCATTTTATTATTGAATATTTCTTTGCATATTTTATTACATTATTTTCTTCAACAATTTTTCTTTCGTTGAAAATCTTCAAAAACAAACAAAAAGATCTGATTGTTGTTTTATTTTCAGGTTGTTAAGCCACTCCCGTTTTCCACTCTTCCTTCTGTTTTAATTCCCTTCGCTGATTGGCTGAGGTCCAGTCAGTAGTTAAAATATGGTTGTCGAGTAGGAAAGGCTGCTCAAAATTTACGCTGCCTCCGAAAATATATAAAAGCAATATTATAATGCAGCCAATGTCCGAAAAATTTACTAATATATAGAGGAACATCGTCTGGTAAATAACAACAACTTTTGGGAAGCTATTTCTCTATGTCTTTTATAAAGTGAGCTGTGAATCGAATGCTGCAGTTTGACGTCTTACATTCTCATATTGGCCTTGACCGGGAGTGGACGAGACGGAGCCTAATCTTAATTGTCATCTTTATGTCAGTTTGTTTGTCTGAAGTGGTATTCATCAGTGTGTGAGGTGATTTGTTGTGGAATATATGTGTGAAGTGGTTTTTCCTAGTTTTTCTGGAATAAATAAAAATATAATTTCAGTTTGATTGATATCCCCTTTTTCTGTGTGTGTGCAAGTAATTCAATGTTTTCTTCAATATGAAATTGGTGTGGTTTTTCTGTGAAGTGATATGCACCGTAAGAATGTGTGCTTAATTTGATAGGCATCGCGGGTCGGTTATCTAAATTCAGGTATGTATGTTTAATGTCTTGAAATTCCTCTTTCTCTCCCAGAAACCCTAGTCTGTTTCATCTACATTTAGATAGCGAAATTTCAGCACATTAAAATTTTCGTCCGTATGTTGAAATATTTTTACCTTGTACTATAGTTAATGCGACCTTTCAAATGCACGTTATTTTCCGTTCAGCGTTTTTGTTTGCTCTTTCGGTACTGGTATGTTTGAATTGCACGAATCTGAACAACATGTCGGTTTTTGTTAACCGTGAGATTCAACGTTTTCCCTATGTTTTATTTTGGTATTTTACAAAGTTTAAAGCTTCTTCATTATGTAGGCAAACCGTAAGTCAGCCAGCTCATGGAAACTCGTGTTGTAAATTAATACCTAACCCAACTCTATTAGACCATGTTTGTATTATCTGTATTGAAGGTTAGGCTGAATGAAGTTTAAAAATGGAAATTACATAAGAAATGTTTCGACAATCATTTCGCATATCAAACGAATATCAAACTAAATTGCTGCCCAGTAGCTATATTGTAAAAATAGAAATCTTGTCGTAGAAAGAAATGTTTATTCTTCAGTAATTGTAGAAATGTTGATTTAACTGGGTTAAAGTTTAGAACGTCTACTACGTTTTGAAAAGTAAAGTAACCTATTTCTCTGTACTTGGACAGCGCTTTTCTGTATAGAATTAAATTACCCTTTTGTTATGTGAAATTGACACCATCTTCAGTGTTCATTTTGATCAAGAGATTATCTTCGGAAACTTTATTTTCCAAGAAATATCAGCAATCAGTCTTTTGCCTTGCGTTTGTCATTTTTAAGTAAAATAAATTACATGTTTACCAGATATTTCTTGTGTCAAGGATTTCATTATGATGTAGGTAGATTACCATCACTGTGATATTGCTGGAGAGGTTCCCAACCTTTCGCTATCTCAGTCCGCGAAGTGTTAATTTAATTATATGTGAGAAGGTAATTGCAGATGAAGTTAAAGTTTGATATTTGATCCAATGCTTCAGCTATCTTTAAAGAGTAGTCAAATTAGTTCAGTGCATCCAAATTTTCGTATTTAATATTAACTATTGCACGGCAGTGTTGAGCCTTGTACTATGTTAGGGGTCTAGCTGCATTAGGTCACTAAAATATCTTTTGTGTTCTGCTTTCTTGCGGGATGTTCTCGCCTGCGTCTCCCCCACCTTTTGGGGATGCTTTACTTCGTTTTTTAGCCTTCTGCTATTTACCAACTTTCTGCGTTTGGGCACTTCTTTCGGGCTTCTTACATGCATACTTTGTGTACTAGACTAATGTATGTTCTGTCTTCGATGTGGCTGAAGCAGGGTGCTGATGGGTATAGGTAGTACCCTTCCTGCCTTCAGGTCCGATAGCGCTTTTTGTGCCCTCCTCCTGTGGCGTAATGTCGGCTTGTATCCAGAATAGGTTTGACCACTTTGCGTTTGTGTAAGCCCCCTTTTTGCAACAGGGTGCCGCGGGCCGATGGTTTACTAATGAGTCTACCTACTTTCGTTGGAAGAGCCCGTGAGACATTACAAACTACAAGTGCTTTTCTGAAGAGAAAGAGGCCAGAGTTTGTCACTTCAATTCGATAACCTGTGAAGTGACTTCACAAATTTTGTAGTATCCGTAACGTGGTCGGCGGTACATTTTTTATCAATTTCCTCAATACTAACACATTTAAGTTATTAAAATTTTCTCTGTAGGAAGATAATTGTATTTCACATATTTCTAGTTAAAAACCGATATAATTTTCTTTTACTTAAAAAGGAACACTAATAAAATAGGAAATGTAACACCCGTTACAACAGGAATGGCTGGGCTAGAAAAGTGCTTGAGGTGTCGTTGGAAATGTCTCAGTGAGACGAGTTCCATTGGTGCTGAACCCTCGTGGTAGCCTGTGTGCACAGCCTCCCGACTAGTCTACTTCTCGCTTATTTTATACAAATTATTGATTTGAATTTCTTTATGACCTTTACGTATGTCACGCTTACCATGTCTTGAAAGGGTGAAGAAGGAGATGGTGGAAAGTAGTAGTCCAGGGCCTAGTTAGAAATTATCATCACGGTATTTTTTTGGTATAACTGAAAAAAAAACAACTGGAAAATCTTCCATCAGGATGGACGGGCGCTGGAATTGTTTCCAGAACCTTCCGATTGCTCAGTCAACACTCTCCCAACTGAGCTACGACCGCCAGATTTATACAAATTATGCATAGGTGAGTCTCTCGTCTACCACGGAATCGATATAGCAAGATAGTACTTTCATTATTGTAACATCGCCTGTTGAAAGAACTGCAGTTGTGCCGTCAAAAAGAGACTGTTACATTTCACAACTTGTGTGACTCAAAGTGATTTTTAGATGGATTCATAATGGAAACAGCTGATCACATTTGAATTAAGCTAGCACTGTTACGTTAGATGCTTCTAATCTAGAAATCAAAGGGTCCGGGGCGAAACAATGCTAACCCTCATATTTACCAAAAATGATTTGAATACAGAAATAGAATGACGACACTCATATGTACTGACTGCGGAAAAAGCTCAAGTGAAAAACAACAAGTGGCTGCATAGTAACTTTCTTTAAGATATATATGCTAACGCAACTGAATATCTCATCGGCTAATGGGATAAAATGAGTACCGAAATTAGTTTAGGATACACTGCAATTCGTTTGGCATTTGAGTGACAAACCGAAGCCATCCCGATGTATGGATTCAAGGTGACTGCCGATTTTGGCGATATATTGCAAATGGCCATCGTAGACTCAGAGGCGATGCCCAAGAAAGACATCATGGCGTCGAGCAGCAGGTGATCCGACTGCTAGACTCTGCTTATTTGCCAACACATACCCTAACACCGAAAGTAGTACCACTTTCCCCCACTGTAATCTATCAGGAATGTTGTCAATTACCTGGCGAGACGGGACGCGAGGGAAAAGTCTACAAGCAGGCTTCATAGCTCTAACATAAGATTCAATCAGCTATCCCATTACCGAATTCAAGCCTATTACTTCAGAAACAGTCTTCGTAGCATAATAGGAGTCACTCGGAAGGTGCCTCCATAGCCTAGTGCTTAGAATCGATCGGAAGGTCCCAGGTTTGAATGTCGCTGCAGACAGACGGAAAATTAAAAGCTAATTCCTATATCTTCCCAAAGGCAATGGACTATAAGTTAAACAAAATATGTATGCGAATCGACAGTAACCTTTGTCAAGAGGGCCAACGCAATATTGGCCAACTGGAAAAGGTGCTGTTTCGGTTGGTGGGAGTTGGTGATTTGCCAGCTCGACAACGGACGAACGTGGTCGGCAGAACGTCAGGTTTTATAAAACATCTAGTAGTTGGGCCAACGTCTCATGCTGACGCGTTGGAGCGAATTTTGCCACGAAAGGTCCGTCTTTAACCCACCGACATTTTGCTCATGGGTTATGTCCAAAAAACTAAAATAAAGCAGGATGGCTTTTATCAACAATGCATTACGATTCCCATGTATCTGGCTCTTTATCGAATTCTGAAATTTTATTTTTTTACAACCAATAGCGTAACTGGGATTTTTCGGCCACTCCACAAGGAAAAATTTTTACGGCCCTTCTAGTTGTATCTTCCGTATGTAATTTCAGCATATTTTTGGTGCATGTATTGGATAAGTGCAAAAGTTCTACCCGTTGTGAAATGTCACAGTACTTATCTCACAGATGGCTCTGGCAATGCGTGAATCGGTAGCCACTTAACCAGGGAACATCAGAACAGCCACAGGCAGTGATTGTGGACGTTCAGAGAACCGAATAACGTATCATGTCGGTGAAATAGAGACCGATAAGCTGAACATGAGACACTGATTATGTTTTTAGTTCGATAAAGGCAGTAATGCGGGCTCAGGATGCTGCAACATTCGACAAGTGTATGTTGAAGATGCAGTTGATGTTAACAGATGTCATCGGTGGTTTTGAAAAGTAAGGAACGGCGACAGAAGCTGTCAAGATCATCCACAGTTTGGAATTTCAACAGTTTTCTTAATAGGATCTCAACCAAGCCATATGAAACAGTTTGAATCCAACCATAGAGGAATTAACAGTACACGGTACAACACTTGAAAGATGGCTCAAATCGCTGGATATCACCACAAAGTTCATCGTTAGGTTTCACATCAGCCGAGTACAACTCAATGAAAGGGGGAGCGTCGCGACTTGTGTTTCCTTGCTTTTTCCAATACACAAATGACTGGTTCCTGGCACGTATTGTCACGGACGATGAGAACTTTCTTCTGTACCGGAACGTAAAGCGACGAAGGACTGTGTGTCGTGTTCCTGAACCGGTTTTATCTCAAGAAGGTGACGCAAAGTGTGTGGTGGGATGCCAAAGGCATAATTCACTGGAAAGTGCTGGAACCTAAATAAAGCATTAATGCCACCAGTCAGAGTCGGATCGAGGTAGGGGCTAGAAGGGCTCTAGCCCATGGACTCCGCCAAAGGTAACGAAACTAATAACCTTACTATTACGACCACAAAAGATTGGTCAAAATGGCCCTACTAGTCATTAGCGTTGGACCCCTAAATATCTTAATGCAGCACTTCACCTTCTACTGTAAATAGTTGAACAAACTGCGAACAGAATTCTGATTGAAGCGACCAGGCCTTGACAATAGCCAAGGAGTGATCATCCACCAGGGTAATACCAGCCCACATGCTGCTGTCAATAATAGTAAAAGAATTATGAACTTTGGTTGTAATATTAAAAATTATCTCCCCTTTACCAACTCTGAGAACATTTTCAAAAGACATGGAGACAACTTCTCTTGTCATATATATTTGGTTTGTCGTTGACTCATTCCTCACCTATCTAAATGTCGCCTGTAGGGCTTCCTAGGCACCTGGGGCCCTGTAACGTAGGGGCTCGTGTATTGCAGTTACGCCACATTTCACAAACAAAAATAAAGGCCACGTTGACAACTTGAACAAGAGGCACATACAAGGATAACTGCTAATTTTCTTCTACAATATTTTAGTAGTGGGGGGGGGGTGCTGCATACATTATTTACGTAGTAAATAACACGACCTCCTCCAAAAGAAGAGTTACACATCAGTGGAGAACACTCCTCAAAGGACTTGAAAAAGAGAGGACAATGACTGCTATTGTCATTCGATCAAACAATCCAGCATGCATTCGATTATTTTCTGTAAGATCTGGCATTAAATGTATACTTGGAAGACCTGTGGCTCCTACCATGAAAAGAGCTTCAGGAAAGAGGAATTCTAATGTATCTACCAATCATTAGAGGACTGCTTTATTTGCAAATCTTAAATAGAAAACAGATAAAGGAAGACGTGAGAGATTTACCATGAGTGTAAGGAACCAGTGTGTGATGAACAAACACTCTGTAACAGTACACAAGTATTATAGTGTGTGTGTGGAGAAAATAGCACGTAAATTGCATGGGAGAACCAAGTGCAAATTTGACTGTTCTCAGGCAGCACGTTCTTGTCTTCTAATTCTCTTGTAATATGCAATATCTATTTGCAATAATATTGTGAAGAGCGTACAAATCCCCAGTATGATAAAGACTTTGAAATAGTACTCAAGTGGTATCTGGAGAAATTATAATATGGATATGTCACCGGAAAACATGAAAACTAGAAATAAAATTGCTGCTTATGCAAACAGAGAAAAAAACAGACTACGAATGAACTGTATCGCTTCTACATTACTTCCCTAGGCTGCTCGCATACATTTGAGAAACAAAATATATTTTATATGTGAAACATAAATACTTATCTTATTTTGTATTTTAAAATAATTCTTAAGCAAACAAAACTTAATTCATTAAATACATTTTTTTATATAATTTTTAATCGACAAATTGTATTCTGTTTTGTTCCTTTTCCTAAACATTCTGAAGACAGTGCCATCTATGAATTTCTTGACAATGTTTGGATGTATTTCTCTTAGCTACAAATATTTATTTAGATTTCACTTTCGGCTGAATTCACGTTGTTTTTGTAACGAAAGCACGTACTTTACACGTACCTTATGGAACCACTCCATCCGTTCATGGCCTTCTCTAGGAACAATGGAGACCGGATCTGTTATATTTTTAAGTCTTCATTCAGTATCACCCTGGTTGCTATAAGGAGAAAATATTGGTAAATTTTGTTCACCCATTGCTAGTAAATTACATGTTATTGCAAAGGAAGGTTATTTCATTAGATTAAATTAAACTAGATAGGCCTTTTGTAGATTTCAAAGTTAACTTTCAAACTTTCCAATTGACGTGAATTTATTCATGGCATTTAGGCATCTTTGACTCATGCCATCAAACCAGTTCAGATCGTTGCTCTTCTTGGTAGACTGCTTCAGTTACACTTTCACAAGAAGTAACAGCGGTAGATGAAGGAACATCTTCGTTATTATTAAACTTTGCCTAAATTACGTACGTTTCCAACGTTGATTAACCAAAGTGAAACACACTTATTCTGGTTTGGTATACGACCATCCAAATATCAATAACTCTTTGCCTATAACGTCACCTTCAAAGCTTTCATGACTAAAGATTTATTTAAAATTAAATTTTGTATTTTAGGGACATTTTAGTATCTAGTGACTTCGACCCGTCTCGATTCCATTAGCTGTTAAGTTTCTAAAATCTACAAACAAACATCCATCAGCCGGAATTAGAACCCAGGACCATCGACTCGCTGGCTTAGCGCCCCAAACGTGAAGCGAATGCCTAGCCGGATATGCTAAATCTAGGCTTCAGTAGAGAAAAGCACTTCCTATTTTGATGATCAATATTTCGTTAAAAAAAATTGCGGCGAGACCTTTCAAATGACACCTCAACCAGTTTCCCAGCTCTGGTAGTTCCTAAATTGAATCGCTATCGTTGTCCCCCTTCCTATCTCGGGACCAACCTCTGCCATCTTGATGATCTATACGGGTTTGAACTCGTCTCAGTCGTTTGAAGACTTCTCAATAACATATCAACCATCATATTCCCAGCCCTAGTAGTTTCTGAGTTGAAAGTCGTCAACAGACGGACAGAGCGGTTTTATAAGGCTTCACGATACTTGCTGAAACTTAAAAAGCAGTCTGTGCAAACTGAAATGAAGACGTTCTTGTTTTCTTTTCTTTATCAAATCCATAATTTCCCGAAGATTCCACTGAGTGGAAGAAATGGGTTAGACAAAATAAAAGTATTGGCATTTTCTTCGTCTTTACGCTTCCTCCTTCCATATATTTATTGTTGTTTTTTTTCGTAACAACGTAACTCTTACGAAAAGAAAGTCACACAAATTGCATTTAGTCTTCCGGGCGTCGTTCATTTCAAATGTTTCGTGTAAGCATTACGAGGATTTTTGAAGATTGTGCTCTGAAGATTTCACGCTCGATAAGTTCTAACGACTTCAGGATAAGAATGGGAAAGTGTGTAGGCAAGACATTATGACGTAAATGCAGACACTTGCCCCTTTTCTAACCGTCGGAACAATAATCTTGACTTTCGCGTCATCTCACCATTCCATGCTATATGTTATGTCAGTCGATATCTACAGAATGTTCCAGAATTTGATTGCCAAACTTTAAAGGAGTATTTCTCGCACCAAAACAAACAAACAAACAAAAAATATATCACTTGTAATATTCCACTTTATCTTCGAGATACAGGGTTTCCGATGTGTGGGCTAAATTTGACCTCTTACAAAAGGAAAATTTTTCGATAAATCATAAAACATTTTAATGTAATTGCAGGTATAGGATGTTAAAAGAAATGTCGTCTGGTCGACAGTGTTTGCCAACTTAATATTTATTTTTACAAGTTAAAGGAGTGTTGTCAGCCTTCGAAACAAGTACCGTACTATTACAAGTGTGATGCCATAAAGCACGCCAATAAGATTTTAAAGTGTTACCTTCAGTAATAATATGTTAGCATTAGATCAGTGTCGTTACTATGCTAGGCTGTAAAGTTCATTGTCATGCTTAATTAGTAGCTAATTACAGAAAACACACTTATTTTAATATGGTAGTCCCATTAAGTTGACCTACATGTGTCTGTATCTTGTCCTGTGATTGATATGCTGCAATACTGACACGCCACCCATAAATCGATGACCCAGAGGCTGTAAAAGTACAAGTTACTATAATGTTTGAGATAGTATGTATCGAAACCGTTGACAAAGAACATTGTTCTCACAAAATAAAATGCATGATATCTCAAATTCCATTAATAAGTTTTTATAATTATGGGTCAACCGAAGGCCTCTTGTTACTCAGCCCAGGTAATGTAACTGTTACTTTCGCAAACTTTAAGAAGTGAAGCTTTGAGTGTTCAACTATAGTTCCATGAATGTACTGTAATGGTATCCAGTAAAAGACCGTAACATATGACTGGTTCATCCCTTTTCCGAGAAGTATTTTAGGTTCTGAGTGCCTCTTTATCACACAAAATGTAACTTACTGTAAACAAAAAAACAGTTTTTGCAACAATCAGCGAACATGAAATTAAAAGTGAGCCGTAACTTTTAGGTCCACGTTTTAGACTAACTACGGCAACTGGATGTTTAATTTGGGTTGCATTGCACAACTGTATTTTACTTTAAGGTAGGGAGCGAAGCAAAGAACGTCGTAGAGCAGGTTTATTGAAAAAAAAAAGTGTTAATACTTTAATCCACTAGTCGTTAACCACTACAACGGATATGTAGCACATGTAGACTTTTACAGCTTTTAAGTAATTGCTTTTTTTGATAGTTCCAGAGTCTTTGTGTTCGCCAATAGGATCAACATGTAAATTATAAGACTTAATTACTTCTTTTTTTTATGGATTCTTTCAAGTACATAGGTAAGAAGAAAAGTAATAATTTAAGTTTTTAATAAAGTGTTTAAGTCTACTATCAGAGCTGCACAAATATATTTTACAGATATAGAGGGATTTGGTAATTGCCAAATTAATGAACCCAAATCTCTCTTAAAGATTAAAAATAAGAGCAAAATCAAATTTAATATAATCATGGTATTTTTCTTATTGTATAGAAATAGCATACACTTAGATTACAATTTATTTAATTTTCTTCACCAAAAAAAAAAAAAACATCTAGAAAACATTATTTGTCCCCTACGTGGACTGTCTCCTCTTACTTTTCTCTGATATAGTGTTTTCTGCACATTTTTTTTAAAATAAAATTTTGTTAAAATGTTCAGTTCGTAGCGAAAACAATCTGAAAAGTAGAAACCAAAATTATTAAATCCAAGTCGTAAATTGATTTAAAACTTTTTTATCTGCCAAGAAGTTCGTCCCCTCTGTAGACAGAGAAGAAACTTCTCAAAAATTCCACCAGAGTACGATACTGGTGTTTAAACTCGGTAGAATAAAGGACGCCATGTTTTTTTCCTGCCTAAACAAGTGTGACATTTGTGTGCCTATTTTACGCTCTGAAGATTTAAAAGATTCAGAATCAGTTAAAAAGTCGAGATCAACTAATTCACTTTGTTGACAGTTTTAAAAAAAAAGTTTAGACGGTTTTTGTTCCGTAAGTTAATATTTAAAGGATGACTTATTTTAGGAACAAGGTGACGTTATTGAAATGAGGACTGACTAGCCTCTTTAGCTAAAATCCCAAAATTAACAGTAAACCACTTTGACCAGTACGTTAGTGTTCTTTACGTGGACAACGCATCCCACGTAGAGAGCATTGCTGTCCACATAGGAGACAGTTTACATAGTCTGAGTAAAGTACAGTGAAAGCACTATTCTGTGAAGTCCAGTAAGCTGATATGAAAAATTCTAGACAGAAAAGTGGTTCAATTACAGCAAATCGTTTTGTCCCCTACGTAGACAATGATATGCACCTTTAAACATGTTCGTCATACATGCATACATATCACATTAGGAAACTCATGTGTATACTCCGCAAATATACGACTATTACGCAGAAACGCAAGACGATTACGTGAGCATGAACAGCTTTTAGAAAAATGCTTCGACCAGCTGCCCTCCGTGGACCAGCTATTTAAAAAAGAAAATAATGAAAAATAATATTCTCGACAAGTAGTGTGAATGAAACAATTACTTCTAAAACAATATTCAAAATGTTTGTTTTTTTTTAAGATATTTCTGGTTAATTTTAATTTTCTCAATATTTCCATTACGTACATTAATTTGGTAATGATCCACTAAGATATGGACAATGATAATCTACTACGAAGAAAACAATAATGCTGCTAGCAAAGGGTAGGAGACTTAAGAAAATTCTATCCCGTGGAGGGCTCTGAAACCTAAAGAAATAGAAAACCTACCAAAAGTCGATCCAGAGGACGGCCCTTCATTTGTATTTCTTATTCAAAGTTACGGGACAAGAGACTTACTGTTAAGGAGAGTCACTCAGTGGTGACTTTCGTAAAAACATAGTGAACGTAAGGAAAAAACAACGGTCTGAAGAATAACATGACTATTTTTACAAACGGAGATAATTAAAAATGTAGCACTATTAAATAATTTGCAGATCCTCTCTGTGGGGGTATCACCCACAAATTCTTGAGCGCATCCCGAACTTTACGATCAAAAATCGACAGAAACTCTGAAAAAATCCACTTAGACCTTCCCAATTATGACTTTACATCCCTCCCCACAAACTGAAAATACCTTAGGAATCCCTGGTAGGAACTGACGAAAAAGATATCGATTTGTCCCACCACTATATTACGAAGGATTGTCTTTATTAGATATGTACGACATTTTTTTAGATTAAGGATTTTAGAGAATATTTGTGTTTTGTTTAATACGTAGGATAGGATACAAAAAGTATACCACTAAATGTCATACCACTTAAAATAATATAGTAATAAAAGGATTTAAGTAAAAATCGAAGCAACCTCACAGCGATTTTCTTATTTACACTTTACATTAAGTAATTAAATTATACCATAACTCTATCAAAAGAGTTTTAGGAATTATGAAAACACCAATTTACAAATAACTGATGCAAAATTTGTCGAAAAAAACCAAGCTTAGGCAAAGTAACATTAATTATAAAGTTTAAGCTGCTGGTGCCATCTAGTGTAAATGTTATTCAATTCAATTAAAGTGCCCTACTGGGCTAAATTACTAAGGAATTTAGGTAGTGGGTTTCAAGGAATAATTGGTACGCTCCACTCTCCACAAATAATATTCAGAGAATCATATTCTAACGAAGAATAGCTGAATATATCTTTAAATTCTTCTTTCAATAGAAACTCAACATAGTAATTATCATTCATGTACCAAAGTATTATTTCAACATCAAATTTTCAAGTTCTAAATTCGAAGTTTATTCCCTACGTGATAAAGCTGAGCCAGAGGAACACCAGAACGAGCTGGGGGGGAGGGGCTATAGAGAGAAAGCGAGAAATGCGGAGACCAACTTTTAGTCGATAAATTCAATCACGTTTGTTGAGCAGGTGCGTTGACGAGTGGGACATGATCAATTGTCAGCGAACACCGGACAACACTTAATGAATAATCGCCTTGTGGCTTACAGATCACATTGGATTTGCTCCCGGATTTATTAGCATGTATATGGTTTTGACCCCCTACTTCAGTCACTCAATGCTGAAGCATCCAAAACCTGATTTCGTGATAAACCCGTTTGCGCTGTTATTAACACCATCCATTGATATTAGCGACGGTCTTGTTCCTTTGTTCTAGTTTATGGTGCTTATATGCACGGAATGGCTGCGATAGAGCTTCTGAAGTAAGACAATGCAAGGCTCTGGTTTCGTATTTATTGCGCGTTTACTTTCACCCGTATTGATTACATTCTCTGTTCTTTTTCTTCTTCTATATTTACAACTTTCAGTACAAGTAAAAAGAGCTGGTATATTAATGACGTATTCTTCTCGAATCTGTGCTTCGGTATGCATATGTTTCTTTTCTTTGATGGAATCAACTGACATCTGTCTTGGCCACTCTTCACGCACGGATGCGAAAGACATCGGCATTACAAAATTTCCCCTACTGAAACTTAGGAAATTCCTGTAAAATCTCAGTCAAGACGGCTGGGAACGAGGCTCGAATTCGGATGCCTCTCTGTAGCTGAACAGAAGTCCACTACGTTAACGATTGGACTACGATGACTGGGTATGTATGTACCGTATAATTTTCCTCAATTATATTTTAACTGGTAGTGACATCTATTAACGATGATAAGTACTGCGTGCGGTCTTAAATAATATTTCCGAAATGCTTCTTTAAAGTTGCTAGTGAGGTTCAGTTTGTTAGAGTGGCGGTTTTGTCATCTCGGAGGCCCGTGTTTGATATCATGGGATTATATTTGTTTTCCTTTATCCTTTTACAGAATATTTTAAAATCCTAATAATCATAATCATTTTTAATAACGAATAGAAAAGGTGATATTTTATAGATATTTGAGGGTTTAATTTTTTTTTTTATTATGGTCAAATCGGCGAAAAGAAGTAGAATCAAGCGCTGGCCCATGTTGAGAATAAGAAAAAAAAAAGACCTTTCACCAATTTCGACAGTTTTGGATTCGAACCGAGAGGTCGACCATCTTGATTTTTTTTTCTGGCATCTTTCTCAGTTTGACCTAATACCGAGATTGTACCTCCAAATCAGACCCTTCCCGACTTTCTATCATTCTCTACCCTGACGCTATCCTGACCTGAGCCAGAGGTTACCTAAAAGCCTATTTTATAAGAGTGGAAAATATAACGAACGAAAGAGTATAAATATTTTGCATAGGAAAACTAATTCAAAAATGTAATTTGTAAATATAGATAAGCACGTAAGAGAAGAACTTCAGAGGTTTTCTTATGTGTTCTTGTTTATTATTTTACATTCTATTGGTCTATCTACGACAACAAATAAAGCCGGCCGGGTGGTCGAGCGGTCTGCGGCGGTAGGCTATCGACTCAACGGTCCCGGGTTCGAGTCCCGGCAGGGGCATGGGTGTGGATTTTAACACTTAACAGCTAAAGGCAAATCGTGACGGGCCGAAGTCCAAATTTACTAAACTGGCCCATATAAAAAAATTAAGTTTAAAAGACAACAAATAAAATGAACCTTTGATGTATTTGGCGTATTTTTTAATATTTGCAAGGGACAATGTATACGAATAGACTTCAATAAGTTATCTGGTTAATTTACTGATGTTTAGATGCAGGAAGTTTTGGACTGTAGTTCATGCCTTCTAAATGACATAAAACTTTGGTGTGAGAGACTAGGTGTAAACTATATGAAGCATGTAAAGGATATGAAGGAGTTGTAGGGAGGAGGAGAAAAGGTAGTTGGTTGTCCGTTGACTGATGGTAACTTGAACCACAAATTGATGTTGTTTGTTATTCATAGTAGCTGAAGTATTGCAGTATCTAAATTGAAGCGTTTTCTTCAAACTGTAATTGTACGATTATTATTTTCATGAATTATTGATGGTATCCTGACTTAATGTGTGTCATTTTAAAAAGTTGCTAATGACTAATTGAAAAATGGCCATAATCAAGTGGACGTATCCTGGGCTTCTTGTAACTTAGGGAGTCAAATTTTCAGTTTCGCATAGTGTTTTCGAAATAAAGAGTTTGAATAGGAGATAAGAATGCTTAAAGAACAGTAAGAAAAGTGTCTACGTGTTGGTCTGGTTTCTATTATAGGTGGCAGCATAGGTTTGAGGAACAGTTGATGAGATCGGCTCTTTTTTAAGCAAAATCCTGTGGGATGACATCACCAGGTGATTTGTCCTTCTTGGGAGCGGTATTTGCAGTGCGACTGGCTTTCAGGCTCTGAAAGATGACAAAGCCTATATTATTGGCAGAATGGTTCTTGCCACAATTGGCACATTTATCTGGCTCTGTTCTTGTTTTCTTATCACACTCAGCATTGAGGTGAGTTCCTACACATTTAACGCAGCGAGGATTAACATGGAAACTGCGAGTGACCGTATCTCTAACATCTGTAGCATTGGAAAAAGCTTTTAGATTTGCATTGTTCAATTGAGATACGATAATGACAAAGCCAGTCCAAGTTATACAGTTCTTGGATATTGAAAGTTTTGCTTAAAGTCAGCAAAAATAAAGGCAGATTGATTTCCTCGGAAGTAGCTTTAACACGTCAATTCAACTGGAGAACTGAGAGTACAGGAAAGTATATATCGATTAGTTCTTACTGGATATCATGAATGCATGTGTCAATGGAAGTTTTCTTATAACAATCTTCTTGGGAATGCCTGTAGAGAATTGTACTTTGAATTGTTGACAATAGGCTTCGATTTTGTCAAAAGCGGCTTGAATTCCAATCTTCAATTTATATACTTAAGGAGTGGAAACAAATCTTAGGAAGAAATTTTTTAAGATGTCAACATTAAGAAGTGTCTCCTTTTCCTTCTCCTTGACTCAACGTTCTCGGCTTACAAATCTTCTTACAAACTGCAGAAATAATATTTTTTCATCTAATTTATTACAATTAGAAACAAGAGTGATAAAAAAAAAACATTTATGAATTCTTTTTTTAATTAATTCTGATTTGTGGAAGACATCTGTGAAATTATAGAATAAAACTGTAAATGCTACTATGGTGCCATCTTGAGGTCAATGTAGCTACCACATTGAGGTAATAAATTACCAGCTATCACGTTTAGCAAGTTCTACATGACAAGGCGACAAACAGACTAGATTTTTAAAGAGTTTTACCTCTTTAAACCTTAAAAAAGGTACTAGAAATGCAATAGTAAATAAATAAATAGAGATAAAATTATTGTGTTTTAATATTTACAGGGGGGGGGGGCATAAGAATTTGTACGCTGTACAGAAAATCGGCGTTCTTCCAGTTTTGATTTTCTTACTCAGCCGAAGAATTTGCACGACTCAGCATTAGCCGTAGAGAGCACATTTTACAATGAGAAGCAGGTCGGAGATTAAAAAAAGGGTTGGAAACCTATGGTTTAAAAACGGGCACACTTAACGTCACGTTAAAGTTCTAAGATATTATTATGGAAACCTATTTTATTGTTCACTAGCTCCTTCCTGTTACTTAGGAGTCGAACTTTTCAACGCTTACAGGACCTTTTTCCCGTCGTGATTTGGAATCGAATCCTGACAGCTTTAGGGGTCCCTCCAAGCATTTTCTCCTCTCTTATTATTTTATTTTTTAAACTTTTGTAAAGGAAAAAAAAAAAAAAGGAAAAGTTATGGCAGAAACTTTCGCGCAGTTACAGGAAGACATTGAAAAGGATTGTGCGTAGACGAAGTTGGTAAGATCCGAAAAAGGTGTGTGTGGGGGGAGGGGGAACTTCTTATTCAAAAAGCCCTTTTCTTCACCCTAACACTTCCTCCCACCTCACGTAAGAATCGTTCTCTTGAGGACTAAAGGAACACGTTTTTTTTTTTTGGCAAAATTAATGCGTGGGATGCGCTTTTCGCCTTTTCGGATGCCCTCGTGCTTCAAGGCGAAGAAGCAACCGACAAAGTTCCTTCATCTGTTTGCTTCTCGCATAGAAGTAAAGAACAAAAAAGAGCCTTGAAAGGCCTTCACAAACCAAAAAGAAAAGGATAAAGGAAGGAAAAAATAGGAAGTGAAATACAGCTACCTTAGATAGGAAATGAATGGCGAAAGTATTCGTAAATCCTAGCATATACAATAGATAAAGTACACATATTACCGGTAACTTTATTTACAAGACGGAGTGAGTACTAGCTTAAGATTTTTCCTTGAATATGCAAGAGAGGAAAGTAGATGGGTTGGTTCATTTTGGACAGATAACTTATTTAAAAATGGATTTAAGTTATTTCTAAGTTTTTATTACCCCCTCCTGAAATTTGGTGGTGTCTTATTGTCTCTCTATCACCCTCAAACAAAGCAGGTCAGTGAGAAACGGATTTCAGATCTGAGTTCACAATCCACGACTTACCGGGTCATTTTCAATCTGGTAACACTGAAGCTGACAGGTACTTCTAAATTTAGACAGCTTCCTTCATTTAAAGAAGTAACAGTAATTTCACTATAGACAAGTTAGTATGTTGTCATCCAGTATGACATAACTTTACACTATAGTCCCTATAGTTATTAATATTTGCACTGGTTAAGGTATTAATATTGGGTTAACTGATTTGTATCAAACTTTTACGTAAACTAAACTATTGATACGAATAATTACTGTTTGGACCAGCATTTTTCTGGTGTAACTAAGGGGAAAAACCCTGGAGAAAACTCAGTCATAATTGGTGGTCGGTGGGATCGTTCCTAAGACCTTCCGATTTCTAAGCCAACGTTCTACTAACAACGCTACGGTTACTCGGTGTTGAACAACGGACTCATTGGATTTCAAATTGGAATTCGTTATCACTTATCTAGAGGTTAACAGTAAATAGCCGTACTAGGCATCAATTAAAAATTTGTCTTCATTGCTTAAGAAGATTTTCAAAATGTTCTAATTCATGGGGAATCCTTATAAGTTTATGTTTGAAGTGATTTTACTGAAATGTTAATTTCCAGGGAAAAAAATAGAAAATTAAATATATAAATATTTCATCTTCTGGTAATATCGATATCTCAACATTCTTGATTTTCTACCTGCACAAAACAAAAGTATATATATAATAAACGTAGTCACTGCGAATTCACTGTGTCCTGTTCTACCGTTCTTTAACGAAATATAAGTACTTAAAATACCAAATATTACTAATTAAACCAAAAATATGTTGACCACCAAGTCACGTCTATGTCAACGTGGCTTTAAATAAGAATAAACTATACAACAAATTTATTTATTTAATAATTTGTCTAATTAAGACTACTATCGAACTAATTTCAATTAAATGGTATTGTTCAAAACAAGATTTGTCCACCTAAAGTACAGTAATGTGGATTGCTTAAATATCCGCTTTTGAAAAAAAAAATCTGCTTCGACACTCACAACCACAGAAAACGACTGAAAGAAAACATATTTTAAGTTAAAATTTGTTCAGCCTAGCAACCCTGAATTCACATACCTACATCCCAAAACTATCATACGGACTGTTCATATTAAATCAATAACGAAAATTGATTAGGTAATGGCGTATTTGTGTAGCTTACAGAACTTTGAAAAATGTAACCCATTGACCATTTTATCTGAATCTGAGTTTACAATGGATACATATTCAAGGTCTAAATACATAGAAAAGATGATGACTGGTCTTTTTTTTTTCAGAAACAAGTTGAGACGAAAGTTCCTGGACATGATGAACCGATAATAGTTTGTATCTATCAGGTAAAGATGAAGTCACAAGGACGGGATCTACAGCTGAAAGTGTGGATATACCCTCAATGTAATCCCGTTCGGAATCAACCACACAAAATCTCTTAAATTATATGTCGACTCCAGAAGCCAAAGGATACAAATGACATTGACGAATTAAAAAAAAAAATCTCGAGGTAATCTTTTATATATTTCAGGTTATATATGAAAGATTACCTCGAAATATTTTATTGGTTAGTGTCACTTGTATCCCTTGGCTTCTGGACTGATATAAAAGAAACATTTAAATGCTACCATAGCGCCATGATCTTGCCATAAATTATTGTATAGTGAGTTTCCGTTTCATGTGGTGACAAACACGCTTAATTCCATTTTCCTTGTTTCATAATAACGTATACTATTTTTTTTTTTAATACAATGGAATGAGAGTCTCAGCTGCCATTCTTTCCTCCCATTCACTAAAATTGATTCTCGTACCCTACAGTGAATTATCGTTACGTTTCATGTTCACAATACTGCAACGAATCATCAAGCAACCATTTTGGAGCAATATAAACAAAGGAAAAGCGGTTACAGAGGGAGAACTGGACTTAAATTAACCCTCCAGATTTATTTTTGTCTCTTCAATTTGTTTGTATTCCGTTTCCGGCGAAAGTAATGAACATTTCTGAAGAAAATACAATTTGAAATATCTCTTTGTCCGTTTTTATAATAAGGAGAAGAGTTACCAATTACAGAGAGGGTAAAGGGGGTGCGTATCATCACACGGAAATTGTAAGCAGGAGGTAAATTGTGTGATTACAAAGGGCTCCCGCGAGCTCAAGCAATAAGAAAAGAAACAAGACTCACCAAGGGGTTAGCAACGGGGATGAAGTATTCTATTGTTAAATGTTCTTGTGTAATTAACGTCAAGGTAGGAGGTTTGGTTTGATGGTAGGTATATAGTAAGGGGTTGTAGTGGTGGCGCTAGTAGTAGTTGCCACAGGAGGAACTTCTCGTCAGAAATGGAACCAATTTCGAGATAAATGAGGATTTACCATGGCTTGGGTTAGTGAATGAGGGACAGACACTAAAGCAGGTCTAAAGTAGAGGCCCAGGAAACCATATATATTTGTATAGCTATAGATATCACACCCCCTACTCTGGAACCACTTGGGAAGCTGGGAAAAGAGATTAGTTATCTCTTCAATGTGGCTTTGTTCCACGACTCCACTATCAAATCCCGCGCTTCTCACTCTCACGCCTAGTGTGTGTGTGTGTGTGTGTGTTGTTGGTGTATATCTGTATGTGTTTGCGTCCCAGTGGAAGTTCCCTGACAAGTGACTGGAATTGCACTGGTATATTAGAACTGGAATTTCCGCAAATGGAACATAATCCATTACAATTACTGTTCATATATTATGCACGTCATCATCACCACGTGCCCGTAATTCTGTCAACTCAGCATTGCTTTCGCGTTTGTTCTTGTGGCACAGTAACTATTTTTTTTATACAATCATATTCAGTTTTTACGTTATTACTTACAAATAGTGATTCAAGGAATAAAATATTCACTTAGCAGGACATGTAATATCACATTGATCAAGTTGGAAATATCACGGTTTTCTGATTGCCACGTGTGAGGTACCCAGATTGAACCCTCACTATCATCCATCCTGAATTAGTTTTTGTCCAACTTTTTTTTTTCTTGGTTTCACTAGATTATTTTAACAAAGACCCTGGTCCTGGCACCAAAAGGGCAATCAGTGAGGAAATTCATACCTCAGAGCTGACGGGATTGTGCCATAGTTGCCAGTTGAGCTAATTAAAAAATAATAAAATTAAAATATCCCCCCCCCCCTTTTATTAATCGGAACTTTTTATGCTTGAATATTTCAGTGTTTTTTTTTTTGTTTCAATCTTACCATATTTTTTAGGTGCTAAACGTGAATGGTCTTTTTAAATTTTCAACGATAGCAAGTTTCAATTTTAAATTTGTAGTCCAGAAACTCTTTACCTCGCGATTAATATCAAGAAAGTTGAAATTGAAAATATACAGTTCTGCCGATAATATTTTACGGTTGCGAAAGTCGGTCTGAGTACGACCCTAGCAGATAAAGAGCTAAAATTGTTATGGGAGTGTTGGTTACAAACTGCTTTTTAATATTATTTTAATAATGAGAGGTTACTAAATATAACTGATTCAAATATAAGTTCCTTGTAAGTCTTGGAACTTTAAGTTCCAGATCTGGCTTTTTCAATATTTGCATTACAATTGCCTCGTTCACTCATTGAATACTGGTGGTTTTTGTTTTAACGTCGAATCAATCTTTCACGTTTTTCCGTCTACTTATTTTTTTTAATTATTATTTACTTCTCTGGCTTTATTTCCCCTGTAAAAACCCTGTGAGAACTTACTGAATGTTATTCTATTTAAAATATTCCCTTTTTTTTTTTTTTTTGATTGCATGAAACACTATATGCAACAACATCGAAGGAGACTGACAGAAGACAAATAGCGGTAAACAAGAGTAATATTAGCCATAGATCATCTACTTCTTCAGTTAAAAGTGATTCCAAACATAATATTTCAGAATCGAAGTGGAAAGAAGGCCTGAAAAAGTTCTTCGGAACAAAAAAGGAGAAGAAGAAAGCTGACGAGGAGAAGCCACCAGAACCACCTGAATCCGTAGAAATTTCTTCTTTTACACAATTAGCTAGAATGACCCTGCTCAAAGAATTAAGAAAGAAATGGCGCTTGGGGAAACTTAGTGAAAAGAGCTCAATTAATGAAGATGATATTCCCATGTACTGGTATGTTCCACTAGATATATCGTGTATCAGCATTGACAACACCAATAGGTTAATTGTTGCCAAGTACATATTGACAGAGGTGCCTGAAGAAACGTTGCCTTATTATACTGAATCTCTTGCTGAATCTACACGGCGTGGCTTCAGATTTATAGCTGCAGAACCTAAGATATTGCAAGACCAGATTCAACAAAATTTAATCACTCGGAATCGTTTGAACTTTGCATCTATATTCTTTAACACATGTTCTCTTCTTTCGATTCCAGTGTGCGAAAGCATTCAGGTGCCGAGTGCATTGGCGGTCATAGACAGTACTTTATCCCTCTGCTATTACCAGCAACGAAGTAACTCATGCATAAAGGATTATATCCAAGAGACAGATCATCAAGTTTTGTCTGCAGTCAATAACTCTAGACCAGGAAGAGAACTGTTTATAATAAAGAAAGAACCATATACGTCATATTTTAGTTCAAGAAACATAATAGCTTTCATGTAGATAATTGCAGCATCATTTCTAGTTACAAGAAAATTCTGAAACAACTGAGGAATCTGCCATTGTTTGACCTCGGAATTTTAGAACGGAACGCAACACTTAAAGAGACGATGATATTACGACACTTCCATTCAGTAGTATGCTGATCAAGTAGTATGCCAAGGGCCCGCAGGACCACCGGGTCAGGACTTCTGGCTATCTTAAGCCACTTTCGTCCTTTTGATTTTTTGAGAAAATTTGTGAGAATTATTTATTATTTATTGGTAAAGAATAAGAATCGGATGTCTGTCATGACGTTTATCAATAGCCCTATCTACATTTCTTATTTAGATTGTTAATTTACATATCACCTAAGAAGAGCATGAAAATTGAACAGGAATGGATTAATTAATTAATTAATTAAATGTACAATGTAATAATTTATGATGCAATATAAAAATTGGATTGAATTAAATTTATGGTATGAGGTAGGATTACATATTAGAGGAGAGGATAATGAGTTGGTTCGTGGAATGATTAAATCTTTGTTCTTCTTCATCCCTCTATTTGTCTTCCATTTGCCGAACGCGCTTAATTGAATTGAGATGTTTTGTTTGATTTGTCTAAAAATGTAATTTCGTAGTCCATTGTGAAATTGTATTTGAAGTTTATATGTGAGAGTTCTATTGTAAGCCTTACTTTTTTTGTGTTGTTCTTTTTGTATTTAGTAAAAGGTTGCTGTCCCACGTAGAGATGGTCATCCGTAGATTGCAATATATTCAATCTAAATTGAAATATCTCCTCAGATGCTGTGTTAATGACGTTCGAAATTCTGTCTAATGATTCCTTAGTTTGAGGAATGCCCAAACTGAAAATTGTGGATACCCATTTAGTGATCCTATTCAGAAAATCTCTCAAGATTAAATCTAAATCACCTCTTGAGATCTGATTGGAACATTTATTTTGATCGTTTACTTTGGAACTGGCATTGTCTGACTTATTTGAAACTACTTCTTGTTCTTGTTGAGTCGGATTATATGTAATGTTTGTATTTGCTCTGAATAATTTTTGAGGCAGAAAGTTTTTTTCTGTTGTTTGGCCTTAATGGACAATTAGAGGCCCCTACGGTGTCCTGAAACTTTACACGAAGCACAAGAGTTCCTGTTAGGCGGTTTTTTACATGCGACACTCAAATGTTTGCCCCCACATTTCTGGCAAGAAGGATCATTTTTACAGGGAAAATTAGTGTGGTATTGATAGCATGAAAAGCATGGAATCGGTCTTCCTGTAGAAATAGATTCTTCCACCTTATGTCTTGAAAAACCTATTGTTAGGCCATTTGAAATAAGATAGCTCACTAATTCTGGGTTTTATGTAAATAGCCTGATCAGAGTATTTGGGCCCTTATCATTTCGAATACGTGTAATATTCTATTCGTTAATGGCATTTTTCTATCTTTAATGAGATGGTGCTTCAGATCGTCAATTTTAACGCTCGTGTCCACACCTCGAATTAAACATGTAAATGTTGTAGTAGTAACAGCTTTTTGAGGGGTCGTCATTCTTTCATTTGAAATATCAATTTCCGAATAAGGTCCAAAGTCCCTGTTCTTGAAAGATTTGAGAAATTCTTCCTTGTTTGTTTTATCCTTGAAAATTAGCTTAAGTCCTGTTTGCTTTAAACTAGGGAAAGCAGTGACGGATTTAGTTCTGGATTTCGGCTTCTTACTAAATGGTAAAAGTTTTAAAGGATTTCTGAGCTCAGGTTTGATCTTTTTTTTTATAATAACTGTGAATTTCAGACTTTGTGATTCAGCATTTGAATTTTGAGTATCCAAATTACTTTCATTTACCAGATTGTTATCTGATTCTTGCTCGTCATTATTTATACAATTATATATATCAGTGCGGGGATCAGAGTACTTATTGGAGTATTTAGGAGAATATGGGCTGGAATGAATAACTGGGTTGCTTACTTTAGGTGGCTTACAGGTAGTTGTAGGAGAGGATTTGCTTTTACTTTGTTCATGGATTAAGTCTTTTGGACTTCCTTGTTTAGGTACCTTTTGAGGAGAGGATTGAGGCATATTGGCGTTACTATCTTCGTTTGTTTCAGATGTGGTGGCAGAAATTTCCTTTATTAGACTTTCATCTTTCTCATCTTCTTCTCGAGGTTGATACAAAGACCCTTTACCGCTTTCATTTTCATTTTTTCTTCTTCCTCCTTGGTGATACTTTTTTTGGAAATGTTCTTCTTTAGAAAATCTTCTCTTGATAAAGAAGGCTGTTTTGAACTTCTGTCTCGGACATCATCTTGTTTTGATTGATCATCTATACTTTTTGGGGATAAACTTGCTCTCTCTGCTGCTGCTTCTTTTTCCTCTTTTGCTTCTGCCCATGGTTCGTTAGGAAAGGTAGAATGCAATAAGGATTAGTGTTAGGAATTTCTTTAAGAAAATGGCGGGAACCGATTGGCTCTTAAAACGACCTTCCGTTTATTAAGGGTTTTTAATTAAGATTCTCGCGGATATCGCGCCTGACCCTAATCCAACGTTGTTGTTTATTGGTTTATATATTATTTGGTGTTTCGCTGTCACTTTAAAGCAATTAGTGATGTTAACAGTCGTTGACTGTTTTTTTTTTCAGTTTTAGAATAAGTTTACAGTGGAGACAAATCAATAATTTTGCACTTATTTATGACACAGTAGATTTTACCAGAAATTTTTGAAGTTCGCATCATTTCGAATCTTTGCACAAGATGAACAACTACGAAGAAAGCTAAAGGATGTCCAGCAGCAAGAAGAAAGTGAGATACAAATTCTTACTACGTCCTACGTCTTTGTGGTGTTCAAACCATAATTTCTATTCTGGCTCGTCTGTACCAAGTTCATGTTGGCTATACAAAACAACAGATGAGGCTGCTGTGAATCTTTTGGTTTTGCTTTGCCTTCTTTTTGTCCACTACAATTATGCTTGCCTAGTTTTTGACGAATTTCAACATGTTTCTATGCTATTCTTCATTCTTCTGCCCTTGTTACATTTCTTCTGTTTCTGTTCTGTCCCAAGTTTCTTCTTATTCCTCTCATCAGGAAACTTATCAGCAAACCACTATGTTGGGAATAGTTGCAAGAATTCAACAGGAACAAGGAGTAGTTTCAAATAAATCAGTGAATGTCAGATCCAACGTTAACGATCAAAATAAATGTTCCAGTCAGATCTCAAGAGGTGATTTAAATTTAATCTTGAGAGATTTTTCTGAATAGGATCACTAAATGGGTATCCACAATATTCACTTTGGGCATTCCTCAAACTAACGAATTATTAGACAGGATTTCGAACGTCATCAACACAGCGTCTGAGGAGATATTTCAGTTTAGATTGAATATATTGCAATCTACAGATGGCCATCTCTACGTGGGACAGCAACCTTTTACTAAATACAAAAAGAACAACACAAAAAAGTAAGGCTTATAAAAGAAGTCTCACATATAAACTACAAATACAATTTACAGGGGACTTCGAAATTACGAAATTACATTTTCAGAAACATCAAACAAAACATCTCATTTCAATTAAGAGCGTTCGGCAATTGGAAGACAAATAGAGGGATGAAGAAGAACAAAGATTTAATTAATCTATGAACCAACTCATTATCCTCTTCTCTAATATGTAATCCTACCTCATACCATAAATCTAATTCAATCCAATTTTATATAGCATCATAAATTTTTTACATATTCGGTTATTGTACACTTTTTTGTACATTAAATTAATTAATTAATTATATTCCTGTGCAATTTACGTGCTCTTTTGAAAACGATAACTAAATTAATTAACTAAATAATAACTAAACATTGTGTCTTTGCAGATATACGGTTCTTTTATTCAAATTAAACATTTATTTAATTCAAACACATTCTTACTATAATCAAAAGGACGAAAGTGGCTTATAATAGCCAGAAGTCCCGTCATGGTGACCCCTTCTAGTGGGCCAATGGCAAAAGTGGCCCTGCGGGCCAGTACAATACAGGCAGAAGCCGGTAACGCGTACTGATATCTTTCTTCCTTCATTGTTATCTTCCTCTACCGACGGCTGACTAAGTCTATGTTCAGAAGGCAGAAGTAATTGAAGAAATGTTAGTTTAGTGGATCAAACAATGTAGTCTTGGCAAGCATTATAATGGGTCCTTTTCAAGGTGAAGATAAATCCTGTGTGATATAGAATGTGCAGGCTGTATCCCTTTCCAGTTGGTAATCCGTAACGAGAAAAAATGTATATTCTTATGCGTAGTAACTATCGTTTAGAGCTTGCCCGATATTAAGGCAGTGCTTCTGCCTAAGAAAACCGAAAACGAAGCTACGTACGTGTGTACAATAAACTATGGATAAAGTGAAAATTGTTTCAGGTTGTGATATAATTGTAAGAAGCAAACTTGAAGTGAACTCATGAGCTAGAAATCAAACGTTGTAATGGTGGCTAAAGTCACTTTTAAAATTATTCTTACATTTGATTCCGAGTTAGTGAAAGTGTTAAGTGTTTCAAATAACACATCATTCACTGCTGTTCTGAAGTTTGCAGCTAAAGAGTTTGAAGTTCCACCAGCAACATCAGCAATTAGAACTGATAATGAAATAAAAATAAATCCAACAAACAACAGGAAATATGTTTAATCTTCCTTGAAGATAATTAGGAATATGCGTCATCTTCGAAAATATAGTACTTAAATGAGTGGTGTGAGCTCAATAGTAATCTCTTTGGTATAAGAGTGTCCAAAAATACGCAAAAAAACTAGAAGATAAATTGCCAAAGAGTCACTTCAACTTGAGCTTAAATCTCGTGAAGCTAATGTGTGAAACCAAGTGAACATAAAAGGAATTTGTGTAGTTAGTCTCTGAGTCAATCATCAAGTATATATCGTATCTACATCAGTGGGAAATAACCTGTTTCTTCACCAATCACGAAATATGTCACCGAAGTCTCCTCGTCTCCGTCCTCTCCTAAAAGATTGCAACAAAAGATCTCAGTGAGTTTTTATTCAAATCTTGGCTCAACAAGCCCCGAAGCCATTGAATTGTCCATAATGCTAATCACCGAAACAAACATCTCAACGACTTTAGTTGTATTTTAAAACTACATGGTTCAACAAGTGCCGAAGCCAATGGATTAAGTCCTTAATGTTAAGAGAAGTTCTTCCTGGCAAGAATTTGCAAATTTTTTAAGGATACAACACAATGACTGGTTTGCACATATAAGTGTACATATTAATTTACAAGAGAAAGTAATTACATGAAGAAATATGTAACAAATTTCCGTTTCTTTCTCATTGTAGTTTTGTTAATTAAGCGATTTAATGTAGTATTGAACAATTTTCATTGAAAATGTTTGTGATGAGTAACAAAATCAAATTATTGTATCTGATAACAATCTCTAATGAAACGATGTAAATTTCATGTATTTAATTGTTTACAATTATAACAATCAGTCACCAACAATTTTAACTCTCAGTTTTCTTTGATTTGAAAATATTTTTATTCGTTTTAGTTTTATTTAGTTTCACAAGTTTTTGAATGTGATATCTTTTATAGTAATAAGGACTTTTTTTTAAAAAAAAATTAAAACTAATTATGTAGACCAATTTTCTACGCCCTTGTATCCTTAATCTGCTCCGCCGATTAAATTCTGGTGTAGGACTAAACTTTCATTCAAACTTTAGTCTTTACTTTCAAGAACTTGACAACTTCTTTCCACTGGAGTAATGCCAGCACCTGATTATGTCCTTTGTAGATGGAAAGAAAAAGATAGTGTGTTCCACGAAAGTATTTTGCAACTTTTCTCTCTTCATTTTGTATTTCCGTAGGACTATTTCAAGAGCGCTAACCTCCCTGCACAATTTTTATGTTTACTGTCGTTTTGTTGCGTACCTTTAGGTGAAAAAGTCCCCTAACAATTGAATATTGTCTTGTATAATCATACTCCTTGTACATAATGGTAGAAAAGTAACAGAATAAGATTAACAGGTGCGTAAATATGAAACCGGAATTTATGTACTGAAAAGACACAGTGATTGGATGACACTGCTAAGAACTATTTTATTCGAAGTATTGGCCATCGCTAGCGATACATTTCTGCCATCGTTCCGGCAATGTGTGGATGCCAGACAAAAAAACTTTGCCTCTTGTGCTGCAAACCAGTCATCAAGCCATTTTCGTAAGATGTGAAGCGTTGGTCAACAAGTGCGTGTCCCATGGATGCAAATAAGTAAAAATCGGAAGGTGCCAAGTCTGGTGAGTAAGCCTCATGCGGGAGGATTTCCCAGACAAACGTCGCAATCGTTTCCTTGACCGGTTTTGCTGTGTGGGATGGTGCATTATCGTGAAGCATAATCACTTTATGTTGTCTTTGGTCATATTCTGGTCGTCTTTTACGCACAGCGTGATGCAAATAGATCATTTGTTGTAGGTAACGTTGAGTATTAACGGTTTCACCAAGTTTCAGCAATTCATAATAGATCACTCCCGTCTGATCCCACCAAACACAAAGCATTGTCTTCCGTCCATAGCGATTTGGTCTTGCGGTCGATGTCGCCGGTTCTCCTGGAGTTATCCATGATCTTTTACGCTTAGGATTCTCGAAATAGATCCACTTTTTGTTACCAGTCACAATTCTATGGAGAAATGATTTCCTTTTGTACCTGGCGAGCAGAATTTCGCAAGTGGTTTTTCGGTTTTGATGCTGTCGTTCAGTCAATGCATGTGGAACCCATTTTCCCACCTTCTGAATCTTGCATATGGCTTTTAAACGTATGGAAATTGCTTCTCGTGTCACATTTAATTGATCCGCGAGTTGTTCTTGCGCAATTTGCTGTCTGCAAACTGGTCTTCCACGTTCTTCGTTTCTCACGTCCAAATCATCACTTTTAAATTTTGTAAACCACGCATAGCACTGTGACTTACCAAGAGCATGATCACCGTAAGCTTCGACAAACATGCGATGCGATTGTGCAGCAGTTTTCTTCAAATGATAACAAAAAATCAATGCTGTCTGCACATCGTAGTTTGTAGGTACAATTGCGCCATGTTCAACGCTATTAAACACTATGACATGAAACTTGTCTGGTTGTGAGTTGTAAATCGTTATCAGCAGTCAAAACAAGCAAGTGGCGCCAAGGACGCAGTTTTACGGTAACTACAGTGACAGCTAACGCCGTCTATGCACAAATTCCGGTTTCATATTTACGCACCTGGTAGAAGTTTGTGGCGGGAGTTTAGCGCTCTTGAGACAGTCTTCCGGAAATACAAAGTGAAAAGTGAAAGGTTGCAAAGTACTTTCGTGAAATAGGTCCTAACTGGTCTTAGCTATTAGTTCATTCCGATCTCTAATTTGTGTGACTGCGAGAGAAACTATAAAGGTCTCAATAGGAATGTGCTATCGGGATTTTAACTTTTGTATTACGGAGCAACTACACTTCCATTATGGCAGCCTAGTCGACAATGAGTTGAGACTAAAATGTTGTTAGTTATCAATCTGATTGAGGTGAGCGAGCGAAAGTCTTATACATTAACTCTGTACTTTTTTTTAATTTATCTCCTCCGAAGTTTCTGGACCGAAGATCACCAATTCTTGTACAGTGATAGTGGTTGTGGAGGAGAAGGTTTGTAGTGTAAGAAATTAACGAAAAGTTGTGTAATTCTCATGGAAACAGCACTCAAAGAAAAAAGGATTTTCACGGATTACCCAAGAATGGCTAAACCTATTACATCCAAACTCGGTATTCTCGTAGAATCTTGCATATTTTAGCTAAACCAGGACTTTCACATTGAAACCGTTTCCATAGGAACGAGACTCAATTACTAAAACATACATTTGAGCCTCGCGTGAGAACGTTTAGGCTAATTTGCTTGAAACTTGGCATGATTGTATAGGACTCAACCCTTCACACTTGAACAACATAAATAATATCAAACTATTTACCGTTTCCATGGTAACGAAACGGAATTATTAAATACACCATTACGTAGGAATCAATGAGCCGATTGCAGTTAAATTTCACATAATGATGTTTCCATAACCAAAGGTAAGGCGTTCAGGGACCACAGGCATGCTGCATCTACAAGCAACGGTAAGGTTTTTAGGGACTGCAAGCACTGCGCCACATTGCGTCTATAATCAAAGGTTATGGGCAATAGCAAAATTACTTTACGTCACTTAATTATGGCGGCCATTTTGAGAAATATTTATATTTTAATATCTCGCGTTCTAATGGTCGTATCAAGGTGGAATGAACGATATCTTACTCAGAATTGCATCCGAAGTAGAAAACCCAATCAGAATAGCAAAAACAACTAACGTCAAAAAGTACAAGCCACCATCTTGCGAAATAATTAAATTTGAATATTTTGCATTGTAGTAGTCGTATCGATATGGAATAAAGAAAGTATAGGTCAGAACTGTACCAGGAACCTTATGGACCTATGTTAATAAGGAAAACATGTGACGTCACATATTTTTTGGCCGTCATCTTGAAAAATATTTATATTTGAATATTTCGGAATCTTATGGTCGCATCAATATATTTCAATAAGAATGGAAAAATGTGACGTCACAAAGTACACGCCGCCATCTTGGGGAATACTTACATTTCAATATTTTGCATTCTAATAGGGTTGGCGAGGTGAATTAAAGTAGTTGTAATTTAGATAGTCAGTCCTTAGGGAAACGTAAAACACCTTGGGAGGTAAGGTGCCCCTGTCTCTTGACCCGAAAATATATGTCAACGCCGGCAAACTCTTAGACTTACAGTGTTCCTTTGCCCACCTTACTCCTATTCTGTTTACTTTGCTGTAAAATTACTCGCATGATAATTAATTTGTGTCTGCACCATCATTCTTACTTTCGGCAAAATAATCTGTTTCTCACTTTAGACATCTACTCGCTCAGCTCAATTTTGAGGACATTGCCAAAGATTAAAGCATCCTAGTTTATATAAAATCGTACAACTTGTAAGAAATATGTGGTCAATATAAAATTCGGCAAATTAAGTCTTGTTAAAACATAACCCATGAGGAGAAGGCGAGTTCTATTCAGCAGTTGTTAACACACAAAAGCCAGCTGCGCAGGGACTAGGATTTTATGACGCTTCCATATATCATAAACATAAACGAACTCTACATGCGATAGTTATAAATTCGTAAACCGGAGAAACACCCTTAATTTAGAAGTACTTGTGCATAGCGCTCTCAAGAATGCCTCAAACAACGATAGTAACCGACGGAACTACTAGGTTAAATTAAATTAGGCGAAAAAATTAAAAAAAAAAGTCTTGTATCAGGTGATGTGTAATAAAACAATATTAAAAAAAAATATTTTGTGCCAAATGTGATGTGCATGATCGTGTGTGAAAAAAAAGACTCGCCTAGTAGTTTCGCAAATAACATAACTAATAAAAATCCCTTTCGGTAGGCCCACAGGCTGAGGTAGATTTCGAAGTTTCGCTGGGAGGCGGGGCTCGCCCCCCCAACTTCAGTGCTTTTGAGAGGATGCGCCTCCTTTATCTTAACCAAAATCTCCCTGCAGCACAACATCACCACGGAGTACATCTTCACCCTCCCACGGTTGGCTGCGCCCCCAAAGGGAAGATTTGCCCCATTTATTGTAACTTACTCTTGGTCATACACCTTCATTGAAAATTTCGTTTCTCTACCTTC
>JAGDQP010000004.1:0-114618 GCA_022664845.1 Lepisma saccharinum
TTGTATCTGGTTCGTTACCCGAGTAGTGCAAGGCTCATTACTGAAGTTCTGATAAGCTACAAGTTTATATTTTGCAAACCATAGTAATGATAGAAAGTGCAAACATTTTTTGAGTGCTAGAGTATGTTAACGCTGCACTAATTGTGACTGCGTTAAGTCACGCAGTGGGACTTTACACACAGTTTGTTTTTATTCGCTGGCACATTGAACCATTATCGCCCTAAGTTGAGGGGCCGAGTCAAGTAAACATGCATATGCCGTGAGTACCATACTACATGTAAGGTTATTTAGTGTCCTATTGGAACTCTCAACTTCTGTTCTAAGAAAAACACGTGTAGAGCCACTTCTAACATTATAGTTTCGGAACATTTCCAATAAGTCGAAAGTTGTGCGTGGTTAGGTTTTGTTATCTCAAGCCATTGTGTAGAATATTTTCTGTTCGATACGATTTTTCGGATTATTTAAAGTAAAATAGTATTGAATTTGTACTCTAGTACCATGTCAATGTTTCGTGTGACTCATCAAAAAGTGGAATTGCTGATGTATTGTGATGTTCTAGGTAATTTAAAATCGTAGGAAATTTACTACATGTGTATTATGGAGGTACTGCTGTAGTACTTACAAATCTTTGAAAATTATCTCTTGAATCAGAGAAACTAGACTTTACATAATTTTGACCTGCAGACCGAGACACACGTAATAATACTAATCGACAGGATCAGACTATTCTGGTTTCACCCTGATTTTTGTTACTTGCACAAACTCCTAAGTACGCAAAGATCAAAATGTATGTCTACCCCCGGTTCTTTTCTGCTTGCATATGTAGTGAAGCAGTTTGCGATGTTACTTGTATTTGCAAAATTATTTTTCAGGACGGAAAAATAACAGCTTTAACATCTCTTTCGTTTGACACGAAACTCTTGTGTTGTGAGGTACTGTTTTCTTTTCCAGTACCATCCAATTCTGAATAATTAACATTGTTGCAGAGTTACGGATGGTATGAATCACAGTGCATGCCAACTTAATGTTTATTTATTTATGGCCTGTATGGAGCATTGGCTTCGGTTCGTCACTTCATAAGCTCAGTGCATGTGTGGAGGGATGGGAAGTATTTTCTTTCATTAAAGAGGTCAAGCTGGCATTCATCCGGTGAGAAATAAAAGTGGGCGGGGATGAGGTTCACAATGGCCGGTCCTGGGATTTTGTGGTTACGAGGCAAGAAAACTTCCACTGATTCAATATAGTCGATACATGCTAACTTAAGAATTTAGGATTGTGCACAATCTGGAAGCAGTTAAAACATTCGAAAATCTGTACAAAGATTCAGGGCACGCTTATAGCGTTTCACAACGGTGTACACGTAAACATGTTGGCATGAACAGTAAGTTTTATCTTATTTTTTCATACATAAAAAAATCCGCGAATTGGATAAAATATGTGATTTTGACGTCTCAAGAGAATATATCTTATGTTGTACGAGATTATGATATGAAGTGTCTAATGGTGAACATAAAACAAATTGAGATCCGATGTGAGAATTGTTCTACAGGCCACTTCTGATCCAATTTGTCGCAACATGTAAATATTGTTTGCATTGATTAATGTAGCTTTTTGAATATAAGATTCGGTTTATATGTGATAAGAAATTGAATAGTCGTTGGCCTAATTTACAAGAAATTCAACGTTCCTTTCCAACGTTTACTGTAGATAGCGGAAAGTAAGCTCTTTGCCACTCGGTTAGTAAAGTTTTCGTTTACTTGAACAAAAATAAAGGTCTGTATTTCCTGGTCGAGACGTCTTTCTTAAACCTCAAAACATTTCTATATACTCGTGAATGTTAGAGTATAAGGTGATTCTCGTAAGTTCACTTAATGTTTGACGATTTGGCCAGACCCGTGGTCTAATGGTTACGGTTGCGGACCTTCGGATGACGGCTGGAAAAGCAAGCTAGTTTGAGTCCTGCTACCGGCCACACTGACAAATATTTTATAGAGCTTGCCCCTATTTTCACCAAGCAAATGCCAGGATAATACTTCAATAAGGGACCTCGCGTCTACTTCCCCATTCCTGTTCGCTTGCCGAGTGACGTTCCCCCATGTGAAGGATTTAGGCTATTGGTACCTGTCTGACCTATAAATGTACATGAAATCATGTTTGACAGGTTTTTTTTCCCCCTTTTTGAAAATGTGATGCACTTTTCAGGTGTTTAATGTGACCAAAAATTAGTGTGTTCGGGAAGTGATCGAGTACTAATCCACGTTGTGGATACTTTAGAAGGACCTACAATTCTGGAATGCATTTTTTTTTAAGTGCTTTTGCTTTTCTGTTGGTATATCCTTTCATATTTTGTAGGTAAGTTCCAGGCATCAAATTATTGTGGAATTTCTTCGTTTTATCCCAAATAATCTGACTTTGAAAGTTTTCATAACTATAGCGTGCTTCAAAACTACTCTTCTTCGTATGGTTTGTTTGAATCATTATGTAATGTTTAAAATCGACTTGATATACTCTGCACAGTTTGTCGTTGTGTATTCCTGCTTTTCCAAGCGTAGAAATGCTAACTTTTTTTAAATGTGTCTACACCATTAATCAGTTTTCTCATGTCAGTTCCTAAATAATTCTCTGGTTTCGTTCTTTATATGTTCTGGTTTATCTTTTCGATCGTGCTGTTGCAAGTTTCGCTTCAAAGTGATTTGCATTGACTTGATACCTATGAAGATACCGCATTTATTCGTTTTTCCTTTCCTGAACTTGGCAGCTATAATCCCTTTTCCCTATCCTTGGGATATTTTCTCCTTCCACAGAAACAGTTTTTTCTTACATGTAGTAGGTAATTTCTCACTGAACAAATAACCCAGGAGCTTTGCTCCTTTATCCGCTCTTTCAGGTTCTTCATTAACTGCAAAGTGTTTTTTTTTTTTTTTTTTTATTTCATATTGATATTTTCTGTGAAAGCGTGCCACCCATTTTCTGTTTACCTTACAAATACCACATTTCTGGTTAATAGTTCCTAAACTATTTCGTCTTCCAGATTCTGGCATCTTTAAGTTTAATGATAGTGTTCTTCCGTCGTGGTTATAAGACGTTTCTCCTCCTATTGTCCACGTGTTTGCCAAGCTCGGTTCACATGTTTACTTTTGCTTATTGTCAGTTTTACTTTGTGTGCCTTTTAATTTTTATTATCCTGAGATATCTCTTTGAACGGGATCCTTCAACTGGCCGAATGTGTGTGTGTGTGTGTGTGTTTTTTGCATTGTTTCGGGTTCAAGCCAGGTGGGAGCCAATTAAACTGAATGGTTTGGAGCGTACTACCAACTGCAGTTGGACTGAAGTAACATTTCATTATTAGGCGGAGAGAGAGAGAACGCTCGTCGTTATGTCCATATGATTGTTTTTTGCTTATTGTGGTCCTACGCATTTAGGAAAAATAGGTGGTAAATCATTACAATTCATTTACAGTTTATTTTCCAGCTGTTTTTATAATTTACAATACTTTGACACGGTTCGCTTTACGTAACTATTTGAGAATGGAACATAGTATGTTGTAATCTGTGAACTAAAGAGAGTGCTAGATTATTTCAGAAATCGTGGTGTCAAGTTTTATCCTAATTCCACCTGTATTGCAGTGCAAGGGTGAAATGCAGTGTAATGTTAGGAAAATTCGCGATTACCTCGCAATGAGTACAGTACGTCTCAGATTAGAATAATCATGATATAACTAAGGATTCAATACTTTGACACCGAGACAGGTTATTTTTTATGAATTTCAGCAGACCTTTTTTCGTTAAAAAAACATACTTTTATCGTAAATTACAAGTCCCATTTGATCCTTGCGATTTGTTTCGAAGTTGCGTGTGTTACTATAGAAGGCAGTCATAGTATATTGTTAATTGAGGACTTCTACATATAAAGAACACACACTCATAGAAGAAAAAAAAAACATTCACATCCCTTTTCTGTGGAAATCTTTGACTATAGTTATTACCTGGTACTTTAATAAAATTTACCTTGATTTCACTCACTTGATATCTGTTGAAAACTATAAATCTATGGTAATTATGGGTATTAGAAGTTGCTATTTTAATTAGTATAGAACTAAAGTTTTCACGTTTAAAAATGATTTGTCTTTGAAAAAAAAAGCCTTTCTATTCCTTGCGTGGTTCTTTTATTAGTTCTGTTGATACAAGTTGGAAGCATGACCAGACGTGTATATAAAACAATAACTGAAAGTTGTGCTTCAGTGTTAATGTGAAAATATTTTATGTTGACAATATGTTCTTATATTCCGAAGTTTGTATTTTTGCTTCTCCCGGAATTAGTGGATAAGCATTGTCTCACATGGGAAGAAAATATTTTGAAAATAATCTTAAAAATATATCGTAGGCCCAGTAAGAAACCTTTCCGAAAATACTTTTTGAATTAAAAATTATTGAATATGCTTAGCTGTATTTACAAGCATATTCATACACCGGAAACAGTCTTAAGAATATTTCCAAATTCTTTAGGAGAATATTGTTTAATTAAAGCGTATATGATTTAGAAAATAATTTCCGAAATGTTTTAAAAGTATTTCCTTAATGAACGTAGAATTGATTTTTAAAATATTACTTTAAAACAGTTTAAAATATATTTTTCTTTTGTGTGAGATAAGCTAAAGAGTTCCTGCTTTTGTGTTGCAGTGAGTGAATTCCACTTTAACATGTAGATTCCGTCCGTATAGTGAAAGCTCAATAATGGATTTATTAATAATTTAAATTAAAGCTGCAGGGCTTTAGAGGTTTTAGTATCTGAGTGCATACGTGCCCTGTTATTAAATTTTGCGGGTTCGTATTATGAATGGGACGTTTTCTACTGCGTGTCCTTACATTGTACAATTATTATTAAATCTGTACCTGCAAACCTTGTCCGTTACTGCGTAGCGCACATTAATTTATCCAGATTTGTTTCATGGTCATCGGTGGAATAGTGATAAACATGCTGATTGTATATTGTAGCATTTCAACGATTGACCTAGTTTAAACCAAACTTGTATGTACTTGCGGCTTTTTTACTCGTTAGGTAAGAATTGGATAGTTATTTGTAAGAAATATATATATATATGAGATTGTGCTTAGGCCTGTGTTATTGTGGGAAGATCTATACCAATACATGATTAAAATATATATGTTCTGAAGAAGTACTTTTGCCTACAGTTTTCTATTTGCATCATAGGTTTGGAGTTGCCAACTTTGCTTCCTTTACAGAATCACACCATTTTGAAGGATAGAAAATTATTGGGGTATATAAAGATAAGCTATTTCCATGTTCGCGGTGGGATCTGATCTACGCTTCCACTAACCGACGACTGTGTAATTACAATTATCTGTAAAACTTTATTTTTATATGGGCCAGTCCTGTAACTTTGGACTTCGGCCCGTCTCGATTCGCCGTTAGCTGTTAAGTGTTAAAATCCACACCCATGCCCCTGCCGGGACCTTCGAACCGATGGCCTACCGCCGCAGACCGCTCGACCACCCGGCCGACTACAATTATCTGTATTATTTCACCATTTGCATTCTAAATCTATCATATCAATATTACTGAAGCGACTAGTCGAGACGCCTAAATGTCCCCCTATTTTGGAGTGTCGAACGGTCTTGAAAGTCAAGAAATCGTACAATGACCATGGATTCTTTATATGTATTTGACGTTACGGGAGAAATTTCTAGTACAAGTGAAATTATTGGTATCATTAAACCCTGTGCGTGCGAATCGCAACATTACATTCACCAATGAGATGCATATGACCTTTACTGTATATTGCTAGATGAGAACATGAACAAGATAATGGAAAAAGGATAAATGAAGATTGTCGTTTACTGTGGGTCAGTGTTCTTGAGTCAGTATTGCAAGTGACGTCCTTTACAAGTGGTCTGTCTGGGTGAGCACTGCCTGTAAATACGATACCATTTAGTAAGTAAAGAGAGAAATTGCTGTAGTGTCAACATGGTTTATCACATGAATGTCACCATATACTTATTTTTGGATATTATTCCTTGTTACAGTAATGTACTTGTCCCATGACTTTTTTTTTCAACACTAAAGGAGTTTTTGTCCTGATCTTGGAGTCAGCTATTTGTTTTCACTTCCTCGTTACTATAAAACACTATACCACGTACGCCTTAAGGGGACCAAACAAAAAGAAATATGAGGGAACGAGATCTGGAGGATGTTTGAGAACCGCCCTGCCCAATGTGTTGTCTCAACTGTTAAATGAGCAATAAGGGTCGAGTATTGTAGAGAAAGAGTACTCGTTTTCTCTACAAATCATGTTGCCTCTTTTTTTCTTCTGTGGATCACAGGCTTCAGTTTTAAGTATTCACTGTAGTAATCACTAGTACGCTGTTCTTCCAAAATATCGCAAAAAAATTGGGCCTTTGGCTTCACAAAGAAGCGTTTGCAACTCTTTGCCGGCGAAACATCAATTGGTCGTCCCGCACACCAAATCGTAAACACTTGTTCGGCCACTTTTGAACCGATCCACTCACATGTAAAATAGTTCGCATGATTCATACAATTTTTACCGTATTGTTTGAGCATTCGGTCTTAAATTTAAAATGGCTTAGTACCCTCAGACAGGGGAAGGCAAGTTATCATGCAAAAATATTTTTTCCTTGCATATACTAGGAGTAGATATTTCTAGAATAATAGTTTTTTTCTCTTTACTTATTGAATGATACTCATAAGTTAATTCAAATATCTATTGAAGGACCGTAAATTTGAAGTTCGTAAATGATTTCGAAAAACTTTAGAAAAGTGGAACTAGTGATACAAATGAAAAAGAACTTCTTGACCTTAGCATTTGTTCTCTTCATAAGGTGAATGACTGCTATGGAACTTTATATATTAAGTCTTGGTGGCATTTTAATAATTTTTACTTCCTCTGTCGGTATGAAGATATTGTGTGTACCACAGGGTTATTTCGTACTTCCTTTAAAAGTGTGTTCCGTTGGCGAGAAGGAAATTCAAAGGGTCTTCACAGCGAGTGAGTTCAAAACCTCATGATAAAATTTCAATGTTCTATTTACAAAATAAAATCACACCTACCGTGTGTACCAGGAAACCTCACTATGAAAATGAACTAAAACTGGACGGGCCTTCGGCAGTACACTACTGCCTTCTACAGTCTCAGGAAAAGTTCAGGATAGGAACATCTAAGAGGGACAAATGCACCTAAACAGGCTCGTCGAAAGCAAATGGCGACTACCTAACACCAGGATGTAGATGGTGTGAGTGTTGCCAGATACATGTATTAATTAATATTATCTAGAAGTTGATCCCAGTCTCTACCCAGTGACGTGGTGTCTATGCTTAATTTGTTTAATTCAGGCTTGAGTGATTTAATGTAGTAACCTTCAAAAATCATAAGTTCGTTGACATTACTTGAATGATGAATAATTCTAGTATTTCATGTTTGGTAGCAAAAAGAAGTTTGGAAAGACCTGACACTGCATCGGTTTTGGATGAATCTCTCAAATGTTCTTTTAGCCGTACAGAAACATTACGTTTGGTCATATCGATATATTTGTCCTTGCACTCAGGTTACTTCGTAAACACCTGAACTAGAGATCGGATCTACATGATAAGATTTGAATTTAGTAAGCTGTTTTTGAATGCTGATGGGTGGCCTTTCAGCTGCATTAATGCCATATTTTGCAAATGATTTCCTCAATTTTTCGTTAATGCCGGGAAATGTAGGAATATAAACCCACTTATTGTCCTTTGTACTAGCCTATTGGTTTTATTTAAAGACATTTTAACAAATGAGCTCCTAGAAACCAAACTTTCATTTTTGCAATATGCTGTTAGAACTGGAATACTGCCTGACAAATCTTCGATTTGACAATAATCTTTTACCATTCATGTTTGGTGAACTCAGTATTGCTAATCGCTTTTTGAAAAGCAGTGGTCTTCCATTAAAACACCCAAACAACTATGGCTATGGGTACCACTTAAATCAGTAGAATAAGCTGTGTACCAAAAGGTGAGAAAAGAGAAGCAATTGGTTTCGGTGCAACAGCATCATCATTATATATATATAAAAAAAACACTTAAGGCAAAATTGTCGAAATGACCTAGTTTCCGTTATCACATTATTAGTTAAACAACAGTCTCTAATGCGTGAAAATATTGTTAGACTGTCATTATTCCTCTTTTCGTACGTGATAGTTAAATATTTCCTTGAGGAAATCTCGTATAACGAGTACTTTACAAGAATCGGCTTCAAAAGACAATGTGCCTTATGTTGAAGCAGATAAAATTAAAATAAAAAAAAAACATTGATTTGTTCAAAAACCGAATATTTAGAAGCATGCAAGCCTTTTATCGGAAAAGAGAGATTAGATGCGTTTTTATGAATATTTTCAGTTACTTTGAAAATCGATGTTAAGTAGCTTGTTGATAGTTATTTCTATAAGTATGTTTCGTGAAAAGTAACACGAGATTTAATGCCCAGGTCAAGAAAATATCAGGAAAAAAGGTCACGAGTTTACTTTTATTAATTCTTGTAGACACCCGGTTTAAAATACGAGTCAGATATTCTCGTGATTTCTGAATTATCTTAGTGAAATCATGCTATTTCGAAGACAACTTACTCTGTAGAAGTAGTGCAATTAGGTATGAGTGCCACATGAAGTAAAAGTATACATCTAACATTTGTCGTTTCAGAATATGCTGTTTTTTATAAATGCTTTGCAAGGCCTAAATGGCAGGGCGGGCGGTGGGGCACCACTGAAATTACTGGAGCCCCTTTGAAATTATCTTGCCAATTCAGAAGTCAAGAAGTGCTCCTGAGGCATGGATAGTTTCTGCAATATTTGTATCCACAGCTTTGTAACCATTGTAATGCACGTTTAACTATTCGTCATGTGTTTTTCGATTGCGCAGGATATGATAATCTCAGACAGCGTTATAACATCCTTAATAAAGTGACTTCAATTCTTGGGGATGAAACATAGATCGAATATAGTACGAGAAAAAGATCTAGTTAATTCTGTTTGAGATGAGTGCATGCGTTTACTTATG
Source organism: Lepisma saccharinum (assembly GCA_022664845.1). NCBI lineage: Eukaryota > Metazoa > Arthropoda > Insecta > Zygentoma > Lepismatidae > Lepisma > Lepisma saccharinum. The sequence goes on from JAGDQP010000004.1 coordinate 9,064, forward strand.
TTGTGACCTAATGTATTATTTATTTTATATTGAAGGCCCCTTTGGAACCGTTCTCTGTTTTTGACGATTTTCGTTGAACCTTTAAAAAAAAAAAAAAAATCTGACGTTGGTCGTGATGATAAGAGATGAGCCGTATCAGGGAGCGCGTATAAAGGGGCATCAAGTATTACACAAGCATTGAAGGGATGATGGGTTCATGCTTTGCTTATTTTTGTTGACATTGGGAGAGGGTATCAGCAGTGTTTTAAACCATGCAGCAATGGTGATGAGGGTATTGGTAGAGAGGGTATTCGCATTAAACCATATTAGTGTAGATTTAAAGAGTTTTGGGATCACGATAAAACAGAAGCACAAGGGGAGGGGGAGGGTATATGCTTATTTTTGCTTACAGGGGTGAGGGAGTCTGAAATGACTAAATATGTTCTTACGTAATACTTGAACGACCCCATACGATAGTACTCTTATTGCCCATATGTCTTTAAACTGCCGCGCTGATTAAAATTTTTGGATGAAATTAAAAATGGCAAAATAAACTAATCCCCTTGCACTTCCGCTTGATCAATTCTCCCATATCATTATCGCATTGACGTTTAAGGAGTGGATTAAGTAAATACGTAACTTGATGTGGAAACATGAATGTAAGGAACGCGTACATACATATGCGTACATGCGTGTCCATGTGACAGACTGCTTTATGTAACAAAATCAGGGTTTTTCTTAGTCTCACCAGGTGAATGCATGTATAGTGTTTTCAATAGAGGCCCTGACCACTCGAAACCTTAATTTGTCCCACTGCCAGTGTTCGATTTGCCAGGGGGATGCCTGGGATTTTCCCTTGTGCATTAGGATTTCATCCCGGGTTGTTGGGAGTCCGAAAATCACCCCAACCTGGGATAAAATCTTTGTATTTCTACCCAAACAGGTACTATGTTGAAACTTACCAGTAACCACTGGTCTTAGGATCCCTCTTGGTAATTTATAACAAATCGAACACTGCCCACTGTTATAGCAAATTGACGATCTCTAGCGAAGATTGTGTAAAGGCCAGAATGTTCCATTAAAATTTGCAAGCGAATAAAGGTACTTTTAAGAGCAGTTTCTTCTTTTTGTATCGCAAAGATGTTCCACATTTGTGTATTTAAGACGTTACTAAATCATACAAAACACTATTGCTGGTTAAAACACTAGAAAAAGTTATTAAAAGGATGTGATTTAGTAAGTATTGGGGTAGGAGTATGTAACAAATGCGTAGGAGCAAACTTTTCCATGTATTAAAATAATGATTGATGATGTGTACGATTGCTGACTTCGGATAAGCATTCAGGCGTCGCGGGTTCGAGCCCCGTTAAAGCCGGCCATCCTGATTGAAGTTTTTCAGAGTTTCTTCAGTCCCACTATCAGATGCCAGGATAGTACCTACAATGGTGGCTATGACCTCTACCCTCCTTATTTCTTCTTACATGAATATAGCAAAGGTTTTAAGACGTAACAGCCTGTAGACTTAAGGCGCTTTAAAGGCCAGCAATGCAAAATTTCACATGTGTATCCTGTGAAAGCTGTCATCCAACACGAAATAACGCAACAAAAATTATCCTTGTTAGAAAATGAAAATCGAAGAATGTTTTCTAGCCAGTGACTTTTAATTAGCGGTATTTGTTTCCTTTTTTGATGGGCGGGATTGATTTATACAAGTAAATTCTAATTTATGTAATTTATATACGAACTGAACAGGCAGCTAGGACTTAAACACTTGACAAGTATAAGATGACATCTCTCGGTGAGCAGTCTTTCGCGGAAACTAGTGGAAAATATATGATCGGGATGTTAGGCTAGATGACATAAGTGTATTCACCTGATTTTCTCTCTCTCCCCCCTAAGATCTCTTGCTCAGAGTGGGAGCAAATATCAGAAAGAACTTGGGAAGCTTCAGGATGACCCGCAGTAGAAGTCGACCTTGCGTAACTTCCCAGTGCTGATCCACAGTGTACGATTGTAGCCAAGGGACTGGGTAGAAACAATTTTTTTTGGCATATAAAGCTACTTTAAACCCTCTTTGGACCAAGCCGTTGTTCCTAACACCATTGGGCTTTTTGGATATCTTTTGACAAGCATGTGCCCCAAATGGAATACACGAAAAACTTTTAATTTAGTATTCTAATAGTGCTAAAATAATTATACATACCACACAAAGAAAATTATTCCTTTCTCCCTTGCTCTCAGAGGGCAGCCCTTGAATTCTACCACCACTTCTACTGAAACCTACAACCAACGCCTCCAGGTAGCTCGAATCAATCGAGGCTACCCATCTAACTGTATAAACAAGCGGATCTGACGTGCATGCACATTCAACCCACCCACAATCCCAACACTAATTCGAACCCACCGGCTCTAATTACCCTAAACTAACCAAGATCAAACAAATCCTACATTCTCCAATCTGACCCAGACACAAGATCAGTATTTCCCAGCAAACCTAGATTAGTTTTTCAGTACCGCGCTAATCTTGAAACGTCGTGGTCCGTATTAATTCTCCCCTCTTGCGACCCCTAACAGGAGGCTACATATGCAAGAGACCCACATGTATGACCTTCTCTATCGTCATCACTTCTCTCACGATCACTATCAATACAGCTAGTGGCAACCTTATATCCTAAGGGTACACCTTATATGCCACACCTCTAATGTAATATACATCCTAACCTGCAAATTATGTGGAGGAAACAGGCAGAGCCTTGAGTATTCGTATTAATAACTATCGCCACTTTTACACCATCAACAAACCTGATATCCGTGATGACCCAGTCACACAGCACCAATTTTCATATCTCCTTCCGTGTTGTTATAATACACATTCTGCCCTCAACGACCAGCACCTCAACCAGCCTTTATTCACAGTTGAGCGCAGAAATTATACCATCCTATACCTTCAATAACTCTAAACCTCCCGTTTGCACAGCATTTTCAGTACTATTTTTCCACGTTCCTCTCCCTGAAACTTACACACAATACAGTTGTCAATTGTTCCAAGTTCTTGAACGTTACACGTGCAATATAATAATCAATTGTTCCAAACTTCATGCGTCGTCCGCTGCATGGTTTAGTCTTCTGTTCATTCTACAAGTGCTCGTTGCTTACTCCTCTCCGCATGATTACGAACCACTAATGAGTTCGAAATATTGAAACTGTTCTATGATATTATTATTTGTTTACGTGTTTTTTCGTCTGGAACAAATAAGGTGTAAGTAAGTTTCTTCCTTTTTATATTAAATTTACCATAAATCGCCCTTTTGGGTTTCCTTGTCTTGGTAATTTATGTATATAGAAGAAGGCCGTATGGGCAACATAATAGGTGAAATTTGAAGAGAGAGGAAAGTAATCTGGACGAAGATCGCGTCCACAATTACACACTTAACACTATAAAGTCAATTATAATTTTTGGCTTCAGCTGTCTTCAGTTCTAGACAAGAAAGAAGTTCACTGAACACCCGTGCACAATTTAAAGTGATAGAAAAAAAAGAGAGAGAGAGTGAGTGAGGTTCCTGTACACTTCTCTGTGACTTCTGATATTTATGTGATATTTTTTTATTTTTATCGATATATACGTGGTACAGTCATTAAGTTCGTGGACTGGCCTCATAGTGTCGCCGTGGTGCACTACAGCTGATAGATTGTGCCACGAGATGGTGCCGTTTCAATTCTCTCGTTCCAGTAAGAGGCAGTTGTGTGCATACAGTGTAAGCAGAACTACGATCTCTGTTGTGAAGGAAAGTTGCTTGTGAGCAGCGGAACTCGAGAACGCCGCAGTTTGAGCAACGCAGAATCTTAGTTCCGCCCAAAATTAGGCAGATCCCCAATGCTGCAAGTTCCACTCCTCGTATGAGAAGCAGTCATTTATCCGATGATGATTCCAAGTAGAAGAAAGAATGTTCAATAAAAATCACGTGGTTCGAATAGATGCATGCTTTATTACTACAAAGCAAAAAAAAAAAAAAAAAACTATTGTACGATCTAACGGCCAGGTGTCTGGTGTTAGGTTTATATAGGCGCTGTCAGTAAACTAGAATGACTACTGATTTTGAATATCAAATAACTATAAAAACAAATAGTTATTGACGAATAATTCGCAACATTATTCTTTACCAAAATAGGTTACGAGCGCGCCATCATTTGAACTACTTATTAATCACACGATGTATATAGAAAAAAATATTGCTGTAAACGGGCTACTTATTCAGCACTGTTATAATATGTAATGTAATATGATTAATATTAATGTATTAATAACAATAATTATTATTACATGATTTATTATGATACAAAACCATTTCGAATTTTGTTTTATGATGAATGCATGTTCCCCTGCCCACATAACTTTTGTGTACTTCTTGTTTGCATTTTCCTGAGGCTCTACCACTGAGCTACGGCGGCTCGGTGAAATTCCTACGAGTGTAGAACAACAACAAAGGTATATCCTGTTTCTAAGACCAATAATAAAACAGATATTAAAAAGTATAGACATGTAACTATATTATGTGTCTTTGCTAAGATACTTGAATCCGGGAACAGTTCCTAAAATAACTCTTACGTCTCCGGCTATTTTGGTCCCCTATTACCAGAAAAAAAGTGCAATAATAATGCCTGAACTCCCAAGAAACATTTTGCCAGCAAACCCTCATTCTACAGATAAAATACGTACGTGACAATTACCGGTCACCAAATCTCAAAGACAATAAAATTCCGCACAATAACGAAATGGAACTGTTAAGTCTCCCGATCAGCATTTTTGTATATGTGTCAGTATCAACATCCGAAACTCTGATCTGGATCCGCATATCCGGATCCGTTTGGCCATCCCTACTAGAAACGCCCTGATAATTTCCAACATCCTTGCTAGACTTCCTGACTAGAAACCTTCCAATATCCTTTGTCCTACCCTATCCCGGCCTGAGCCTGAGATACTTCATGTGAGTGTACCATAGAGTGACAGCAGCACTGAACTTGTGTTGGAACAGAACATACATTAGAAAACAGCAGCTCGTTAATATTTTTCCTTGTGACTCACTCACCGAACGGCCGTAGCTCAGTTGGCTTCACATTTTGGAGGTTCTGGGTTTTATTGCAGCGGCCGACCGTCCTGACCGAGATTTTCTCAGACTTTTCCTCAGTCACATGGGGCAAATACTGGATGATACTTTGACTTAAGGCCCTGGCCGATTTTTTCTCTTGTCCTTTTTCCTACCTTATCCTGGGCTGTGACATAGATGCCAAAAAGCCCTAAGTAAATTCAAATTCAAATTACAACTCACTTGCTCCGATATGGAAAGAAACAGAAGCGAGTGGGATAATGGAAAAGATAACTAAAGATCATTAGCTTTCCTTTGCAAAAGCCTTTATTCTGGAAGCGTGATTCTCTCGATTATCTAGGTGATATAATTTTCGGAAAATAAATTTGTCCGAATTGCATACCACCCTGTTATTTAAATGATAAAAATGAAGGGATAAAATATTAAAAACAACTACAGGTCAGATAACCGTTATTTTAGACCACACTGTGTCCTGTTTTTTTCTTTCCGTAATCTGGTCACTCAAAGTCCTGTGAAATGCTGAAGAGCTTGCAAAGAAAGAAAAGCATGCCGCCGTAGAGTATAGAAAAAAGTCTATATATAACTAATCTTTATCGCCGTTCCAACCCGTCACCCACTCAAGGACTTTTCTGTAGCCTACCTTCGGAAACAGTAAATAGAAATACCAGGGCGGGTGGAGATACTGGTGTGTGTCACCCACTCCAAGCCCGTCTTCTATTCTACATTTTTAGCATTGAGAAAGGCTGGTTAGTCAATCACAAGTCACCCTTCTTGGTCTCTTTCTACCGTCGTGTAACAGTGTGGTCGTGACCTTCGCTTTCCCCTACTCGTCTTTGTGCTGACACAATCTATTTTATTTTTCTTTCATAAACAATACTCCCACCACTTTCTCTACAGGCACTGAACGGCTGAACCACTTACAAAGAGCATGCAGTTCGAAACACTGCGAGACTACCACTACTTGGCAAGAAAGCGAGATAGCTTCATCTCACATTTTGTCGGAAAAGAATCTCAGTTGTTTCAATTGTTAAGTAAATAAAAGTCTTTTTTAGCACAATCAGACTACTTTTTTCTTTCACGTAAGACCGCCAACATTTGATCGTTTCTTTATACTGTATTTCTGCAGATACGTCGCACCGCTACGTTACGTGATCCCTCTTGTGCCATCTAGCGGCGACTCAGTTAAATCGAACATAGGATTTTTAAAATATTTTAATTTTCTTTACATATTAATATAGGCATAAATTTTGGGTCATCAGTTGTTGCTTAATGTTATGCCTATTATGGATTGAAATTCCACTTCTTAAATTTTGAATCGTTTGGTTGCAACTATCGAAACCGTTTTTTTAACATTGCTTCTTATGGCTTGTGTTTTCCCTTAAGTGTCACTGTGGGCACGAAATATTGTAGTGACCTATATATATTTGTTTGTGTGTGTGCTCTAATACGGAACATATAGCTGTAAGTATATTTATTTATTTTTCTCATAAATTTACCTTATATACAGAGGAAAGCCGGAAGGGCAATTAAAGGTAAATTTATGATAAAAAGAAAGGAAAATCTGTTCCGTAGAAAGAAAAAACACACACGTACACAACACTAATCTTCACATAGTTGTTCGCAATATTTCTATATTAATATCGTAAGGAAGAGAGACGCACAGAAGTGGATAGAACAAAAGACTAGGACGACAGTAGCGACACGTAGCGGACAGTGCATCGTTTGGAGAACAGTTGAATGCTGAATGGCGCGTGGAACAACTGACAACTGTACAACGTGTAAGTATTGGATAGGATTGTGGAAGGAAATGTGTTGAAAATGCAAAGAAAACGGGTTAGAGTTATTGACGGTCAAGTCCAGGATACATTTTTGCGCTTGAACCATGTATAATGTTTTTTTTTTTTTTTTGTTTGTTTTTTGCCTCGCAGCGTTGTGTTATCAGTTGCCGATTCTTTTACAAAACAAACCATGATATTGTTGTGTGTACCTCCAGAAAGAGCATGCTCAAATGTACAAAACTATGTACTGAAGTCGAGTTTGGCGAGAAAGTGACATAGTGCAGTTTACCTCTGATATAAGTAGATTCGAAGTAATCACCCAGCTGATTGGTCTCTGCATTGTGAATGTCCTATGTCGTCATGTATCTTGTTCCTTGAATGAGGTGGTTAATTTTTGGGAAACAACAACAGGGTTGCCAGGGATTTTTGTAATTCATTTTCCCTGACTTTTCCAGGCAAGATCTAATATTTTCCAGAAACATATTTCTTCCAGATATGAATTAAAGGAAAGCCCTCCACACATCCACCCACTACCTTCCTTTCATTCAGTTTATTTGTCGTTAAATATACCTTTAAAACTTGGTTACATTTCACTAATATATTTCATTCTTAAACAAACATAAGCAACTGAACATGTAGTAATATTTGTACACGTGAAAACCATTAAACTGCAATATTGCTACAAATTCCCAGTAATCTACCTGTATTATCTTCCATAATCTGCCTGATCTCTGCCATAACATGCTTCCAACTTTATCAAATTATATTACAATAAAATTAAACAAAAATATACGCAACTGAAAGTGTAGTAATACTTTTACATGTTAACATATATAAATTGCAATACTTTAATAAGATTATAATACTTATGTTTAGTGCATTGCATTTTGATCCAAAGTTCTCTACTTTAAAGATCTTTTTAAAGTCTGGATCTCATATTCCAAATTTGTACAGTCAGTGGAAGTTTCCAATGAAAGTTTTGATTTCTTTCTTTCCAAAACCTTAATCTGATCAGCTTTGCGCTTATTTTCTTCTTTTTCAAAATATCAGCATTTTTTCCCAACCTTTTCCTTTGCATGGCTTCCTCGTAACGTCTTTATGATCCATGTAATTACTGAAGCATTTTTGAGTCTATATAGATACGAAGGGTTCCTCCAGCACATTGTATGGCATCATAAACTTCCCGCCAACTCACCAAGAACTCTTCATGTATATTTTCTACCAGCATGTCTTTATTAGCAGAAAAAGTTTTCTTGACGGATGCATTTCCATGGGAAAGAATAAGTAACATTTTAATTATGTCTTGTAACGATCCAATTTTGGTTGGTCGCTTCATATCTTACCCTCTCCCCCTTTTTTGTGTGTATCGTCTTCTTTTCTTTTATGTTCGTACTTTGTCGGTAATATTTTCGTCTTCGGCTTTCTACAAAAAAATTATTTGTCCAGATGACAAATGTGGATTAGCCATACAAAACACTCTTTCGATTGTTGTTCGCCGGGATATGTATTTTATTGTTTTTTCTATTTATTTCTTGATACTTCTTTGCACATTTTCTTCAACTATATTTCTTTCATTGAAAATCTTCATAAACAGTTAAAAGAGATCTGATTGATTTTTTTTTTGTTTTTTTTTTTTGTCAGACTTAGTGGTTAACCCCCTCCCGCTTTTCGCTCTTCCTTCTGTTTGGTTCTCTTCTCTTATTAGCTGATTCCATTCAGTAGTTGGAACATGGTCGTCGAATAGGTGAAGCTGCGAAAATTTAAGCTGCCTCAGAAAGTTATATTTCTTATATCCACAGCCCGAATCTTATTAAATCAAATCGCGTGGAACATAATCTTTCCAATATCGTAAATCGAGATTATGTTGTCCACTACATCGAATCTTGTGTTGCAGTCATAATAACATGACAGCTGTAGGTATTGAATCTTGATATTTACACAATAAACATTCAGGAACTTTCGTGATTTATTCTTTACTATAACCAAATCTTAACCTCTTACACTTTTCATATTCTGCTTAATGCCAGACGATTAACTGTCTGTAACCTAGCATAATATTAAATAATTCAGATATTATTACAATCACCGATGGGAAACATTATTTTCAAGCGAAGACAACGGAATAATAAATAGTCGATCCTTCCCCCTCCTCCCAAGGAATGCGTATTGCTATTAAGATTAACCACTTCTAGCCCAGTTCTGGTATAATGCTATACAGCTGTTAAATAATACATAACCTTTTTTCGGTACTTTCGCTTATTTATTCGTAGAGGAACCTTCTGGCGACGATTCCGAAGAAGACTGACTCTCGTCAATAGACTTGTTCATCATTGAATGATTTTGATCGTGGTCTGTGCTCGTCGATGTATTATGTTTCCTCTTGTGTCACATCCGTGGACTGCCAATTTTCAACTACATCCAGTAGGAATTTAGCATACTTCCTCTCTTCAGTTATTTCTATTCTGGTAGGTGGCCAACCCTCATCACACAACAATTCACCGTGTATACCAGGAACGTTCGATCGCACAATTTTACACACGGAGTTATTCTCGTATATTCAACTTCAGCTGCAGTAACAAGTGATCACATGGGATGATAGCACAGGAATAACAAGTCCCCACACACTTGGAAGACAAACAGCTACTTTTACAACCATGGTTGAGCAGTGACCCTGTTTAATGTTATAAATCAACTGCTAAAAACGAAAACAATGCCCATTATCCTGGTGGTATCAATGAAATAACGATCTGTTATTGTGGGTAAAAGCTTGTGAGCTCTTTCTAGCAGACATCCAGGTATAATGTGTCGATGTGTGCAATTTCCAAAAAAGGGAAGGGGTATTTTTCTTCATCCAACACACACACGATATAATATACAAGTAAAACAAGTAGAAAGAATGGATGGATACTTACATGGTAGATTCTTGAGACAGGTGTACAATAACATCACAAACGCAATAGAAAAACTACGTTTCGCAAAAGCGTTTTCAACTGGTAGGAGAGAAAATGAACAGAGCGGACAGGTGAGGGACTGGTGTTAAGGAAACGCCATATTATCGCCAGAAGTAGGGTGACACTGTGGCCAAGTTATGGAGGCGGGAAAATGACTAGATAGGACGGAGAAAACACCAAATGGAGACGACAGTGCGAAGGTTACTGAAGGAATAAGAGGGTACAGAGTCAGAGGGGAGGGGGAAATAATAATAAAGATGGAGAGAACAAAAAAAAATATAGAGAAAAATAGAATAAAAGTGCAACTAGAGACGGAACGAAGAACGAGAAGATACTGCGCTGCAGGGAGTTATAGGCAGTTGAGGCCGGGTTCAAGGTTGGCGGAAAGGATAGAGATGTACATCTGCTTCCATCTCTTTCTAACTGTGGCAGGTGTGAGTCAGGGTTCAGGATTCTGACTCGGAAGGTTTCGTCAAAGGTGCAGCTGTGATAGAAAGTGTGTTCAGGTATGGGGAGGTGCGGAAGTTGAGATTTGGAGGAGTAGCGATGATTGTTGATGCGGAGTGTTAGAGGAGTTTGGGTTTTGCCAACGTAGAAGGCGGAACATAGATTACAGTAAGAGATAAACGAGGTTATTAGATATGCAACTGCGCGAGTGTCTGAAAGAGTACGTCTTGTGAGTGACAGGATGTGCTAAAGAAACACTGTTATCAAAAATAGGACAGGTTTTGAAGCGGGGTCTATTGCACTTTCCAGGTTTGGGGCAGGAGGCGGGATTAGTCCAGTTCTGGTGAGAATCGTGTTGAGATTCGGGGGTCTACAGTAGCCAATTTTGGGGCACGACGGGAAAACTCTTTTAGTTTCAGGTGACGCAGTGAGTATGGGGTGTGCCAGTTTGAGGCCTTAAGGCTGGGGAGGTACTGGGTGAGAAGATTGGGAGCGGAGGGAGCTACGCGGGGAGGTTGGTTGGAGTTGGGGTGATTACAGGCACGGTCAAGTTATATACGGATGAGGTGTTTGGGATATCCACGGTCAGTGAGAGCTGAGAAGAGGGTACTGAAATAGTTTCCGAGCAGGTCATCAGAGGAACAGATACGGGAGCCCTGGACAGCAAGAGCGTTTGGTATGATATGGATGGGAGCTGTTGAAATGGAGATACTGCATACTGTTGGTAGGTTTGATGTGAACGCCTGTCAGGTCGATTGTTCTTGAGTGAGACATCCACATCAAGGAAAGTTATGTTTTCCCTCGAAACGGACTAGGTGAACTTGGCGGGGAAGGTGCAGTTGAGGTTTAGCAGAAATGTTTCCAGAGACATGTCCGTGGGTCCAGATCAAGATAATATCGTCGATATAGAGAAGCCAGGTGAAATGTTCGAAAGGTGTCGAGTTGAGGTATTGGGTGTCCAGGCGTCCCATGAAAAGGTTGGCGTAGGAAGGGGCCATGCGAGTGCCCATGGCTGTGCGTTTGATTTGCAGGAAATTGTGGTTCTCAAAGGTGAAGTTGTTCATGGTGATGATAAACTGGTCTAGCTGAAGCAGAAATGGTGTACTGGGTTTACGAGGACTGTGGCGTGTGTCGTGGAAGTGTTCAAGGGCAGCGAGGCCATGGGTGTGGGGGATGTTGGTATACAGTGACGTCACGTCGTATAGAATGCGTTGTAGAGAGGAAGTGGTTGGTGTCCTTTATGTAGGAGAGGAGACCCGGTACAAACAGTTGGATATGGTGGTCAAGGAAGGAGGAGATCCTTTCAATGGGAGAGCCAATACTGGGAACTAGGAAAAATTTAGGGGTTCTGGAATTGTCCGGACAGAGTGTAGATACAGTGGAACGCGACAGCCCCTCATGGGGTCCATGCACTTGGAGGTATGTGGGTGTGGAAGAAAGGAAGGATTGGGTGGGATCTTCCTCGAGGGGACGGTAAAAAGTAGGATCGGAAAGTTGTTTGAGGGCTTCGGATTGGTAGTCAGAGTAATTCATGACTACCGTGGTGGATCCCTTGTCAGCCTGGCTGATAATGATAGTCGGATTAGAACGAAGATTGGAGATAGCTCTTGGTTCTGCAATGGTTAGGTTGTGATGTGATAGGAACGTGTCAGTGAAGCCAGGGTTAGTAATTTGTTTGAAGAGGAAAGAAATGTACAGTTCAACAGGGTAGTTTGGAGGGAGCGGGGAAGGGTCTTTACTAGAGAGAGGAAGGAATTTGTGGAGGCTGGGATGAGTTTCGGTTTCAGAGGTTCTGGCCTGAGAAGTGTCAGGATGAGTGGACCAGTGGTAGTGCCACCTGAAGTTACGGGCGAAAGTGAGGAAATTATTAAGTAAGTTGACTCGTTCAATATGGTGGGAAGGAGAGAAAGAGAGGACTTTGTTTTCAGTATCTGAAAGTGTACGGGAAGAAGGGTTGAGAACTGGCTGCGGGTGTTTAGGATTGTTTAATTGGTTTAAGGTGGCGGGTTCGCTTACGTCGTTACTTTTGAATCTCTGAGGGGCAGTAGTTAGGTTGCTTCGGTAATTGCTGAGAGGTCGGATCAGGACGACTAATTGCGGGAGTGTCAGTCCGAGTATAGGGGGAGGAGTGGAGGATGGAGGGAGAGGCAAAGGAAGAGAGAAGCCTTGAGAGACAAAGTCGAGAAAGATTGGAAAGGTGTCTGGATCTCAGGTTAAGCAAGAGACAGGAAGCATCAGTTAAGGTTTCGTATATGTTAGAGATGTGGGGGAGATGGTAACGAAAGCAGGATTTTGATGAGAGACTGAAGTTCTATGAAGAGTTCTAAGGGTGGTTAGATTAACAGAGGTATATCTGCAGAACGGAAAAAGCTTTTGTCGTTCGGATGGCGAGAAACCGGAGAGGAAAATTTTGGAAATTAGGCCTTTAGATGTAAGTCCTAGGTGAAGGCAGGATTGCAGGAATTCAATATGGGACAGAATGCGGGAAATTTTAAGTATGCTGGTGCGGAAACGGGTAGTCCAGAACAGAAGAGGGTTGGAGGACATGGTACCGGTAGGGGTGCAGAAAATAAAGTAAAGCCGAAAACTATTTTTATATATATATATATATATAAACACAAAAGGAAAGCCGGAAGGGCAATTTAAGGTAAATTTAGGGTAAAAGGTAAAAAATCTACTTACAGCTTATTTATTCCATAGGAGAACAAACACACACACGTACTCAATATGCACAGTTTTTCGTTATATTTCGGACTTTATAATTCCTTCGTCTTGGCAGTAGAAGAAATAACGGACACGTGCAGATAGAACAAAAGACTAAGCCGACAGTGGCATCACGTAGCGGACGACGCAACAAGTTTTTAGAACAATTGACTGTAATATGAGCGTGGAACAATTGACAACTGTACAGTTGTAAGTTTGGGATGGAATTGCGGAAGGAAAATTGTTGAAAATGCAGGGCAAACGGGAGGTTTAGAGTTATTAAAGGTTAAGGCCAGAATTCATTTTCGCACTCAAACCATGAATAAAGGCGCCTTCCCACACACTGCGGTGCTGGTCGTAGGGTGTAAAATGTGGATTATGGCAACCAGGAAAGATAAATCAAAATTGGTGTTGAGAGACTCGGAATGTAAGGAGACTGGGGCATCTGGTTTGTTGATAGTGCAGAAGTGACGATGTTTGTTAATACGAATGTTAAGAGCACAACGTGTTTTCCCCAATAAAAGGCATCACAGAACTTTCAGGTTTGGTTTATATTACATTAAAGATGTGGCATGTACCCTTGGGATTTAGGGTATACAAATACTAGAAAACCCCATGGTTACTGACACTCACTGACTGATCAAAAATTGCAGGCCAAACTACTGGAGCTAGGAACACCAAATTTGGTGTGAAGGTGTATGACCATGAGTAGGTAAAGGAAAAATTCCGAAATTTCGAGAAAGTAGTTATCTTGGATCCAAACTGGCCGCCAAACCCATTGTTGTATAGAATACACAGTCTAAACCGCTGGGGCTACTGAAGTGAAATTTGTTATGAAGGTTACGAAAATAGTACATGTATCCAAAGACGCCATTTTAGATCTAAAATGGCGGATCTCAAAAATACATTTTCCACAAAGTTTGAGCTAGATATACAAATTTGGTTCGAAGGTATATTATCACATGTAGTTTAGGAAAATATTCCAACATTTTGAAAAAGTCGCCATTTTGGATTCATAATGGCCTCCCAAAATCCCATATTCCACACTGCTCGACCTAGAGAAATGAAATTTTATATGAAGGTGTAGGTTACGACAATATAAGAAAACGTTAAAAAAGCCGCCATCTTTACTTCAAAATGGCCGACCGAAAACCGATTTTTCAAACCACTGAAGCCAGAGAAAAAAAAATTGATATGAAGGTGTACAATCACGAGTAGGTTACAATAAATTGAGCAAACGTCCCGTATAGGGGAGCAGCTCCCCCCGGGGGGGGATCGGCAACAAGGGGGGACAGAACCCTGGAGAGTCTGGTTACGATAAAGGGCGCAGCACCCCCCAAAAAAAACAAGTTGGGAGCGCAGCGAAGCGAGTCCACATAATATCCCCATTGTCACTGACTCACTCATCAAAATTCCCAGGTGAAACTACTGGAACAAGAAACACCAAATTTGGTATGAAGGAGTATGACCAAGCGTAGGTAAAGGAAAAACTTCGACATTTTGAAAAAGTCGCCATCTTGGTTCCAAAATAGCCGCCAAACCCATTGTTGTATAGAATACACAGCCTAAACGGCTGGGGCTACTGAAGTGAAATTTGGTGTAAAGGTATAACATCACTATTAGTAGCATAGACCTCATAATAGATATACTTAGCACGCTTCCCAATTTCTGGCTGCGCTAAACTGATGGATTTTTGTTCAGAGCAGGTGATTTTGAATCCATCCGCTAGACAGCTCTGCCATAGACGTCATATATTACTATGAGGTCTATGGCAGAGCTACCTAGCGGATGGATTCAAAATCGGGTGCTCTGAACAAAAACCCATTAGTTTTAGCGCAGCCAGAAATGGGTAAGCGTTATAAGTCTATCTATTATGAGGTCTATGGTAGTAGGTTACGAAAATATTACAAAATGTTGAAAAAGTAGCCATCTTAAATTCAAAATGGCGAACCTAAAAATCCATTTTCTACACCGTTTGAGCTAGAGATACGAAATTTGGCATAAATGTGTATTATGAGTAGTTTAGGAAAATATTACAACATTTAGAAACAGTAGCAATCTTGGATTAAAAATGGCCGCCAAACCTATTGTTATATATAATACACAGTCTAAACCGCTGGAGCTATAAACACCAAGTTCTTTTACAAGGGTACGTCATCAATGATAGGTTACGAAAATATTAGAAAATGTATCCAAAGACGCCATCTTGGATCCAAAATGGCGGACTTCAAAATCCATTTTCCACACCGTTTGAGCTAGAGATACGAAATTTGGCATAAGGTATATCATCTCAAGTGGTTTAGGAAAATATTACATTTTAAAAAGTAGCAATCTTGGATTCAAAATGGCCGCCAAAAAACATTTTCCACACTGTTCGAACTAGAGAAATGAAATTTTATATGAATGTGTACCATCACGAGTAGGTCACGACAATTTAAGAAAGCGTTAAAAAAATCGCCGTTAATCCAAAATGGCCGACCAAAGACCCATTTTTAAACCATTGAAACTAGGGAAACGAAACTTGGTATGAAGGTACCATCACGAGTAGTTTACTATAATTTGGGGCAAACCTTCCCAATGGATGCACAGCCCCCCGGGGCCGGATCTGTACCATGGGCGCGCAGTTCCTATGAGAGTCTGGTTACGATAAAGGGGGCGCAGCGATGCAAAGCGAGTATATATATATATGTCCGTATCTTCTTCTCCATGTCTATATTGCTGAACACACTATCTGCCTGTATACCCATTCTGTGTAAACAATGTCCTAACAGAGTTCTGTGTTATTTTCCTCACAACTACTCTAACATTTCAACATTGTGTAACTTTTTCCCAGCCCTTGTTTATTCTCCTTTGTTCTATAATTCAAAGAATATTGGCAGGAATAGACGAGAGGGAACGAAATAAAACTAGTTAAGATCTATATACGAATAAATTGGATGTTGCAGGACGCAATTGAAATTAGTGTTGAAGGGAATATTAGAGAGTAGGAAGAAGCTGCTACCATAAGCTAACACAAGAAAAAAAAAAAGAACAGAGCAATCGCAAGATAAACTTGTTACGAAGGACATGACTTGGACGACGGAACAAGGAAATATGACGAACATATTTTACTGTGGAATTTATAGCATATTTTTGTAAGTGCTGAAACTGAAACTATCTCTTAAAAATATACGAGCACTCAAAGGAGCTAGGTACGATAAGGTAAGGTGAACTTTATTATCGAACCAAATACTTCAAGCAGAGCCACAATTGAAAGGGAAACTCAGCTGCATACATCTTATGGACATATTCATAACGCCCGAAATTACTGACAACGTAAACGATATATCTTGAACCATTCTTTGAATGATAAGTAAATACGGCTTGTACGGTAATTAATCTTTCACACCAAATTACACAAAATCACTAATATTCTCGGACGTATAAAAAAATCGTTACTAATCAATAAATCACAGATACTACAAAACTGAAAACATAATCTCCTACGAGGAAAAAGACATATTACATTTCCTTGCATTTCTTTCCTTCAAACGTTTTTTTAAATTGCGCGGCATAACCACGCCAATCTACACCCTAGCATTTTTCTAACGTTTAAAAGTAAAATTTTGCCATTACGAAGAAGTGAAATTCCAGTGGTCCTGCCATCATATAAGGGAAAGATCTTTAACAACTAAATGTAGCTTTTGTTCTGCAAGGTTTCTTTCTATTCGCTCGGCAGCGCCAGCTGTCTCTTGGATCTTCGCCGTGGTTAATAAAATTATTTAAGTAATTTTCAAAACCGATGAATTAAATCTGCAACTGCTCCACATACGTTTTGTGGAAAGAAACAAAAACTTTGTTTAAAAATAAAAACGCGTAGCCTCGAGTCACCGAAAAACTTCGGGACGATTTGCAGTTAGGGAAGTCCAAGGAACCATGAAGCAGCGTTTCGTTCCTAAAAATCTCTGTACATTCAGGTCATTTTGTAAACATTATCACAAGTGAATGTGAATATGGTGTCCACCTTATCTGAATTAGTATGCGGAAGCTGTTTTCAAGCAAGATTCCATCTAAAGGATTTGAAGCTTATCATTACTTTAGTGAATAAGTGGTTTCGCTTGCCGTTTTTGTAATGAAAGGGCGTCCGAATCAAATCCGAGTGGGGTCACTGAACCCAGTGGATGACAGCTCTTTCCTATAGAAAGCAATAAGAAGCCACTATCAGTTCACATTGCCCAAGGATCTGACATAGAGTTACAGATTTGCCTCATCCCACTAACACTTATCACAATGAAACTCAAAAACTAAATAAATTGACATATCAACTTTTTCCATATCACTGCAAGATTGAAACTATACCGTGACAATAGCTCTTTCCAAATTTTGAACATCGGAACATGATTTTTTATGAAATCTGAACTATCAGACAATACAAAAATTCAACAAACAAGGAAAATATGACAAGAAAAGGAAAAAGCTAACTTCAGAGGACTACTTACCTTACGGAAAGAGTTTACAAACATGCAATCCTCGTTTCTTCCTTTTGGGTTTTCCAGTGGGATTGTCAGTAGCGCTATGATAGCTAATTTAGTGAATCCAATTTACGGCATATTTTTCCCATTTATGAATGAAGATAAAGACAGCAGACAATCAAGCGTCTGTAAACGATTCCGTATATCACTAAGGTAAACTTTGGTAAACTGTATTGTATATGGGCCAGTCTAGAAACTGTTCGACTTCGGTCCGTCACTCGGTCACGTATATCACTAAGGGTTAAATCCATGACACTAAAGCCACGTTGACATTTCGTAGTTAATATTGTTACCACGTCAGTAGCACTTATAAGTGTTTTTTTTTTATTTCAGGAGGTACACAGGAAGGGTTGTTTTTATACAAACGATATGCTTTAACTATTTATGAAATGTCACTCACTTGATGCTTTACAGATTTATACAATTGGAGAATGGAAACGCGTTCATTTTAATTTCTGGAGCAACACGAGGGACTTTAAACTGAAACCATCTTTAAAATCTTCGCGTCATTAAAACAACTTGTATTATCTGATAAGGATTGAAGTGATCGTAGTCGAAAAGTTACAAATTTTTGTTTGTCGTTGGGACTACGTTCAATAATAGTTACGTCGTGCAACGTGTGAGTTTCTTCCGATTCAACAATTGCTTGTTTCAGTCGTGGAGAATCTGTTTCGACTGTCTGAAATGTGCGAATGGCTGCAGTACCAAATCAATTTCCCATTTAATGTCAATCGCAGATGAAATCCTCTTTTGAAAGAAGAGTAACAGTCCTTGAGAACCTTCAAGAACATCATATACAGTGCAGCCCTTTTATGACGAATTTCAAGGGACCAACAAAATGAGTTCTTTATATCCGAACTTCGTTATAAACAAACTCACGTATTTTTCCCGAATTATGGTAAAAAAAAAAGGAGAGAGAAAGAGATTGGGTAACAATCAGAAACTTTTAAAAGAGTATATACAGCAGTATGGCATTGCATCTGAAGGTGATTTTTTTTAAATGGGTTATCATCTAGCCAACCGTACATATTGCACCTCACTCTTCCTTTACTTCTAACACAATGAGCTCCGCTGAAACCCGAGATTTATTTTTACCCTGGCTGTCATCCAAGTGGGAGGAGAAGGAGTGAGTCATGCCTGGCTTGCACAGCGAGTTAAGGTGAAATTCTATCGTCTGAAAAGACAATGCGATTTTAAGTGTTGGATTTCTAATGTTTGCACAGAAGCCAAATGAAGAATGTATGAAAACAGCTGTGAAAACCAGTTTTGCGGAACGCACCACCAGAAGTAAAGAAGGGGTGAGGGTGGAATTGACTTGCATACTTAGCTTGCAGCTGTGAACGAAAGAAAGTTGATTCCTCTTCTTCTCTCCACTTGCTCTGTTACGAAACAAAGAGGAAGGGGTGTTTACACAACCTTTTGTACTTCCGTCTTTACATGCAAACAATAGCCACGAAGAAGCGGAAAATCAATACGTCCGAAACATGAACCCATTCTGAAAACTTCGCTATGAGCGGTCTTGACGGGAAATATTGTTCGTAATATACGGTCATTTCTTCCATGTTTTAAATAGGCAGGGGACGGGGATTTCATTTATGTTCGCAATATCCAATAATTCGCTATATCCGAGTTCGTTATACGTGGCCTGCACTATATAAGTATTAATTCAATTATAAATAACCGGTTTGTTAGTTTATCTAGCAAACCTTCAAACTTCGATCTTTCTGGTATCGAACGGGGCATGTCAGTACTGCATGAATCCAAGGAAGAAACCAGTGCCCTATAAGTTTCCCGAAGTGCTCGTACATAATTAAATGAGGATGCAATCCAACGCATTCGAAATATACAACTAATTTCAGGCGTGGATATTAATAGCTGAATTGCAAGTATAGGATAAAATCCTATTATTGCGTTATTTGCAGATTGACCATAACAGATTTCCTATGTTAGCGAGTTTACCATGATGTCTTTGCAAAGCTTTTTCTTTAACATTTATGTTATTTCTATAGATAGTTTGAGACTTTATGGCTGTTTCTGTATATCTACAAACACTCTCTTGTTAAGAAGTTTAAGAGTAGACATCCAGTGAACAACTATTAGGAACAATAACATATCAGGAAGACAAATTTACACAAATTATATTTCACTCACTTAACGGTTTTCAAAAAATTAAATTATTAATGAAGATGAACCGCTATGCATTTCAAGCACATCCACCTCTTCTTCAGGCCGTGAATAAATGCATTATCTGTGATTCTGTTTTGATTTGTTTTGTTTTTTTAATTTTTTTTAATTAATAAGTAAAAGGTCTTGAGAAAGGTATATACTGGCCGAGACGAGATGATTGAAGAATGAAGGAAACTGCATAATGAAGATCTCCACGGACTATACGACTCACCAGCAGCCCGATTAAATATCGACTTGCGTAAACGCAAGGGAAAGATTGCAATTTGTTTGCGAGAAACGGTATTATTAAATATCGACTTGCTTGACTTTGGCAATGACGTCACCTCGAGCAAACGGAATTTTAAAGACAAAAACTTGCGCCCGCAGAACTCTGGTAGCAAATCAGTTACAGGTCGACTTGTGTCGACTGATTTCGAAAAATATATAAGTATGAAGCTAAAATTAACTGGTGAAAATCTTATAAAAGGAATGAGCTGCAGTCTTGCATGAATAAAGAATAATTTCAATGTCCTTCCCATTCACAGTAGAAACAGGAGACACTATTCAATTAGGATTTGAATTCTAGTAAGTACTTTATACATGTTAATGTTACCTAACTGGCTTTATTTAATATTGGGTCTAATGTTTTGAAGTGAGCACAAATGAGTTTACAGGAATGATTTAGAAGAACGTTCTTGTGTATTTTCTTACGTAAGAATACGGCAATTAAATACAAAGGAGTTTGCACTTAATTTGAAAATATGTACCTGTTATATTTTTACTAGCATTCATTATTAAATCGCAAGCAAGTTATCTCAATCTAACTTAATCAATTAAGCAACTCCGGGTGGCATCTAAAGTTCACCCATCATTCTCAATTATAGACTCTAGAATTATACTTATTAAAAAGTAATATATTCATTGCAATTTACCATGAAATCTTTAATGTAATTTCTCATAATATTGTAACATATTAGTTACAGATATTCTAGGGAGATGTAGTTTCTCAACACAGAATACTTCATGCGCAATTTCTATAAACATCAATATTAGTCACACATTTCTTACATTTTGCTTATAAATGCATATATTTCTGCTCCTCATCAATCTTTGAACATACAATTAAAACACCAACTTTCCTTAATTCGTGCAAATTCTTGTTGTTTTTATATTATTAATGAAACCACACTTAATTGAAATATCAAATTGTTCATAATCAAACCAAACCTTGTCCTTGTTTATAATAGTTGAAAGTAAACTAAATGAATCCGATAATCTTCCTTCATTAAAGAATTGTTGTAAATTATGTTTTTGTGCATCGAAATTAGGTCGAATTAGTTGTGTGTATAGCCCTGGTTGTTGATCCATTTAATCAAAGGTATGTCTGGATTGTTCCGATTTTGCTTCTCAAGATCATTTATGTTGCTACCTTTTAACTTCTTCTTTCTTTTTTATGATTCCTTTGTTGTTTTACTGCATCTTCATTACGCTTCGAAATTATGGTTTGTATGTTTTCCGTTAATGAAGAACAATTTTCAGTTGCTGATATTTGTGCAGATGTTACACCAATTATACTATCACCAGCCACCAATTCATCTTTGCTTTGACCTGTTAGAAAATTAATACCGTTTTCAAATGAAACTTATTTTTTCATCAACTGATGCAGTATCACAGAATTTGACGTCAATAACTGTAGGATTTCGTTTTGTGTATGTACCAAAACTTAAAATTCTTTGAATGTATATGTTGTTTCATCCTGAGACAATGACTTTTCCTTATGATTCTCTAAAAGGCGGTTAGCAGTACATAATTCTTTTTGATCATATTTTGGTTCGTTTAAATCCGTTTCGGTCATAACATTCATCATTTGTCTATGAAACATAGTTTGCCAGTGATTGAACAACTTAATCAAACCTTGTCTACTAAGCATTTTTGTTTAAGTTGAAAGCTACTATATTAAATAATATAGATTGAACTTTATCTTGCAACAAAACCTCAAGTGTAGCTGTTCCTATAAATTCCAGTTTAGTCATATTTAATAAAGATACTTGCTGAGATATTGGTTGAAGTTAATGTAAGTTAGTTTTGCTAACATTGGTATGGATATAATATTGCAAGATATTCCTGTATTGATTAAACATTTAACTGTTTGATTACAAATTATAGGTTCAATAACAACTTCATCGTTTGTATTATCTTCATCTTGTGATATTAATGTTAGGCAATCATCTACAAAAACAGATGTTATTTCTGGTAAATCTTTATTTTGTTTTTCCTCAATCTGTTGTGTGTTCATCGCTACAGTTCTCCTTTGTCTTTGTCAAACCCTACAGATATTTTGCAAATGCCCAATTTACAAACAAAAAAAGCACTTCATGTTTTTGGCTGGACAGTCCTTAAAAATCTCATGTGTCTTACAAGATCTATAACAAGTCCTTAATAATGTAGAACCTGGTTTGTAATTGAAACTATTATCCTTTGGTTTATTCTTATGTATAATTAGTATGTGGATACAATCTGGATGTGTCATTTGCTTTGTGTAAAAGCATCTGGAATCTCTTTCTGCTTGTTCCTCTATTTGAATTATATCAATAGCTTTTTGCAGTGTTAATTTAGCATTGGCTAATATTTTTTTTACGTGCGCTTTCATCTAAAATTCCTATAACTATCTGATCATTAATCATTTCCAAATTTACATTTTACTGCCTGCTTCTTTAGTTCTATTACGAAATCTTTAGATTGTTACAGTTCCTTCTGTCTTATTGAATGAAATTTATATATTTCTACTATAATATTACTCTTAGCTTCATAATGTTCTAGAAGTTTGGTGGAAATGGCCTCGAAAGACTGTTCCTTAACCACATCAGGTGCTAATAAATCTCTAAGCAGACTACGTTTCGTCACCAACTGATGCTATGAAAGATATAACCCTCTTTTTATTTGGGATATTCCACATTTCACAGTAAATTTCGTCCTACTCTAAATACACTGCAATATTCATTGTGTCAACATCAAATTTTTCAATACCAGATGCTCATTGGCATTCCATGTTGCCGACGACTGCGCCAAATCTACTTTTACTAGCACTCACTATTAAATTGTAAGCAAGTTATCTCAATTTAATTTAATCAATTAAGCAACTCCGAGTGGTATCTAACTTTCATTCATCATTCTCAATTATAGATTCTAGAGTTATAAAGTGATCTCAATCTAACTTAATCAATTAAGCAACTCCGGGTGGCATCTAAAGTTCACCCATCATTCTCAATTATAGACTCTAGAATTATACTTATTAAAAAGTAATATATTCAAAGCAATTTCCCATGAAATCTTTAATGCAATTTCTAATAATACTTTAACATATTAGTTACAGATATTCCTAGGAAGATCTAGTTTCTCAACACACAATACTTCATACGCAATTTCTATAAACATCAATATTGATCACACATTTCTTACATTTTGCTTATAGATGCATATATTTCTGCTCCTCATCAATCTCTGAACATACAATTAAAACACCAACTTTCCTTTATGTTCACTTTAGTATTCATTACATTTTACGATCAACAGCATCTTTCGTATCTCAAAAATAAAGTACATTTTGCAGTGATGTCAATATTTTAGTAATGTTTAAAACAACCGCGCATCTGCTGAAATGAAAATAGAAGTGAACCCTGGTGCTAGAAACATCCGTGCTTGTTATTCTCATTACTTTAGCAGTACCGTACTACAAAGTAGGAATGTAACTGTACTAATAGCGTACCTTTGTACATTGTGTACGAATTGACTTTTTCAAAACTAAATCATCATATGACCTTCCATATATGTTCAGATAGCATCTTAAACTTTTTTTTTTGTGTGTGTATTTTAGGTCATTTGGAAGCACATGGTATCATTTGTGAAAAAATAAATAACGAAATGCGTAACATTAACATGCATCAAGTACCTATTTAAGCGTATTCCAGATTATCTTCACGATTGGTAATTTACTATATTAGATACTTCCGCACTACGTATTTATGTTAAAACGTTGTTACTTTTCATTATTTCAGATGTGTAGAATGCAGAGCACAATATAAAAACAAGGGGGAGGGGATGTGAGTGCGAAGTCACATACGCCCTTCTACATTGTGACCTTGCACTCACATTATCCATAGATTTTGTACCACATTGTGCATTCTATGCATCCGAAATAAGGGAAGGCACTGTAAAATATATTCAACGCCATACAACACAGTAGCTAATACTAGGAACTTTTCGTAATTAACTCAGCAACCGGTGGGTGAAAACCTTTCGTGGCGTCTATTAATATAACGACATATTTTCACCCAGCAGATATTAGAACAAAGTTTCTTTAGTCAGGTTTTGTTGCCCCTAGCAGTGATTTGAGTGATTCAAAGTATCGTCTTGTTATAAAAAATAACTAGCCTGTTTTCGCTCGCTCGACAAATTGTCCGCGATTTTTGTAGCAATTCCGAATCAGTTTGAGCTTACTTGATGGAGAGATTGAACTATTTAATCGGAATCGATTGACGGTCGAGTTTTAAAACTATTATTCATTTTGCGATGTTGATCACTTAAAGGACCACTTAATCGAGTGGTTACGATAACTGATCCTGCTTACGCAGTACTGATTTAAGTTTCGGTTCAATTTCATTTACGTTTAAAATAGTAAACCAAACTTCTTATACACGGGAATTTAATTTATAATATTATATAACCTTTTTTTCTTATTGCTACATGCATGTGCGCTTGATATCGCAATCCTTCCCGTGTCGGTACTGAAACGGTGTACAAATTAAAGCTGAACCGAGAAGGGAAAGGCGATACTGCTTATATAGACTGAGTATATAAATGCAAAGCTTGACTTTTCACAGGAGAAAACATAGGAATATAAAGGGACAAGTAAATGCATGTATTCAAAGAGCAGCGGAACTTTGCTGATTGTAGGTGTTAAATAGGAAATAGCTAATAAACTTTGATTTAGTAGCTAGCATTCCTTCAGGGAAAGACTTCAGATACTCCTTTAGATCCCATAATGGCCTACGCTACAACTAGTCTAATGTAAATCACTTCACATATTTTTACCAATTGAACAAGTCGGAGGAGTATCTAAATGTCGATCACCGTCACATTATTGTTCACATTTTCAATCATGATAATTAAAACGACAGAAATCTTCATTGTAATGCTACGTGAGAACATGTTTATTGTAATACTAGCATAATTCAGAAACATCTTGCATGACGTTCCATGTTTTCTATTTACTTCACCTGAGCGCGATAGAAGTGTCTGATTGGATGCCAGTATGTACTGAAAGTCTGTAACGAAGCTGCCTATTGGCTTAAACATATATAATGTTTGCTATGGGTTTCCCATAAGAAGACGCAAATTTCTCTTTGCAAGCCGTGCTAAGTATACTATTTAATTCCGTCGCCAAACTCAAGGCAAACGTGTAGCAACTTCTAGTCAATGGAATTACATTGCGTTGCTAAAACAGATTTGGCAAAATACGATATTTAATCTGGCTCCTGATGTTGTAAGAATAATGAAATCGCGACGACTAAGATGACATGTAGCGACAACAGGACATGAGCTCGAATGGGGGAAACGAAGATTATGTTCCATCTTGGTTGGAAAGCCGGAGGGAAAGAGACCGTTGGGAAAACCAAGACGTCGTTGGGAAGACAATATTAGAAGGGATCTTCGAGAAGTAGGTGTTTGTGATGTAAACTGGCTTGATCTTGCCCACGATAGAATTCTACGGGGAACGTTTGTTACTGCGGCGATGAACTTGCGAGTTACGTAAGCCATAGAGTAAGTAAGTAAGTCATAAGTAAAAAGTGTTGAGTCTATGTGTTTGTTATTTATCTTAACGCAAACAAGATTTGAGATACATAATGTTAGATAGTCTCTAATCTACATTAATAATTTATATTTTGAGGACTTCCCACATCGTTAAGAATACTGTAATAGTATTTTTTTTATAAATTTGTCCTCAATGAGTAGATATGTCATTATTTCATAATGTCCGATCTGATATTAGGTGAACCATACACCTATTTGAACTTCTTAAATGTAAAATCAAATACACCCTTCTAGACACACTGTATCTCAAATCTTGTTTCCGTTAAGGTTTTTGTTAATAAATAACCACACACACATTAAACACTTTTAGGCTTCAGTAGCAACCGCTATGTCCGCCTGTCGACAACTTTCAACTCAGGAACTACCAGAACTACGAAGGTAATTGAGATGTCGTTGGAAAGCCAGACAAGTTCAAACCCAGATTGGATGAGCGGGTCCTGATATGTGGAGAATATCCATTTCCCCCTAGTAACTTCAAATTCAGGAACTACTAGGGTTACAGAGATGGTTAAGATGTCCTTCTAAAGGTCTTCAAGACGAGTGACGAGGCAAGAAGAGTTCAAGCCCGCATAGGTGATCCAAATAGGATGCCCGCTGCTGAAGTCGGGAGGAAGCACATGTGCAGTCTCCCGACTGACTCGGCCATGCTTATTTATTACATGGTAACGAGTCTCAATTATTAAAAATCACATTGACCTCTCATTACATCAATATGCTTCAAATTTGGTATGATTATATAGGGCTCAACCCTTAAGGCTTAAACCAGATTAGAATGTTAAGCTATTTGTCGTTAACGAGACCTAACTATTAAACACATATTACGTGGGAATGATCTGTTTACGGCCAAATTTGACATAATGATGTTGAGAAATGCTCTTCAGGTTTTAACACGTTTACTGTTTCCATGGTAGCGAGACTCACTTATTAGACACATATTCGAGTATTACCTAGGAAAAGTTAATTCAATTCCATACAAATTTGACATATTGGTGTGAGGAATTATTCTTAACCACATTGAAAGAAAATTTACTGTGTCCATGGTTACAAGACAAGTATTCAACACACAGTCCAGCATTAGTAGGAATGACAATCAATTGCAGCTAACTTAATATAATGGTGTAGGATAGGTCTCCGCTCCTTGGTGCGGGGTGAGTAAAATACGCTGGCAACACTAATAGTCGTAACATAGGTTACGGTGTAGATGAGGTTGAAGATATGCAACTGATGGAGTTTCGGTAAGAGTACGTCTTGTGAGTTACAGGATGACGGAGGTCAAACTGGGATCGAAAATAGAACAGGTTCTGCAACGGGGTTTATTGGACTTGCCAGGTTTGGGGGGAGGGCGGGATTGGTCCAATTCTGGTGAGTATCATGTTTTCTAGCACGGTCCAGTTGTTCACGAATGAGGTGTTTGGGATACCCACGGTCAGTTGAGTAGAGGGTACTGAAATAATTTTAAAGTAGCTCATCAGAGGAGCAGATATGGTAGCCCCGGACAGCAAGAGCGTATATATATACAGGGTGTCCCTAAAATAAATGGGCAAAATTTAAGAGGTGATTGCTGAGATCAAAGCAAGTAAAGTCACTATCAATATGGGTGAAATTCCGTTCCGCTTCGTTTCCGAGATACAGTATTTCCAATTTGGAGCTCAAATTCGACACCTAACAATGGGAAGAACATAAATAATTATATTTCTCAATAAATCAGAAACTACGCATTGAATGAAAATTTTGTTTGCGGTAATTTGTTCTAACAACATGGTGGATATCAGGAGTGAAAACACGGTATCACCGTTGTCAGTGTTATCAACCCGGTATAATGTTTAAATGACATTACATCGTGTTATTGGGTATTTGCCATCCTCAAGTAATGATAAACAACATACGTAAAGCATATATCGCAGTGTTCCAAATTGTGGATGCAATATCTTACGAAATTACATAGTTTGGTAAAGGTCGCAAAAACCTTTCTGTTTTATCCATAGTTTGCCATTTGAAAAATTTAAATTTTATACCGGGTTGGCAATACTGACAACTCGGCGACATTGTGTTTTCACTCCTGATATCCACCATTTTCTTAGAAACAAATTTCCGCTAATGAAATTTTCATTCAATGCTTCGTTTCTGATTTATTAAAAATTATTAATTTTCTTCCCATTGTTAGGCGTTGGCTCAAAGTAGGAAACGCTGCATCCCCAAATCGAAGCGAAATTTTACTCCTTTTGATAGGAACTTTTGCTCGTTTTGATGTCAGCAATTACCTCTTAAATTTTGGCCGTGTTTTTTAGTACATATATACAAAGGAGTAGGCCGGATAGGCCATATAATAAGTGAAATTTGAGAGGAAAGGAATTGAAGTAGTTTCAAAATTGACACTATAAAGTCACATATATTTCAGCTTATTCCATCGGCCATCTTCAGTTGTATTCAAGAAAAAGCTCACTGAACACACGAGTGGACAATTGAAAGAGATAACAAAACAAAATAGCCTCTTCCAATCGTCCACTCGTGTGTTCAGTGAACTTTTTTCTTGTCTTCAACTGAGGATGGCATAAGCCGAAATATATAAGTGACTTTATAGTGTTAATTGTGAAATTGTGGCTTTTATACATCATATCCTACTCCATTATTTTCGAATCTAATGTAACTCATGGTCGCAAAATCAACATTTAAGCATAGTTTTAGAAGTACTTTCCTATAGAAAATTTCAGAAAAGTTGTCCTTGGTGAGCCCTTACCAAGCTGCAAATTCATTTTGCAAGTTTCTTGTGCAAGAAATATTACAAAATAATATTCAAACGTGAATTTACGTATTGTAATAATACAAGAGCATTGTTGGATGTATTGGATGCGGTTCGGAAGGTGCGTGCTATTTTTTATAAAATTAAAGAAGCAATAAGATATATTTACGAGTGTCAGCTGAAGTTAGTTTCATATAAAAACAACTATGCTCTTATTATATCAAAAATATTCTCTAAAAATAAACATTGAAAATATTCAATAAATTAGCATTCTACCTACATCATCAACTTAACTTCTCTGTTCAATAAAAACCGCAACTAACCCAGCAAAATCTCAGGGAACACTAGTCGATTCCTGCCTGAGCCGAACAGTTAATACCCCCACAGGAACTCAGCAAACTTCCCCTAAAAATATAGGAATAGTTTAACATATAAAAGTACAAAACCAGGTTAGACACCACGGGGTTGCTTAACTACTTATAAAACAATTATACAAAAAAAAGTTTAAGAACATAAAAGTTATATAATTCCACTCAGCTTAAAGAAACAAATAGTGGAAAAAAGATTCTCCACCGATATCTGTGTATAGAGTCCAATTACGACTAGGAGAAACATAAAAAATAAGAAGAAGAAACCGACCTGAAAGGACCTGCCGCTTAGGCTAAATGCTAAAAAAAAGAAAGCAGGTTGATCACTTGCTATCCTTAGCAAAAAATGACAGAAACACAATATAACCATATGAATTTTTAAGAACATCTTTGTTAAAGATATCCAAAAGTTTTATTGTTTCAAACAAAACATAATGAACAGCACGTACTAAGAATAAAACAAAACCTCTCTCTACATGACACAGTTGACGTAAGCTGTCCTGTTCTTAAGCAGCCCTTGCATCCAAAGCCTCATTTCCGAAAGTGAACTAAAAAATCCCCATAAAAAGTTTCTTTTTTAATAAAGGGCCTACTAATACCGATGTCACACTTATTACCAAGAGGTACAAGTTACAAAGAGAATATTTACTCTAGCCACTACTGTGGATTATGCTGCTGTTTAATTAAGCCTACGTGCACTCATATAGTACAATTGCGTGGTTAAATAATGTAAAACAGAGTCCAAATCAAAAATAAAATTAAAAAAAATATATTAAAGAACCAAAAGCCACATTGGTTCAACAGGACAGATGCGTACCTGGAAAAATCAGATAATCAAATTGAACATAATATTCGGGAGACGAATGAGCAGTTGCACAACTGTGAAAGGAACTCACAAATACCAAATTTGAATTATCTAGAGTATTATTTAGGCGTCTTGCGAATGGCTATTAAAACAGTATACAATAAATTGTGTACATTAATGTTCAAAACCTTGAAATCTTGCACGTATTTGCTGCAGCAGAACATATTTTTTTTACTAAAAAATTAAACAGTGTACTTCCGAAGGCTCTAGTAAAAAATGTGTACTACAAAGTAAATATGACAAGGGGAATGAATGCCCTCTAACGTTAACTACAGACACGAGAAAATGAAATCCTTTTTTCATGATATTTTTCTAAAAAAAAATGCAGGGTCAGTAGAAAGAAATCCACAAATAGCCAAAACATGCATTGATTCAGTTCGTAAAGAAATGAAAAAAACTAAATAACAAAGACACAAAAGAAAACTTTCGTCTATTAATATTGATATCATACTTGGCTTGTGAGAGACAAAGGGACAAACGCCACACTGCGGAATCGTGCATAGACGCATTTAAATTACAGAGAAAAAGCTATTTGGGTTTCAGATTTACTCATGGGGCTCAAAGTCCTTTTAGCCAAAGAAGCTACACAAGCAGTTTCTACTCATCACCCCAAATATAAAAATCTTCCCATACACAAGTGAAAGGAAGTGCTGATCGAATTCAAATGCAGGCTTCGATTTTCCACTGATCAGACTATAATAAGTAGGTTGAATCAACAGTTTAGAGTTGAGTTGAGAGACATGTTGATGGTTTCGCAATCGAAACTAAGCTACAATCGAAATCGAGACCTCTCTGGTTGTCTCGATTTAAATAGAGAATTGGATATATGATTCCAAACTGAAGCCATCTTAAATTTCTGGAAATAATAATGCCATCCTTATAAATCAGTTTTGAATAATAGTGTGATAATTTTGCGTAATGTATTCGCTCATATGCTTCATCAGACCTAGAAAAGCTCAACTATTATGACCCGCGCCCCCTCAAAAGATTTTGATTGATGACGGGCCTGGGTTAAGTCAGGTCTAATATATTTAGCCGTTTCTCTTTAACTTTTCTGTGATCATGCCTTATCGGCGAAAGATATGTGAGATATATGCGGCGAGCTAATGTGATATATATACGAGGTGGTGTAAAATAACACCGTTAAAAACACTTCACGAGATTCCTGACATGAAAAAAAAAAGATAGACTATCGAGGGTGCAGAAATGCTTTGTTTTGGCGCTATAGGGTGCCGAAAGTGTGGGAAAATAAATTCTAAAGCTTGATAATTCCAATACCATTAACAGTAGAGCTGAGACGGCATGATACCCTTCAAAGACTTCAAACCTGCTCTGTTAGAAATTGCATATTTCAAACTTATGCAGAGGATGCGCAAGGGATTCCCCAAATGAAGTAGAGATCCCAAACAATCTCTGGAGTAAATGTTGGTAGAAATAAGCACGAATAAGACGACTGTCCGTATGAGTACAGATGATAACGTAATCACTGGGATCTAAGCGAGTAATGATGGTCCCTTTTACTGATAAGAAGTACAGCAAGTATTCGTTGAAATGTATATTATTTACACCTGTTTGTTATGCAACGACGCCTTTTTTTTTCAAAACTTCAAAGAAATCTGTAATATATGGACTACCCCCTCCCCCCTTCCTAAATCTTCCCTAAGGTTTTCGGCTGGGCACGGGCCTGAAAACAATTCAGTCAGGATGGTCGGCTGTTAGTATAGAACCTAGGACTTCCCGAATGCGAAACCAATGCTGTATCAACTGAGTTACGGCCGCTCGCTTTGTATCAGAAGTTTCAATTAATAATACGTACTGACAAGGCCTATACTAAACTTTACATAAGAAAAAGGCTAAGAATAATATAACGATTTCGGTATTCTAACGACACCATTATTAATTAAAATACAACTTCTGATATCGAGCGGCTGTCGTTTAGCAATCGGAAGGCCATGGGAACGATCCTTGGGGCAGCCCATTCTGAGTAAGATTTTTCCAGAGATTTTCCTCAGTCATACCAGAGCAATGCCGGGACTATATCTTAAAACAAACTGTTCTTGCTTCTCACATCCTCCTCCCCAGCTATCCCGATCTGAGCCAAAGTTCCCTAAAGGCTATAAATAAAGTCAATTCAACAACTTTTGATAAAGGTGTTGCTAGAATAGGGAAACTGTTATATTATTATTTGTCTTTATTAGTAAATGTTAAGAGTTAACTTTATCACCATGTGTTATTGATTGAAAATTTGCAAACATAAACTTGTAATATCAAATAGCCGTTCTTTTAAATTGACGAATACATGTAGATATATACGAATTAAATCAGTGAATATTTTATGCATGTACAGTAAAAATGGCATTTCAAGCCTACAGAAATGTAAATAAGGGATAACACCTTAAATATATTTTATTGATGCTATTAGCAATATTTGTTACACTAAAGTACAGATTATGGGAAAGCTTAGACTAAAGCTTAAAAGAAAATCGGCGAGTCTGTCAGATTAATCAACAAATTTCTTAGATATTTCTCCACAGTAAGGAGCGATAGTGTGAGAACTACTAGTTACAGTGGTAAGTTTCATTGAAGTGAGCTTTCGTAGGATGTTGTCAAATGTATCCAGGTTTTGTCTGTGCTTAGTTAAACATGCAATTTCTGACTCATACTGTATTTACATTATGTGTTACTTACCCACATATTGGAATGCGAATGAGGTTATTAATTATTGCTGGGTCCTGAGCCCCTTCCCATCCTCAAACTTATTATTAATATTTGTACAATACAATATAAAATATGTATTTGTGTAATTATCTATTTTTTCTTTTCAATTACAAGGGTACAACACTATGAAAACTACAACACCTAAAACCTTATATACTTTTGCACCTTGTGATTATATTTCCTTTTTCTCTTGTGCAGTACCTTTTCCATTTATCATTCTAATGTAATAATATCGAAAAGTTTAAATCATTACAGTAGAATTTTAAAAAAAAATAGAATAGGGTTAACCCCAAAATAGCTCTCTTCTTCAGCTGCACATAGCTCCCTTCTTCTTTCACTTTTCAAAGCATCCTTGGAATTACCCTCTTAAAATTCCGTAAGCAAGAACTGCAATTCAGTTTGCACATTATAATTTTTCAAGTTTCTGTACTTCCAGCACTTTCTGGGGATGAATAGAAGTCAAATGGTGCCAAGTCTGGTCAGTAGGGAGGGGCAAGTACAACGGATAATTCGTTTCAGGTGAGAAATTACTGAGTAGAAAACTGTACACATGGGTCGTTCTCTTGATACACGAACCAATTCCAAAACTCGGGGAATTGTACCCGATTTTGTTTGACGTCACGTTGGCGTCTGGAAATATCTATGTAAAAATTTTATTCAGTGCTTGGCTTTATTTTCGGGCCCTCACAAGGTCAACGCAGTGCCGACTACGACCGGGCGAGTTCACGGGTTGCGGATAGTGGGATGGTCCTTAGATATGAGGGCGAGCTTCGAAATAAGCAGTCGCGGACAATTCGGCTAAGGGAGACAACTCCGACTAAAAATCACTGCTGCCTTGCAGTTGGTAGATGGACCTACAAAGGCTAGGGGAAGAGGACCCCAACAGAAAACTCCTGGTCCTCCAGGTTGGGAGTTGAACATGGGGCTAACAACCCCACTCAGCGAAAACTACACAAGTTAAGAAACCAAGAAATGAGCCTCGGACGGATGGATATAATGATGTCAGACAGGGCTATCTGAATGGTAATGGTAATAGATCGAAGAAGAGAATGGAAGATATATGCCTAGCCACGTGGAATGTAAGAACCATGCTACAAGCAGGAAATATGAATGGAATAGCAGAAGAAATATTAAAATATGGGATTCAGATTACAGCACTCCAGAAATAAGATGGAAGGGATTTGGCAAGATCGAGAAGAAGGACTATACATTATTCTACAGTGGAACAGAGGACAACAGAGAACTGGATTCATACTAAAGTCAACACTAAAGAAGAACATGCTAGGATTCGAACCATTAGGACCAAGAATGTGTAAAATAAGACTAAAAGGCAGGTTCAGAAATATATCCATATTATCAATGTACGCTCCCACAGAAGACGAAGAAGAGGGATAAAGACTTCATTCTATGATTCACTGGAAAAGGAATAAAATAAAATACCATGATACGACATAACGATTATCTTAGGATAGAAACCAATTAGTAATTAAGAGCACATGCTCCCAACATAAAAACATACATAAAGGCACATGGAAGATACATGAAACCACAGAAATGAACCAAATTGATCATGTACTAATATCAAACAGACACGTTTCGAATATAATAGATGTAAGGACAGCAAGGGGGCCAAACTGTGATTTAGATCACTTTTTAGTCAAAACAGTACTCAGAAAAAGACTTTCGAACATCGGAAGAAGCAAAGGAAATCCAAGAATACAGTGGAACATAGAAAAACTACAACAACCGGAGAACATCAAGCAGTACCAGCAGAAGCTTGCGACAAAACTACAAGAAGAAAAACAAAAGTTAAATGTTGTTAAGAACGTGGATAGCAAATGGGAAATAATATCAAGAACAATAAAAGAGTGCTAAAGAAGAAGGAGAAAAACGAAAAATGGTTTGACCAGAAGTGTAGGGAAGCTATAGAGGGAAATAACAAGGATAGAAAAATTATGATACAGAGAGAAACGAGACAGAGTTCGGAAAAATATAGAGCAGAAGAATAGCAAATCAGATAGTGAGAAACAAAAAAAGAGAATACATTAAAAGAAATTTCACTTTAGGACACTCAGTAACAGAAACTTTCTGTAAATTAATTAGTTGGAGTCTAAAGATTAATTTTATAAAGAAAACATAGCTCTCTGATAAGGCTAATTATACTTTAATTATCACAAAATGGCTAAAGCGTTACAGTTTCGGAGCTATACTAGATTATTTTTCAGACTGAACTATACAATTAAATGAAGATAAGGATGCAAGCAAGCAAACAATTAGATCGTTTTCTACTTTCAACCAATTAGAGATCAGTACTAGTTAAATGTTCACCTTTGTTTTCATACCCCTGCCCTCTCCTCAGACGAGGGTACCTGTCAAACTTGATGAGCCAAGTCATCAAGAAACAACTTTTATGAGAATTGCTGGAAATTCCTGCACTTATGTAGTTTCTTCCAAATTAAAATTCCAGATCAAAATTTAAAAAAATATATGTAATGGGACAAATTTATTTTAAATTTGACAATTTTATATCTAACGATTTTAGTGCATTATTTAGACCACTTTAGCATCCATGGGAGGATTTCTAGTTGTTGTGTTTACCTGCATGCTTTGATAGGACGGAAAGAAAGAACGAATTATTTTATCAACTAACTGAAGAATGTATTGCACAGGAAGCGAGGAATACATATTTGACTTACTTTGCAATTTGCTGGCTTTTCCCTATAGACCTGCGTCAGGAAATTTTGGTGTATTCTTTAAAAATATCAATTCACTTTAACACTCTTTATCTAGCAAATATACTAAAATTATTCTTTGTGACGATATTAATGTAGATTGTTTAATTACTTTAAGTCAGAAGACTAATCTTATTGAAGCTGTTGATCTATAATTTACATACCGTTATAAATATTCCAACAAGAAAACACAAATCTGCTCTAGATCAGATCGTGATTCCAAAAGACAATCTACACTACGAATACAGAAGATTAATCTCGGATTTTCTGACCACGACACCCTAACAATCTCAATTAAAGTTGATTACATGTCAAGGGAATCGCCAGGGTACAAGACAATCACTCACCGCAACTATTCAATGGCAAATATAAACTATTTCTGTTATTTATTATCTCAAGAGTCTTGGTCAGTCACAAGTTCACAATACACAAGATGCTGAAAAAAATTTCAACG
This sequence comes from Lepisma saccharinum, assembly GCA_022664845.1. NCBI lineage: Eukaryota > Metazoa > Arthropoda > Insecta > Zygentoma > Lepismatidae > Lepisma > Lepisma saccharinum. Next base: position 44,452 of record JAGDQP010000004.1, read on the forward strand.
TATTTATTTTTGTTCTATTTTGACGTGGCCTTTTCTCCTAGTTCCATTAAGGTAAATAATAATACGAAAACATATCAGTTCTCAAGAGGAATAAAAATCTCTAAACAAAGGCTTATCAAACTTAATACACTCAAGAAGGGGAAAATGTCAGTTTCTGTATGTAACTACATTAAGGCTTATAATAGAATATATAATAGAGTAATACGTGCTGCCAAGAAACTCCATAATGATAATGTAATCAGTCGATTAAAAGATTAAATTAAAGGGGCCAGGAATATCATAAACAAAAATACAAAACAAGAGAAGAGCAGGGAAATTAATTTAGTCACGTTAGGTAAGATGGTAATTAGTGAACTAAATCATATTGCAGAAACCTTTAATGATTATTTTCTTAACACTTCTATTACGCCAAATCCATTTTCAGATGGTGAGTACACTAAAGATCTGATCCAAACCAAAGAAAATATATTTTTAAGTTAAAGAATTGCTCTTCCGTGTCAATAAACCCTCTACATCGTCTTCAACAGACTTGGATGAAGTTCCAACAGTAGTTATCAAACATTGCTTTAATTTTGGTGCAGAACAACTATGTTATCTCATATACAATTCACTTGAATCTGGTGCTTTTCCAAATAGGTTAAAAATAGCAAAAGCTATACCAGTATATAAAAAGGATGATGTGAATCAAATACAAAATTACTCGCCTAATTTCAGTCCTATCAGTCTTTTAAAAACGTTATGAATACGTCATGTTTATTTGTATAAATATTTTTTATCTTCACACAAGCTAATTTCTTCGTTTCAACATAGCTTTCAAAACAAGAAGTCCACTGAAACTGCAATATTTGATTCCATCGTAAAAGTATAAAATACGTTAAATGAGAATCAACTGGATATTGGGTTATTTGTAGATTTCTCAAAGGTCTTTGATAGCGTTCAACACGAAGTTTTATTGCGAAAATTAAACTGGTACGGTATAAGAGGTGTAGTACACAATTGGATCTCCTCTTACCTAACTGAGCGAGCCCAGGTAGTGCAAGTTGCAAGGACTATGAATGGAAGACATGAAACCTTTTCTTTAACTTCTGGCATGATCAGTAAAGGTGTTCCTCAAGGATCTATTTTGGGTCCGATCCTCTTTTTAATATATGTTAATGATCTACACACTTTCATGCATACTAAAAATGTAGTTTTGTTTGCTGACGACCTAACTGTTCTGATCAAAGGGGAAATTCAGTCAGATCTAGAAGACAAAATAAACAGTTAAAAATCTGAATTTATGGACTTTCAATGAATTACCTGAAGATAAATGTAGAAAAATCTCACATTCATCAAAACCTACGTGTCTTAACGACTGTAACATTTGATTATTTAATTTTACGCTACTGTAATGGCACAAAATTTCTAGGTGTAACCTTAAATGAAAATTTGAAGACAGAAATGCAAATTACTGAACTCAGTCAGAAATTGGGCAGTATTTGCTTTGCTTTGTATAGACTTAAAGGCTCAGTATGCAAGGAAACCCTATTGTTATTATACTATGCCAAATTTTACTCAGTTTTAAACTTCGGGATAATAATAATTATTATTATTTAAAATCTGCTAGTATAAAGATATTTTGCTTAGAGAAAGGGCTTCGGGCCATTTTGGGCCTAAAGGTCCGAGCCTCATGCAAAAACATCTTTAAATATCAAAAAACTTTACTCTTCCTTATCTTTTTATTTATAAATTCATAATGTTTGTTGTGAAGTATCAACATTTATTTATCCATGTTATGAGTATACACCAGTACAGTACAAGGCAAAAGATGGTGAATCGATTTGTGAATCGCCAGAAATACGGATGTACATATAACAACGTACATTGTCACTGGTTGTACAAAAAGTTACCTCAATGGTTAAAATGTACTGGAAATATTTCAAAATTTAAAATCTGTCCTTCTGGAAATATTAACAAATAAAGCGTATTATTCATTCATTTTTAATTTCACACCTTACTCTTCACCACATAGCCTATCCTTTTAATTTTTCCCGTCGTTTGAGAATGCAAGCGAATGACTTGCGAAATATATCACAATTTTAGTTATTTGTAAGTGTTTACTAAACGAGAGAATTAGCTGTAAACCAGCAGGTAAGATAATATTTAGAAGATGATTTCGTATAACCTCGTTTTAATGTAATTTAATGCAATGTATTTTATATAGATTTAATTATTGTAATTACTTTATTTATTATTGTGATTAGATTCCATGTGACGATTCTAATGTACAACTCGTCTTTAGACCACAAATGTACGAAAAGATGAATAAAAATGAATTCAAAATCCAAGCACAAATTTATTATAAAAATGCATTAATATTTTCAGGTTAAAAAGCAAGTCCTTTCTCAGTTGTAAGAATATAGAACAATGCCGATGTAGAGCTCCCGAGGCTTACAGTTGTTTTAAAATTTCATTATTTAAGCTGACTCATTCGATCACATTTTGGTAACTACAGTCTTTAGCCTTTTTGATTTTTTTGTCTTCAAGATGGCCACCAGATTCTTTCATAGTTGTTTTACGACTTACACTAACTTTTTACTTAACGGTGATTCTACCTCAGCATTAGTGATTCCCATTCTGTTAACCTGATGTTCTCTTCCATTTTTTACAACTGAGGAAGAGCTTGCATTTTAGCCTGAAAATATTTTTGCATTTTATATTAGTGTGTGCTTTGACTTTTAATTGCACGGGAAGGTCCTGCAAATTGCAGGGTAAGTTATATAACTTAAGAATTTTTAATGAAATTAAACTTTTGTGGCCATAAACCTAATGATTTTAGCTATTACAGTGAAAATGAAATGACGAAAGTGTTTTTCATTATTTTTTTTTAGCTCAGTCAATTTTATGAGAGACCATGTTTATAGACCAAAAATCTACCATATTTGTTGCTGTTTATGTGTTGAATTTAATTGTACTGAAAATAAAGCAAAGCTCTAAAAAAGGAAAGAATATATATTAATATAAAAAAGTATTTAAAAAGAGTGAAAAAATATAGAAAACGAAAAAAAAAGAGTAAAAGCTGTACTGTGAGTTGCTATGTGTAGTCAAGTTATATATATATATATATATTTATATATAAAATATTTGCTCTAACATGTGATGCACTGCAAAATATTATTGCAACGCTAATAAGACCATAGAAATTCGCACAATAAAATGAAAGCAGAGTTTGTCGAGAGACAACAGCTACCATTCGCTTTTGTTTACTGGGTTCAAAAATATGATCATCCCATTTTAGCCTTTTGTTTATAGTTGTACATAAGAGTTTGCTTTTAGAAGAATATTCTAAACTTAAAAAAAAAAAAAAACTAATATTGTGAAAATGTAAGCGGACGGTAAGAAAGATAAAAAAATATAGTATTTTTGATTTATCTACAGTGTGATTCAGATTGTTTGTATTCAGTGTTATTCAGCCCATTATATTAATCTCAAAATCGTTGATTGAAGTTACTTTCTGCTTCCTGATAACTGTTTCTAATTACGAAAATATTTACATCATCATCATATAAAATTATGTTTTGAAATCTACGATCAAGACAAATCATTGATGTACAAAATAATTAATATCGGTCCCAAAATAGAGCCCTGAGGAACACCTTTGTTAATTTCAGCTACTGAGAAATTATTTATTGAATTTTCATTTACGTCCTAAATAAGATTTAAGCTTCTATAGACGGGACCTACAGGTTTTTGGTAAATTAGACTCCGAATCACTTCGTTCAATGGACCCCGTCGGGAATTGAATCCGTAACCATGCGCGCAGAAAGTTTACGGCAGGTTACGGTGGCAGAACCTCTCTGCCACCATGAGGTCCCACTGAGGAATGAAATGACATGCTGCTTTTCTCATTATTATACTGAATACTCAGTACCAATGCTACATTGTTTTGTATAGTGTTTTTACAAAATGGAATGGCTACATCAATCTGAAGTCTTAGTGTGACAAATATTGCCAGGTAACCGACAAATATGTCAACCACAGAGAATTTCTGTTAGTCTGATAACTTTTACGACCTGCCTATTATTTTATAATTTTCCCAACGCACAAAGAGATCCAACATCTCTGTGCCCCAGACTTCCATTTAACTGTAATTAATTTCAGGAGTACAGTTTTGTCAACCATACGTTGTACATTTTTATCATTTATGAAGTTTCTGAACAGGAAATAACATAGTTATTTTGCTACAATTCACTGCATTGTTTGAAGGTGCATCTGCCAAGTTCTTGAGCATTACAACATCTATTTACGAGAAACAACTTAGATCATTTTACATCTTCTGTAACTAAGTCCCAAATAAAGCAAGAAGGGTCAAAATTTTGGACAAGCTATTACTAACCAACTTACTAAAATTTCCAAGTTTTTAAATTTATGCATTTACGAGATATTTGACTTCGAAATTTACATTTGTATGATATATTGACTGGCCCAGTTACCAATCGTCGAAACCTATATGATACTTCCAGTAGACTTAAAAACATAAAATTTAGTACCGAAGTAGGTCCTAACGACAATTATCAGGGAAAATATCATAAAACCCACTTCCGTATTTGGAACCCAAAAATCAAGGACAGAGAGGTGAGGTGGGGGACGTAATCCACATTCTACCCAAATTGCATTTTAAGAAAATAGAATGTTTTGCCACGAGACAGCAACACGCTTAAATTTATCAATGATGCGTTCCCTCCTTTAAAATTAGGGTTTGTGGGATACTCAACTTGATAAACCAATCGTTTACAAGTTATTTAGCTCTACGGACACAACAATTATTTAAAATAAACAACTTAGCCCATTTTACAACACCATAACTGAGTTCTAAATTAAGCAGAGGAGCTCAGAATTTGGGCAGAGTTAGTAAATCCTTCAAGTTTCAAGTCACAATGCAGTTTACACATATTGGGAAAACACAAATATGATGTACTTCATATACACACAGCTAATGTTAGATAAAGCGTTTTACTTAGTACTTCACAAGTCGTCACCAATGGTCCGCACATTTAAGCAAATAAATTTTATATTTTGTTATTTTTTCATGTAGTGTGTTTCAGTATCCATTCTTTATGTTATGGCAACATTAAGAAGGCTGTTGTGAATAATATGGTAATTTAGTGTGGTTGGATGCATTTTAACTTTTTTTCCTCTTCATTTCTTACCTGTTACTCTATTTCTACCGCACTATATTTTAAATATTTTTTCCTAGACGTTGATTCCTCTAGTAGATGTATGTGATTATAATTTACGAAACGTTGGGGTCTTAGTATTTGTTTATTAAAAGATCGGAGATTATCCCACGAACGTCAAGTAGGCAAGAAGTTTAGAATGAACAAGTGTAAATGTTTCCTCCATAGCACACATTTTAACAGCAAGTTTTTTTTCGAAATACTGCTTTTTTAAGTTGTCAATTATTCTATACGTAGGTGCTACAATTTCTTTCAGTGGAAATACTTAAATATCATTTATGCTAAACATAGATAAGTAATTTTTTTAACTAACAATTGTGAAGTGTAGTGAAATGATTTAGTAAAGATTAAAGTGATTTTACCAAATTTTCCTTAAGTGATATTTCATAAAAATTGTAGTGGTCATAAATAATCTGATAATAAAGAATGACTTTTCTTACTTTCTTTTCTGACTATTAAGAATGTATTGTAAAGCCAATAACAAAATTCAGCCCTTGTAATATTTTTATATATTAATATTTATTGGAACTTGTTTGGCGGTATATTTCAGTTGTAAATTTTGTTAAGAATGGGCATACTCGAAGCTGCTGTGATTGGCGCCGGCGTGATTGGCTTAACAACAGCAACAGAATTTCAGAAGGAGTTCCCTAATGCACACGTCACACTCATCGCTGATCACTTCAACGAGGAAACGACAAGTGATGGAGCAGCTGGCATCTTTCGACCAGGAACTAACTTCAGTGGCCCAACACCAGCAATTACAAGGTAAGAAACTCGAAGGTAAGAAGTTCGAAGTAAACAGATTACTTCCGGATGTTCATCACAAAGCTGAGTTCAAAATTTATAGTAGTTCTATTAAATAAGACAAAAGAAGAAACATAATTTTAAATATATTTCTCCTAATTACATTGTGTGTAAGTAAATGAACGGAAGAATAGACAGACGAAGAAATATATATAAATAATTCAAAGTGAGAATTTTCGGTTGTAAACAGTTATAAGCGAAACTGAAACAACAACATTGCATAGTTTTAAAATACAAAGCATAATCCTTCATTTTTTTCACAAATTTTCATTATATGATCTGATTATGTGCAGTAACATTCTATCTTTTTGAACAATTCATAATAATATTAAATACAATTATATACAACTTTTACTGTTACTTTTTTTTAAACAAAGTTTGAATAAAAACTTTAAAAAACAAGTTCAAAGGAGGAAAATCTCATCTAATACCTTCCCAGGAGGCAACGTACCAAGAATAGAAGATACATTCCCTCGCTGAATTGCTATACTGATGCGCTGGATTAGGAAGGTGGTCGCGCGGGCATCACCCGAAATGATCTGTATTCGCCCACCAACCTCTTTAACAAAATTAAGGCCTACCGTGCCCCAAGTACCACTTGATTCAATTGCGATCGCAACAAAAATAAACTGAGCAAGTAGATTAGAGTATTTCCGATTTTTATCGGCCTCCCTACGAGTAGCTGCACCACCTGCTTTCAAAGAAGAATGAGTAACATTTGAAATGGCAAAAGTATCAGCGCAGGTGAAATCCCACAATAGAGGTCTTCCTCTTTTCCATGGAACTAGTGTCATTCCATCAGGTCTCTTACCGTCGGAGCGCCTACCATCGGTTCTCGTACCGATGGTACATTAGCAGAAACTAGAGCTCTGAGGATGACATCATTGACACTAGAATGACGCGTGTGTCTACCAGCACTCTTGACACAGGAGAGACCATGAAGGCCCCGTGTATCCACGAATGCTCCACAGGCTGGACAGCGGTGAGGTACACAGACGTCTGCTCCTAAACGTAAGGCAACAGCAACACAGAAGCTTTCATTCGAAAGATGTAGCCCAAGAAGAGGAGAAGGCAGAGCTTGGAGCCAAGCACCTGACTCAGGTGAATACGCTGCTAGTAGCCTGGCTTGATCATCAAGACAAGTAGCGGATTGTAGTAACTGCGATTGTGTGCGTTTGATGATAGGATCGTCCCAAGAAGACTGAGAGCTATTGACATCCAAAAGAGGAGAATTTAATCCACTTAACATAGACCATTTTGCTGAACAACCTTGAATAAAGGCGTCCGGGTCGAGGCAAAAGCCCAGTAGAAGGATTGACTCAATGAGACGACGAGATCCATGGAAAGACGCTAAAAAGGATGGAATCGCCAAATCCATGGCCCGACGAATGCCAAGTCCACGTGACCGAACGGGCAGAGTAGCCTGTAACCAAGCCTTGCCACTCAAAGAACAATTAAGGATCGATTCGAGGCCTGCCTGTAAAACACAATCGTAACTCTGTAACAATGACTCTTCCCGCCAAGAAGGAGAACAACGTAAAAAGTACAATAAAAGGTGGATGGAAAAAGATGTACGAAGTAGATAGAATGCTGAATGTGCTGAAATCAAAGATAAGCGGGAAAAGAAAAATTCAAGTTTAGATATCTTCTCAATCAGTAGACTGCGAAGAACCTTGGTAGAGATGGCGGAGCCAAGTAGATATGCTGAAGCAGAAGTCATAAATCGTATTCCAGGACCCACGTCCATGAATCTTGAATAAAGAGCATCGTTCTGGTCTTGCTGAACATTTAGAAGACTAACTTCGCACTTTGAAAAATTCAGATGTAAGCCAATTTCTGACGATGCATCCCGAATGTTAAGTAAGGTAGAAAGAACTAGGTCTGGATCGTCCGCGATACGGCCATCATCTAAATACCATAAGTTCAATTCGGTTGTTATAGAATTGACAATAGATTGTAGTGTAATTGCAAAAAGAGCAGGACCGAGGGGATCACCCTGTTGGACTCCACGTTGAGATAAAATGATGTCATCACCCAGAAAGAGATCACTATCTTGAGAATAACACTGAAAAACATAATGATAAATCAACGGGAAATCTTTTTAAATCACCTTCAACATGGCATCGCGATTTAATTCGTTGCGAAAATCAAGCTTTACGACGGCTTTTGGACGAGGATGATGAGATAAAAAGTAAATACGAGCAGCATGGACAGCAGCCTCGGCACCGTAAGGAACACATACTCCTAATTGGTGAGGGGATAGAGAAGTATTAATGGAATCACGAATTTGAAAAAATGTAATTTTTGCTGTCGGACGACGCCACACATTACCAATCGCAATGGGACGAATGCCTCTACACTTCTTTCTTAAGGCGATCAAGGTGGCGCCAAAGAAAATTGGACGAACATCTATAGGTACTTCTCCAGAAGAGATAATAGAAATAAAATCACATAAAAAAGTAATGAGTTGATCTTTTAAGTCAACATCATTAAACATCAAAAGATCTTTAAGAATCGAAAGACGAAGACCATCCAATCCACCTGCGGATCCTGAAGGGAAAGAGTTGATAGCTTTCAAGAGTTCGGAGGCAGACACTCGAGACATTAAGGAAGCAGAAGGAGGAGGATCCGGAAAAATGAAAAAATTAGATGGAGGTGGATGTTTTTTCTTTAAATCTTTCAAAATATTGGCGCCTGGTGCAACTATTATGTCGTCGGAGGTAAGTAAGCGAACCGCACCACGAATATCTCCATCAACAATCTTGTTTTCAACCATCTTGATGTTGAAAAAATCAGTAGATGAGCTCGTTTTCCCCCAAGTAGTGAGATTAGTTACATGATCAGACTGTTGTGGTACGCGCAGTACAGCATAAGGAAAGAAGAAAATGTCCATCCAGGTATTTACATCGTTTGTTCCGACCACTTGACTAATCACTGCATGGAGAGCATCCGCCACTGCAGAACGTGCACCTCTGGGAGCTCGACGAAGAAGGGGAATAGAAGACTTGAATCTACTAAGAAGCTTCTTAGTTTCAGATAGCGAGGACTTGAGCACATTGGGATTGCTGTGGACTAGACTGGAAGACGATGCCGGAAGGAGAACAGGAGCAGAAGAGAATGAGACACTCGTTCTGCTAGAATCCTGATGAGTTTTGCCAACATGAATAGAGAGTCCTCTTGCACTTGCAAAACATTTGCCGCAATGAGAGCAAGAAGCCTCATTTGTACTCCTCGGCAACAAGGCATAAACACTAGAGGACAATACATTATCCGTTGAAGCCACTGTTGTGGTTCCCAAAGACGCTACAGAATCAACACTCGTGCCCTCATTTACATCAGAGATAAAGGATGAATCATGTGGGAAAATACTCTGAAAGTTTGATGAAGCAGCAGACATCGTTCAAGGAAACAAAGAATCATTTAAGCGAAGTAAAACCCATTACATATTCAAATATTTGAAATGTAATTGTTGTGATAACGGCAGCAAAACATCACACTTAAACACAAAAGCAACAGCTGCTCCAACAAAACATAACAAAATTAAAATCAATTCACATCACTAAATTCAAAACACTACGAATAACGATTTTCAGATCAAATCAATGGATTCGTCACCATAATGTACATTACAATTATATCACTCAAAACTAATTAAATCACGGAGCGAATCTAAAGCACGTCTATACATTTCTACAATCAAATGATGAAATCAAATTTTAAATTGTATTGAAAATTGTTTTCACTTTGACAAATTTGACTGGCAATTTTTATATAGCAGTGTTTGAACGGTTAAATGATCGTTGGTATCGTTTGTTACTGTCAACATATATTTGCCTGTTCCGGAACGAACAATGAGGAAATGAATCGGATAATTTAAATTAGGCTGACAAATTTCAACGCCAGATGTGACAGTGAAATTCTTGAGTTATACCGTTAAAGCTTACTCTTTATCATACTTATATTGAATTTGTCAGTGGATGAGCCAGCTGTAGATTGGTATAAAACATACATAAAATGATTTCGGCATGGGTATAATAAATGTTGTCAGCTCTGATTATGGGAAATTGATTGATTGTTGGCGAGCTTGTACTGGATTTTTAAAATTCTCCTGCTTAAAGAAAAATATATTTCTATTCTTCAAAAGTTAAATGTTTCCAATAAATTTGGTAAGATACTAAATCTTTTACCATTCTGGGTGAAGCGTACGGAGAAAGTTTAACGTACATGCCAGCCATTTTTTTTATTCCAGATACTAAAACATTACAACTATACTATGAAGATAATAGCGTGATTTTGCAATAATACCATTTTTAGAGGATATTACGGCTTGATCCAGGGTAGATTTATCGATATAGGCCCTACCCTGAAAAGTCCCTAAACAATACCTGATACATGAGTCTATTCGACGTCGAGACATTACCCCTACCTTGATTCCCATCTGTGTGCCTTGGTAACGAGTTTACGCTGCTGTGTGGACCTAACTTGACCGCTATTGTGTGGGAGACAGCCATTATCGTGGGAGGTTTATCTAAAAGTCTACCTCCAAACGTTATACCATATGGGAGATTCTTGGCAATAGAATCTTCGTCAAGTCAGTGGAAGGTTATCTGGAGTACCTCCACCAAATACTACACCAGGTGGGAGATTGTTGGCAATACAACCTCCAACAAATACGTAATAAATGAAACACTCAGAGTACTTTGATTGATCTGAAAAGTCGTTCTGAAGTTTAGCACATTAGCTGTCACACACAAGTGACAACAGTTTATGAATTACTACAAGACATGGTTATACACATGGTTCACGTATTTATATAGCATTGTCACTTGCTACGGGAGATTATACATGGATCTTCATATGATAATTAACTAACATACATAGCAGTATAATAGTCTCTACAATAATCTCCATTCGTTGTTCAACACTTCTAACAAAATGAGTGATCTTTTAACTGCAAACTGACAGCACCATCTCCTGAGCTTCTTGTCGTCCAAACTTGCTCTGCAGTCTGGGCTGGCGGGCATCTCTCCCAGCATACAGGTTATCGTGCAGGAACGACTAATATTTCATAAATCATCATCCCACAGACAGAGTACTACCAAATGTTCTTCCCGTTACACGGGTGGTCTGAGAAGGATTGTGGCAAATCTCCTAAAGACATTTAACGTAATGAAATTTGAATGCTATATCAATTTTTCGTCTGCGTACTAACTCTGCCTTCTTAATTTGTAAAATAAAAATTAAGTTAAAAAAAAAAATCGAATTGTGATCATATATTTCTTCAAAATAAGATTTTCTTGTTGTGTTTCAGAGGTTCGTTGAATTTGATCCATTGTCTTCAGACTAGATATTTTCCTAGGTAGCTACTTATACATTTTTAAAAACAATTCGGAAAGAAATGGAAGGTTATGAAAGTAATTTTGACTATTCTCTTGGTCAAATATCAGTTGAGCGAGGCGTTTATGGTAATAATTATAAATATTGCGAAGCACAGGTTCTTAAAGAAGAAACATACATACAGGTTCTAAAAGAATGATTATTGAGGAAATTACAGAGGTGTGAAAATTATTTGAATAATCGTAAATTATTTGAAAATTATTTGTACTTGACTCTAATACATCTTCTCATAAATGAAGAGTTCATTAAATGTGAGTGTACTTTTGTTTGTAAGTCTTGTGCATCCTTTAAGAACGAGTTGGAGAATAATGTTGTAGAAGTTGAGTGATTGTGCTGGAGGGCAGTGTTTCTTGGCACAGAGAAATGGGATTAATAGCGAACGAATTAAAAAGTCAGGAATTGTTATTATTTGGTGATATAGCTTTCTTTTTTTACTTACTTGTAAGTTACTGAAGACCGTATATACCATTTAGAGAGTTGTCAGGGACATTATGTGAAGTTTATACACGATATTTGAGTGGGCACATCGGGAGTATCGTCTCTGTCAGTGTTTCAAAATGGGCAAGACAAGGGATCTTTCTCTTAGAAAGGTGACTGGTAAACTGTCTACAGAAACAAAAACGTTATACGTAAGGATAAATATCAGATAGATTAAAATTTCGCAACCACTGGTGTTTAGAATGAAGAAGTCATTAGATTTCCGGCTGTGAGTACGCGCATTCTCGAGTGGGAAAATGTGGACGGAAGAAAAATTGAGTCTACAAGCGGGAAGGAAACTCATTCAACTTGCAAAGTAAAACAGAAAAGTCACATGTAAAGACCTAAAAGTTAGGCTAGAAACATATGAGATTAATGTTTGTGATTCAACTGTCCGTCGAAGACTGATCATTAGTAGATTACGTGTACGCCGTCCTCGCACGAAGCCTAAAAACACACAACAATAGCAAAGAAGAGACTCATCTGAGTAAAAAAAAATCCAACATAACTCAGAAACGAGTGGAAAAAGCTAATTAATATTAAATATCTGCTAGGTAATCTGGTGATTTGACATTGCATTCGTTAACGTGATATACCACAGTGATTTCTGTGTAAGTAGAATTGTCATACCTAGGTATAGTGCTCCTTTCCTTCCAAGTATGTTTTCGAATGAATACATCTTTGAAATTTCGGACTAACGCAACCAGTACATGAGGAGAATTGCTGTTAAAAACTTTTCGATCCAGTGTGTGGCACAAACGATGAAGCATCCTACCAAGGTGATGGTCTGGAGCGTCATGTCAACTCAAGGTGCATTGCGTATATACTTTGTACAAGGTATGATGAATCACGAACAGTACAAAAAATACTTGAAAGAAGACTTATCCAACAATTGAAACAATGGTTCCCACAGGATGACTCAATATTTGAGCACAATCAAGCACCGTGCCACATTTTGACCTAAAAGTCATATCCAAAGTCTGCTGTGCCCTTGAAATAGCCTAAATATGAATCCCATAGATAATCTGCTGTCCTCTGTGATGAGAAAACTGAAGAAAAAAGCATTACATAGAGGGTAGACCTAGTGTTGTAAAAAAAAAAAGTTTTATTTTTCTGTTTAGTTCTATTTTTCAAACCTTTTCAGTTCTTTTTCATGTTTTTTTATTTTTTTTTTACACAGCAAGTATTTAATACTTTACGCTGAAGTTAATCAATGCAATCAGCAGGATTGGAGTTAAGATTTCACACATCCATCCCAATTTACTATTGGTTTGTTTTCCTGCAGCCTTACGAGGCAAATGATGACAATATTTATGCATTCACTGCCACATTGCTATACTTCCTATATTTTGAATTTTATTTATGGCCTTTAGGCATCTAAGGCTCAGGCCGGGATCCGGGAGGGAAAAGGATTCGGGAAGGTGTTGGCCAAAGCCTATGTTGAAGGTGCCATCCCGACATTTGCCTCGTGTGACTGAAGAAAAACCCTGGGAAAACCTCAGTCAGGATCGTCGGCCGCTGGGATCGAACCCACGACCTCCCGAATGCTACGCCAACACTCTACCACTGAGCTGCGGCGGCTCGGTATACTTCCTGTATCTACACCCTGACAAACATAAAGAATTAACTAAGGACATATGGACTGAAGTTATTTGGTATAGTTTGTAATAAAATACTGATAAACCTCAAGGTAGCTGAAGAAATATTTTGAATTATAGGAAGAATTTAAGTTCCTAGAGATAATAGAACTTCAAAGACATCTTTACTGTAAACTGAAAAACTATGAATTCCTCTCATTCTGTATATACAATACGTTAATTTTTAATTACGGTATTATTCAAGAAAGATATCTATTTTTGATCATAATTACCGTCCGCAAAAATCAATTATCTTTAGCTCAAAATCCCGGGGAATAACCTTCTTCTATTTAAGAACAGAGATAAATGTTTGCGTTTACTAGTACATAGAGTTTCACTAAAAAAACTCGGTGGCATTGCTCCCTCATGTTTCGGAATCCAAGCCTCTCCATACTGTGAAATATATACAAATAGAGACAGTGTAACAAAAAATATTTTATGCTATATGCATATTTTAAAAGAGATGTATAAATGCACGATGAATACTCTTGTAAACAAACAACTACGTATAAGTTTCTTCTAATGAGTCTGTTGCGATAGGGCTCTGAGAAGTATTATTTCAAAGCATATCATAACGTAGCCACGTCCCACGGCTCTCCTCGCGGTTTTTTGAATGTATAGGAATAGCTTTCAGTAACAGTATGGGGGACATTTCAAAAAAAAAAAAAAAATTAAAATAAGGTGGCAACGCTAACAACTGAGTGCTTGGGTAGAGGGAACAACCACACTATGTTTCGATTGTGTCGAATATGTATACTCAAAGCTTGGTGCGGATACGTCGAACTGAATGGAAGTAGTAAATATTTAATTTTTAAAATTGATTGGCAACACTGTCAACCTGACAGTGAAGTACTAAAAATTTTATTTTCTGAAATCCGTTGGCAACACTGACAACCGCGGCGCCAGAAGTACCCACATGAACTGTCCCAGTACCTATTGCACATGTTAAATTTTGTGTAAATCAATGCGGATAGTCCAACGGTAAGAAATATGAAATTAAATTTTTTAATCTTTTGGCAACTTGACGGTGCCTGGAGTGCCTGTCCCAGTAACTGATGACATAGGGATGGCCAAACGGATCCGGATATTCGATATCCTCAGATCCGGATATCTGGATCCCTTTGGATTCGGATCTGGCCATCCATATAATGAACTTGTATGTTAAATTTCGTGTAAATAAATACACACGTGTAGATTTGTATTAATAAAGGCATTTCTATAAGTTGAATTTTAAAATAGGCTGGCAACACTGAGAACTGGAGTGATTGAGGTCGGGGACACTAATTTTTGTCTATTGTGTTGAATGATGTTTAAGCTAAGTTTGGGACAGATACGGTATGGAAGAATTTTTTTAAAATGATTTTTTAAAAAGTTGCCAACACAAAACTGAGCAACCCGGAATATCTCACATATATGAAATAAAAAGTAATCTAGGGTTCAATTTATGTTGTATTTCTTCTTAATTACCTATATAAAAGTCATTCTTGCTTAAAGAGACCTTGGTAGTATTACAAATTGCTCCCTAAAAAAACAAAAAAAACGAAGTTTTAGAAAGAAACGAAAGGCTTTTTTTTTTTCTATACAACACTAGGTAAATCTCATACCGTCGCTTCTTTAAATTTCTGGAGACGATAACGAAATTAAGAATTTTGTCCGAAACTTGAAGCTCGCATACCAGAAAACCTTAATTCTCTTATCAAAATTAAAGAGTATCCATACTAAATATTAATAGTGTCATTCTGTTAAGATTAAGGGAGCTTTTCCTCTGCATTTTCAAGACATTTCCATCCACGATCCCATCTTGTACTTACACGCTATACAGTTATTATTATTTCAAGTTCTGGATATCTACGCGCTATAGCAGTCAGTTGTTCTACAGTTTTGATGCTTTGTCCGCTACGTGTCGCCACTGTCTCTTCAAACTTGTACTTTGTGAATACGTGGACTTCGCTCTCTTCCTTTGTACTTGAAAACGTGTAATACACGAAATATAGTTACTTTTTTATGTGTACATGTGAATATGTGTGATCTAATATCAAAGTATAAGCTCAAAGTATTATCCTTTATTTCCTTCATTTGTCTTAAATTTACCTTATATATATATATATATATATATATATATATATATATATATATGGTATATTTATGATAAAAAGAAAAGGAAAAACTTAGAGAGTATTTCTTCCGTAGAAAAATAAACACACACACATACATTTTCACATAGTTTATTACAATATTTCGATATTAATATCGTAGACTTGCTGTAGAGGAAGAGAGACGCTCACACGTGAATCGAACAAAAGACTAGGATGACAGTAGCGGACGGTGCATCGTTTGGAGAACAGTTGAATGCTGAATGGTGCGTGGAACAATTGACAACTGTACAGCGTGTAAGTACTAGATAGGATTATGGAAGGAAAAGTGTTGAAAATGCAGAGAAAATGGGTTAGAGTTATTAAAGGTTAAGTTCACGATACATTTTCGCGCTCAAACCATGAATAAAGGCCTCTTCCCACAGACGGCGTGTTGAGGTGCTGGTCGTAGAGGGTAAAATGTGGATTCTAGCAACCAGGAAAGATAGGTCAAAATTGGTGTTGTAAGACTCGGTGTGTAAGGAGACTGGGGCATCATGTTTGTTAATAGTGCAAAAGTGGCGATTGTTATTAACACGAACGTTGAAAAATCCACCTATTCCCCCCACATAAAAGGCATCACAAAATTTGCAGGTTAGGATATACAGTTTCTTCCATAAAATAAGAACCTTCGTCCCTTAGCTGAAACAATATCTTTTAACAACCCACAGGGCACGTGCTTCTAACCGCATCGTAAATACTAACAGATGAACGACGTTGCCAACCTCCATAAAAATAAAATTTTACTTCCACCAAAAATAAACGCTTCGTCAAAACTTCATTAAGAAATATAAAGTTGATCTGAATGAGTTTGTCAGTAATGCTTGAATTGTAATCGAAAGGACCCAGATTCGATTTCCAGTCCCGGTGAACCTGACTGGTGTTTTCCGTTTTCCCTCGGTAATATGTCGATAAATGAGTCCTAGTGATTGTTATTATTATTATTAGAGATATTTTACATAATTTGTATAAAAATATGGCAGAAACAAGAAATAGAGTCTGGCCACCCCCACCCCCCCAACGAAAAAAGTTCTGGCCAATGATTTACATAATTAGACGACTTAATTATATATGAATTTTTGAATTTAGTTTTAAGGCCTTTAGGCAACTTTTGTTCAAGCTGGATGGTGGATGATGATGGGATGAATTGATGGAATGATGAAAGTGGGAGGACCTGGCAGACTTTCTTTTTACCACCTTATAGGAAAACCCCATTGTTGTCAATAGTCGATATACTGTTGAAGTGCTATATGGGAATTCATACTAAGTTCCAGACGTTTTCTTACGGATTGCGTCTGTGAGCAGCTCTACCAAAGGTGACGTTCCGCTCTTGTAAAATTCGTACACTGTTTGCCGTAATAAATGTCGAGTGAAATCGTCAATCTTATCGAATTCAACTTTCTACTTGTTCACTTTCTTCTTTGTTGGAGTTTGGTAACTGTCCGAATCGGCAATTTTTGAAATTCTTTTTATTGTCGATTCACTGACACCTGTTGCCGCTTCCGTTAATGTATTAATGTTCTTGCTCAGCAATACCCCTTTATTGCCCACAACACCACTAATAAAATTATGTACATTTTTTTTTTACTATTTTCACAGTTTGCTTTCCTAATTTTGCCCCTTTTCCAATTACACTATCGTTCTTTGTTGGTGTATATTGTGTAGAAGGCCCAGCAACAGCATTGTCTCCTTGATCCCTTTGCGAAGAAGGTCCAGCAACAGGCTCTCTATCTGCAACTTTACCTGACAACCACGGTCTAAAAAAAATCCGACATTCTGCTTTTCTTTTCCTCAAACAAACACAAACAAACTCAAACTAAATTTCTAGAGGGTGTAAACCCTGCAAAAATCAGGAAGGCAATAAACTTTTTACGACACGACCCTGTCACTTCCTTTGCGCAGTAGGGGGTTTCTGGGGGAAATGTTTTGGAAAAAAAGTTCTTAAGAAATAAAATACTTTATATAACATTAGAGATGTGGCATGTACCCTTGGGATTTAGGGTGTATTGGCCATTAGAAGTATTAATACTGACTGTGGGAGAAGTGATGAAAATGAAGCAGGTCTTACATCTGTGTCTCATGCATGCATTGGCGCCGGTTTGGGATGGTGGTGAGGAAAGATTTGTACGGACTAAGATGTTTCTAATATTAGATGGATGTTGAAAAACTAATCTAGGTTTGGTGGGGAATGCTGATCTTGTGTCTGGGTCAGATTGGAGAATGTGGAAATGAGAGTGTAGGATTTGTTTGATCTTGGTTAGTTTAGGATGGAACTGGGTGATTAGAGCCGGTGAGGTGAGCGACGGTGGGTTGGAGGTTTGAGTGGGTTGAATTGTGAGGATGCACGAAGAATCTGTCTGGTTACAAGGTTAGGTGGGTAGCCACGTTTGACTAGAGCTTCCTGGAGGCGTTGGTTGTAAGTTTCAGTAGCAGAGGTGGTGGAATTCAAGCGTTGTCTCTGAGTGCAAGGGAGAAAGGAATCGCTTTCTTGGTGTGGTAAGGGTGGGAACTTGAGTGGTGTAAATACTACATGTGTTTGGTAGGTTTTATGTATGGGTATAAGACATTGCCACAGAAAAAGTTTGAGAGGACACGGTAACTTGGAGCGGCTAACCTGCAATACTGTCTGCCATGCCTTTGTGACGTTATATAAATATATTTATTTTAGTAAAATGTAGCTTAATTTTAGCTGAGAAGGGAGATGGAATTTTTGCACATAGCTAGTGCATGAACGTACTTCATCAAAGTAGATGTATAATATTTAATTAAACTGTATATATATGACAATGTCTATTGATCTTTTCTAGTCAATGGATAAGAGATTCATATCATTACTATGACAGGATAAGGCTTTCGGATCAATCACCACTGGCGGGAGTATACCAAGTATCTGGATACATTTTTTCCAGCAAGGAACCAGCTATCGTAAGAGTAAGTTTAGTAAATCTGCTTCTTTGATAACCCGGAATTCAATTCTCTACAAAATTTAGACAGTTTAAATACAAAAACGTCTTAAATCACCAGATAATTTTATCTGCAGTAGAAGAAGTATCTCGTTTCAGTCAGCAATTTGCAGGAAGGAAATTGGGCTTCTGAAAGAAAATGGGAAAGTTTACTGGAAGGGTAGAAGAAAATTCTTTTAACATTGTTCAAACAGAACGGTTGGGTTACTTGGAGAGATATGATGACTACGTTTTTTAAGCATGTAATTAGGACAATATTATGAAGGTGCTTTTGCGTGTGCTGATTGTAAAATGAATGTGAAAACAAAAATGATTCAAATTACGAACAGAATAGTCAATTAGATCGATTCCATAGGTAAAAGTTGGTCATGTTTATGGTGAAAATAAAAAAATATTTTGATAGCTATTGTAAAATTGTCTTCACAGTTGACAGGATTATTTGATGATAAATGTTTTTAAATCATGCTGTAGAGTATAGTGTAATTCGTAAATTCAAAATAAAATTATTATGGTAAGATTACAGGGGTGGATTTCGGTTTCATTTTTTTGGCCTGGCCCACTGCTCGGAGTGGGTACGAAAATGGGAAGTAAAAATGAGTCATAACAGAATTTTGCTCTGTCACACCAGGGGTCTGGAAACATTTGGTTTGACCGGGCGAGGCTGGGCCAGGGCCTAAATCCACCCTTAGGTAAGAACAATGAAGAGTCAATAGAATAATTTTTTTAACGGAATGGATAGAAAAGGAAGATTTCACTCAATATTCCAGGTGAGTGTTATTCATTCATCTGGTGAATATTGACGAAAAGACCTACAAAGCCAGATAAGATATTTTGTAAACTATATATATATGTATTTTAAGTTGTTAATTCAAAAGTTTTTCATGTTAGTTTATCACTTATTCTTTCAGACGCCTTGAGGGAAAATAAGCCTACATTTAATATTATTCGAATAAGCATGTGCTTTTGAAACAGTCATTTTTTTACGCGAGAAGTTCAACTAATTTAAAAGACTGACTTACGTGTGGTCAGCTTCTTGTTGGTGGATTTTTTACATTATCACCGTTTCTCCTGTGACTGGAAGCTTCATCCGGTTAAACGAGACTGTAATTGTTTCACTAGTTGGAAAATTTTAATTCTTTAAAATTACTTTGATTCTCGTGTGTCCGGCATTAATATTTTGATAATTCTTGGCTGAAATCGTGGATGTAGGTTTCAAATTCAAAAGCTGGATATTTACCAACTGAAAAGGCAGGAGTCAAAAATCCAAGAAACAAGACACACGAAAGGTACTTGCATCGGAGAAATTGCTTTTTATAGTGCTGGATTTTTTATTATTATTATTTTCATGTGTTTATGTAGCACTCCCAAATATATGTATTTATTTGAACCCCAGAAAATTAACTTCTGTCTAAAATTTTACTTTATTTTATAGTTACTTATACAGTTATACCATCTTTTTGTAACTGAATTTAACTTAATTGAATTTGTTTGTGGCCTTTAGACATCTATAGGTGAGGCCGTTGAAATGAACTGACAAGCTTATAAAACACCGAATGAAAAATCTCGTACTTTTGAGGAAGTCTATTGGTGATTACATTAAATACATAACATTCCCAAACATTTCAGTATATCCATGTGTTTATAAGACTTCTTCAGCAAATAAGAAGAAAAAGTGAGGTTAAAGTAGTATTTTAATATTGATAGATCTAGTCATATGTTAGTATTGTAAACTTATGAGAGAATAGTATTTCATCAAAGACTGAAAGAAAACATTGGGTATGTGATACTTCCAAAAGAGAAGAATGGGAAACTCAAGAGGCCAATTGCAAAGACGCAGTTTAGTCTTAGTCTAAGTCAGGTTCAGGCTTAAACATTAATTTTTGAATGCACCAGCTCAACTTAAACCATGGTCTAGCCTAGGTCTACGTCTATGCAGTTGGGCGTAGTTTGGAAATCATGACTGAAAAGAAATAAGAAAGTTGGGCTGCTTTGTCTCTAATGTGAGGAGATAAATAATAAGAGAGTCAACGTTTGTAGGAGAGGAGGAGAAACGAAGGAAACTGTGTGATCGCAAATGGGGACGAAGAGGAATATAAACCATTTACTTTGACCTAACAGATGTAACAATTTAATTCTTTTCTGTGTTGCATTTGTTAGATTATGAAATAATGTATAGAAGTTAATTTCTGAACAATGAGGTTAATTTTTCTGTCAGAATATTACTGTCGTTATAGTATTGCCCCGGTGCACAGAAAATGATCACCGAAAATTTCTGCAAGATTAGTTTACATGGAACCGAGTGCCGATAATATTTGTAAAAAAAACTTTATTTTTTATATGGGCCAGTCTAGTAACTTTGGACTTCGGCCCTTCACGATTCGCCTTTAGCTGTTAAGTGTTAAAATCCACACCCATGCCCCTGCCGGGACTCGAACCCGGGACCTTCGAGCCGATGGCCTACCGCCGCAGACCGCTCGGCTAACCGATAATATTTGTATCCCTTTTTCTGAAAGAGACTTTGATTGACATTTCAATCTAAATAAATTGGGATCCAGCACACGAGGACGTATGTTGGGTTTTTATATATACAATCTTTTCCTTAATACCAGTCCCAAACCTGTCCGCTCTGTCCATTTTCCTTCCACCAGTTGAAAACGCTTTTGCGAAACGTACTGTTTTTCTATTGTGTTTCTGTTGTTATTGTACATCTGTCTCAAAAATCTACCATATAAGTATCCTTTTTTTCTACCTGTTTTACCATATATATATAACTAGTACAAAGGAACACCGGGAGGGAAATTTAAGGTAAATTTAGTACAATGGCCTAGCAGATATGGAATTCTTCATTAACCAGAGACCCAAACCTCATATCCCAACCACAGCTTTCTTTCCTAACCTGGCCAACCTAGTTCTCACATGTAACAACTTCACCTTTTACGACAAACACTATCTTCAGATCCGAGGCACAGCCACGGGTATGAGAATGGCATCTTCTTATACTAATCTGTTTATGGGCAAGTTTGAACATGATTTCCTGCAAACAAACTTTTACCCCTCTACTCTGGATAAGATTCTTGGACGATATAATGATGCTATGGACTCATGTTGAAACCAGTCTCAAGACATTCCTAGAACAACTGAACCAATTCCGTGTTGTCCAGTTCACTTTGTCTATTTCCGACAAAAGAGTCACATTCCTTGACGTGGACATCACTTTAGAAAACAACACCCTGACCACTTCCGTTCACGTAAAACCCACCAACCATATGCAGTATTTACACTACTCAAGTTCCCATCCTTACCACACCAAGAAAGCAATTCCTTTCTCCCTTGCCCTCAGAGGACAACGCCTGAAAACCACCACCTCTGCTGCTGAAACTTACAAACAACGCCTTCAGGAGGCTCTAGTCAACCGAGACTACCCTTCGAACCTTGTAACCGAACAGATCCTCCGTGCATCCTGACGCATTCAACCCATCGGCTCTAATCACCCAGTTCCATCCTAAACTAACCAAGGTCAAACAAATCCTACACTCTAATTTCCACATTCTCCAATCTGACCCAGACACAAGATCAATATTCCCCACCAAACCTAGATTAGTGTTTCAACATCCATGTAATCTTAGAAACACCTTAGCATGTACAAATCCTTCCTCACCACCACCTCAAACCGGCGCCCATGCATGCATGAGACACAGATGTAAGACCTACTCCATTTGCATCACTTCTCCCACAGTTAGTACCAATACTGCTAATGGCCAATACACCCTAAATCCCAAAAGTACATGCCATATCTCTAACGTTATATACATTTTAACCTGCAAATTTTGTGATGACTTAATGGGGTGAAACAGGTGGACTTCTCAACGTTCTTATTAATAGCCATCGTCACTTTTACACTATTAACAAACCGGATGTCTCAGTTTCCTTGCACACCGAGTCCCACAATACCAATTTTGATCTATCTTTCCTGGTTGCCATAATCCACATTTTACCCTCTACGACCAGCACCTCAACATGCCGTCTGTGGGAGAATGCCTTTATTCATGGTTTGAGCGCGAAAATAAAACCTGACCTTAACCTCCAATAATTTATCTCCCTTTTCCTCTGCATTTTCAACACATTTTCCTTCGACGATCCCACCCTGTACTTACACGCTATACAGTTATTATTATTTCAAGTTCCGGATATCTACGCGCTACAGCAGTCTTTTGTTCTCTAGTTTTGATGCTTTGTCCGCTGCGTGTCGCCACCACTGTCTCTTCAAACTTGTACTTTGTGAATACGTGGACTCTCTTCCTGTGTACTTGAAAACGTGTAATACACGAAATATAGTTACTTTTTTATGTGTACATGTGAATATGTGTGATCTAATATCAAACTATAAGCTCTAAGTATTATCCTTTATTTCCTTCATTTGTCCTAAATTTACCTTATATATATATCACTAATACAGGGGAAAGCCGGAAGGGCAATTTAAGGTAATTTTATGATAAAAAAAAGTAAAGATACTTACAGCGTATATGTTCCGTAGAAAAATAGACACACACGTACACAGTACTAATTTTCGCATAGTTATTGCAATATTTCGATATTAATATCGTAGACTTGCTGTAGACGAAGAGAGACGAACACACACGGATAGAAAAAAAGATTAGGACGACAGTAGCGACACGTAGCGGACGGTGAATCGTTTGGAGAACAGTTGAATGCTGAATGGCGCGTGGAACAATTGATAACTGTACAGCATGTAAGTACTGGATAGGATTGTGGAAGGAAAGGTGTTGAAAATGCAGAGAAAACTGGTTTGAGTTATTGAAGGTTAAGTCCAGGATACATTTTCGCGCTCAAACCATGAATAAAGGCCCCTTCCCACAGACGGCGTGTTGAGGTGCTGGTCGTAGGAGGTAAAATGTGGATTCTAGCAACCAGAAAAGATAGGTTAAAATCGGTGTCAGCAGTACTTAAATCACTTGAACATCAAGGCATCGAAAGTGCATACATCAAGTTACTGCGAAACATTTACTCGACTGCCACTTCTGTCATTAGGCTGCATCAAGAAAGTGAAAAATTTAAAGTTATAAAGGGGGTAAGGCAAGGAGATTCAATTTCTCCGAAACTGTTTTGTGCGGTCCTGGAGAGAGTGTTCCAGAATTTAAACTGGGATGAAGTGGGAATTAAAATTAATGGCGAATATCTTCATCATTTACGGTTCGCTGATGAAATAGTCCTGTTTGCTTCAAGTGCAGAAGAACTACAAACCAGAATGGAAGAACTGAGTAACGAGAGTTCGAAAATCGGCCTTAAAATGAAGTTAAGTAAAACAAAAGTAATGTACAATCAACATGCTGCAAAGAATGAAGTGAAGATTAACGGAGAGACAATAGGCATAGTTGATGAGTATGTTTACCTAGGCCAGCTTAAAACATCGAATGCAAAGTTGACTGATGAAATAAATAGAAGATGTAAAATGGCGTGGAGTTCTTTTGGAAGACTACACTTCATTTTCAAAAGCAAACTTCCAATGTGTTTGAAGCGTAAAGTTTATAATCAATGTGTCTTACCTGTAATGATGTACGGCTGCGAAACTTGGACATTGAATGCGCAAACGACTCAAAGATTGAGAGTCACACAAAGAGCAATGGAGAGGTGCATGCTAGGAATAACCAGGAGGGACAGGAAGAGAAATGAATGGATTCGCGCACAAACAAAGGTAGAGGATGTAATCAAGACTGCGAAGAAGATGAAGTGGAGATGGGCCGGTCACATAGCTAGACGAACAGATGGAAGGTGGACGACAAATGTACTACAGTGGATTCCTAGAGAAAAGAAACGACCGAGACGACGTCCAAATGTAAGATGGGTAGATGAAATCAAGCGTTTTTCAGGAGCTACATGGATGAGGATATCAGCAGACCGAGATATGTGGAAAGAAAAGGGGGAGGCCTTCATCCAGCAGTGGATAGAAAACGGCTGAATATGATTATGATGATATATATATATATATATATATATATATATATCAGCTCCTGCGTAGCCTAGTCGGTAGTGCGCTCGACTTCAGCGCTAGCGGTCCCGGGTTCGATTCCCGGTGGGGGCGGTGTTGACTCAGCATCGTGAGGACAATTGGGGAGCTGCTGTGAATAAAAGACAGTGGCGATCACAGTGAGAGCTTCGGCTCTCCTCTCCCAACCCGCCTGGTCAGCGTGGGAGCAGTAGACCAACTCCTCCCTTCGGGGAGAGACCTCATCCACTAGTGGATTGAATATGGCAGTGATTTATTATTATATATATATATATATATAGAGGGTTACTGGTAATTCGACGTATTTCTTTGAAGATGTGATAGTACGGCTAATTTACAATAAGTTGAACCCCATGATTATAATACAAAAGTTGATAGTTTTCGAGATATGTACATTTTAGTGTTTTCGTAGAAAAATGCTCCCGATTGAATTCTACCACGGTGAATTACAAATCGGTAAACATGTTTGATTAGGATATTTGGTAATTACTTGTCAGTGAAAGTGATAGAAGATTCTACTGAAGTGAAATTATACCAAAGTGTCAATATGAAAAGAACAAAGGGTGTAAAGTGCAATGGATAGCAATAAATTACAAAGGAGTGGCAGCGTCATGTGAAGTGATTAACAAACTGTGAGAAGACATGCAACGTACAAATAATCTTAAAAACTGCGTTATTTCATGGACTTTCGTTTGCGGTATGGAAATCTACGAAAGACGTGCTAGTTTTTCAATAAAAGAAGATCAGTATTAAAATGAGTAGTGTGTCCATCCACACTACTGTATGAAGGTATGTATGTACCTACTACCCGCCCCACCCCAACATTGTATAGTACAGTATATAGTTGAATAATTTCTGAGCAGTTCAAGAAAACTGACAGAGTTGAACAGTTTTATCGAACTTCAAAATTGAGTGGGAGGTAAAGTAGATTACAGATAGATTCTACAAGGAGGTAAAGTAGATTCTAGAATATCTCCAAATTTTAACAGATTTAAAATTACACTTAAATGTCTGCACGTTAATTTTATGGGTTTTAGGTAATGTTTGGTGGTTGGTTATAACATGAGGAGAATAATACAGATTTTCAGTTTGGTCTTACTACATTGATTTTTCCTTACGATGTCTAGATTTCAGAAGTACCGCTAAACATACGATTGTTTTAGAGCTAAGACTCACTTCCACCCGCTGAACAGTTCATCAGAATTCTGAAGAAAACTACAGATAATTCTGAGTAGCCGAACATGCCTAATATCTTATAGTGAGAATGGTGCCTAATTTAATAAATTTATTTCAGAATCAATATTTGGAGAACCTTGTTCCATTGTATCGAGCAGCTACTCCAGATGAACTCAAATTGTGCCCAGGAAGATGGAATTATGGCTCCTTTTTTACAACTCTGTTGATTGAGTGCAGAAAACTGCAGCCATGGCTAATGGAAAGGTAATAAAATGATTTATTAGCTATCTTCAAACATAAGTGTATGTGAACATTTTATTTTTATGGACGGTATATGTCGAATACTTGCCTTCAGACAGTTTCTAATATTCTTTTTCAATATTATAATGGTATAATGTTCTTCCTTTTTATTGTTAGTTTCTGTTACAACTGTCACATCGCATGTTTGTAACTACAATGTTTTAGATTATGTTAAAATTCGACAACTTAAGTGCCCATATCATTAATTTTATCTTTTATAGTTCAAGTATACAACTTGAATTAGACATGTAAGCTTCTGGTGTTCTAGTAATGCTGCAATATAAGTTCGTTTTTCAGTGAACACGTATGAAATTAATCTGCTGAGTATTGTATAAAGTATTACAAGAAAAGTTGTATTTGCAAGAATTTACGCCTGGATAAAATAGCGCGTATTAAAAAAGAGGTGTATTGTTCTCATGGGCTACACTTCTAAGTAAGACTTATAGAGTTGCAAATATAACGATACAAATATGTAACAAAGCGTCGATTATAACGAAGGAACATCTTTTGTGACACCGAAGTCGATACCAAAATAACGAACACAAGAAAGTCAACATGTATACAACAGAGTCACTTGCTGACATTTTGATAGAACGACACAAACTAACTATACAGAGAGCAGTCGTAAACTCTACACAGAGTGAAAATACAGGACAATTGCACAACATATTTATTTAAAAAATATCTTCCTTGTAAAAAAAATATCATTTTATTTCAATCCATCGATTCTTTGTGAAAGTAGTCATCGAACATTCAAATGACACAAAATATCATCAGTACCTGCAAATTGAACTCAAACCCTAAGTTTCTTTTAAGTTATACTATATCGTAATGACCAGCGTGTATAGCGAACACGTGGACATTGTATAAACAATAACATACATGTTTATAGAACAAACATGTGGTTATGTAAGTAAACAAATCATACATATACATTGGAGCAGACGACGGTCAACTCCTCAAGCTAACACCAGATGGAGCAAATAATGGAAGATAGAGGGAGCTGGAGTCAAGTAAGAGAAACAAGAGGAACCACCCCTACAATCACCTTTAAAAAGGACCTGCACAGAGCAAGAGCCATCACTCGTTTCCCTGGGTGGTCAGCTCCTCTCCTTCAACCGTTCGCAGTTTGCTAAGAAACTGGAACATCCTGGTACGTAGTTCGCTAAGGAACTGGTACTATCCTGCACAGGTAGTTCGCCAAGGAACTGGTGTGCACTCTCACATATAAACCCTAACTTAACCTGTACGTAGTTCGCCAAGGAACTGGTACAACTTCCCGACACGCAGCTTGCCAAGGAACTGGTGTCATCCTATTTTCCACAATCTATAACTGATCACTCTAAAGAATAAGATATCTTTATAATCGTCCATACTCAAATACCTGTAAACTGTATTCTTCGGGACGGTAATTTTATTAACTTTGTTCTTGTATATAAATAAAGGGTTGAGGGCTGAAAACCAATCCCGTGTATCTTTGACTTTACCAATTCAAAACTAAAGGGAACATTACGTGGTGATAGGCGTCGACTTCACATTTTAAGGGTGAAGAAGACAAAAAGTGAATAAAGAGTGCACAAAAAGAAAGCCCAAAATACCTATTATATTTTATCTTGTCAAGCGATTATATTCTATTCTTCAGTATCACTGTTTGTCTGATAAATGGTTAATAGTGCTAGGTTAGGATAGAGAATCAGATTTTCAAATGTCATTTCATAAACTTCCCATAAAACACTTTTATGAGTAAATGCCAGTAAACACAAGATCTGGTGGTCGAAACACAAATTTTGAAAAAGAAAAAGAAAATAGCGAAAACGGCGAGATGGCAACTCCATTAAAGCCATCCTTCAATTTGCCTCACTTAACAAAGTTTTCTGGACACATCAACGAGGACCCGGACAGATTTTTTATGTTATTCGAACATTTAGCTTCTTTGCAACAGTGGGACGATACGAAACGCAAAGAGCTATTGCCAATGTATCTTCAGGATACAGCTTTGGATTTGGTATTCCAATTAAAATCCCAAAATCTTCTAGGCGAGACAACTTACGCACAATTGAAAGATAAGCTTATCAGGCTGTGTAGACCGAAAATACCACTTTATAAAGCGAAAATGGAATTAAATGCGATGCAGTAATATCTAGATGAACCTATTGACTTCTATTTTCTACGGAAATTACGAGCAATAAGGCACAACATTCCGGACGCAACAGAGGAACAGAAATTTCATTTTTTGTCATTAGGACTTAAAAAATAATTTCTTAAGAATATTGCGTTAGATCACTACGCATCCGTGAAGGATTTACAACAACGTTTGCACGCACTTGAAGCATCAACGGACTTACTAGGGACAAGAGAATTCATGGGAAAATCTCAAGCATTGCTAGCATTAATGGACCAAGTACAACAAAGTCAGACTTCAAGAACTTCAATCAATAATCCAGTTCGGCAATCAGAGGGACAGATGTATCCACAGATGGACTACCAGAAGCTATACAGCCAGTTGCAAAATAGTCACATTTCGCATATACAAAATATGAGCCTTTTCCTCAAATTCAACACCAACAATCGGCAACGACACAAACTTTACCACCATGGACCACACAGGAACCCGTAATAGACTTTCGAAATGGAGAACCAGAACCACTTGGTCAAGTATATTCCTTCCAGCCATCCTCAAGCATAAGAACGTTTCTACCATGGTCAAAACCTGAGCTACCTAACGAAATACCTGTATTTCAACCAACAAATTCACAAAGTAACCAACCCATGCCCCAACCGCCCATTCTTGCTTGGTATAGCAACCAACCAACACCCCCTGGAAAGGAACCCGTCAAGCACATTATTGACACCTAAACCTACCAAAATACAACGAATCAATCCTGTTCCTAGTCAGACAATCCAACCTCAAAATAATTTAGAGAGTATCACCAATAAATTGGCCGAATTGTCGCTAATGGTTATTAAAAATAATAGTAGCCAGAAGAAAGACTACAGGAAGAACGGGAACAAGAAGTACTATAATAATAAAAAAGGGAGCAAAAATGAGGCACAAAATAACAAAAAAGATGGTGAAAAAATCAAAGTGGATCAAAGTATGTGCCGCATGTTTTAAGCCAGGACACTCAGTACAGATTTGTTGGTACCGTGAAAAGAAGGACACGGATTTGGGAAACTAAGGACCTCGTCCCGGATCCAGAATAAAAACCACAAAGGTCCGCGGACGCAAAAAGAAACAAAAAGTGAGACAGTTCAACTTTCACCAAAAGAACGCAACTGATTCATCAATAATTTATGGTCAGTTGACAAACAACAAAAATAGGGAATTAGTGAGATATAATACCGACGAAAACAAATCTCTGATCAATGTACGCATTGGTGATGAAATAATTCCTACTGTAATAGATCCAGCTAGTACAATTTCCATATGGTCTAGATCTCAAATACCAAAAAATTGTAAATTAATACCGTACGTCACAAATGTCCGTGGTATTGCGGGGAGAATTGTCCAAATGAATTTTATTGCATTTATTAAATTCAAAATAGGGAACACTTATTCACATTATTTGATCAAGAACACATCGGACCTTTAATCGGACAAGATCTTTTAAAGAGATTACAAGCAAAGTTGGACTTGGAAGAAAATATTATTCGTCCAAGTGACTGCGAATCGGGCGGCCCGGGTTCAAATCCTGGCCAGGATACTGGAGACTTTTCTCGCAGTGTTCCCATGTCCATGCCATGCCAATCCCTGGCTCTCTGAAGTACACTCAGCCTCCTATCAAATTGAGTACCAGAGTGTTCTTGGTATTCCTGGGCACTTTGGGAGGTAAGGGCGGTTGAGCGTGGGACTGACCACACCACTTCACTTCGTTCCGTAGGTCGAGAATGAGTGGAGCGCTACTTCCACATCCCGCATGTGCCGTTTACGGCGCGTGCGCATTGTATAGGGGATAGCTTTACCTTTTATCTATTTTTTATTATTATTATTTTGCCTTGGCTCTTTTGTATTTACTTTTATTATTATTGGTTTTGAAATTTTTATTGTTTATTTTTACTCGTATTCTTTATTTTCTCAGTTTTAAAATAACTGACTTATTTTTCATAAGGAAGCTATATTTACGTTTGTGTTTTGTGACTCTTTGGGGAGTACAAAGTAGGAAGAAGGCTGTAAATTTGTTCTTGTCTTATTGAGATGTGTACTTTTAACTGCTACAATTTCATAACAATTTAGTTTGATGTTCAGAAAAGATTATTAAATTTTCATTACTCATTCTTAAATAATTTAAAACCATGATTTATTAGTAGACGATTTTTTATTTCTGGCAAAAATTAATGTAATTTAAAATTAATACAGCAGTATGGCAGGATCTTCATGTTCATGTAGACGTTGTATCGCAATCTCTCTCCAGATATCCTTCGGGAATTTCGTGCGATGATTAACAGAGGCATCTAATTACATTCTTCTTGAGATTTTGCTTGCTGCTGTGAATATCTGGAATATTAATCACGCATATCAAAATATACTGTATGCACATAATTTTTTAAAGAAATAAAATGATACAATATTCTAGACAAAATGCTTTTAAAGAAATTGAATTACAGGTTTCTGGAAAACGGTGGCAAAGTAGAAAAGAGGTCTGTTTCAAGTTTTCAAGATCTTGCCCACCAATACGATATTGTAATGAACTGCACAGGACTGGGGGCCAAGTATTTGTGCAATGATCAGAAATTGGTACCAATTCGGGGACAAGTGTTTAAGGTAAGTGTCTTACATTCTTTGTAACTATTCTTTTGGCGTGAATGTACTCACACGAATAGAACTGCAGAAAACAAAGAGTACACGAATGAAGAAGGTCTGTTAGTTGTTGAACATCTGACAGGAGTATGGAATGACTACACAGAACGAAAAATAAACGCACGAAAATAATTTTCTGTACGAAAATATTCAAAGCTAATAATTAAACCGGAAAACAGAAGGAAATCATTCAAAAAGTGAAAACACACAAAACCGAAAATAAGAGGAAATATATATACTTGGGTTCCTGATCTCCGTTGTAGCAGTCACGTGAGATATAAACTAGGCTAAGGATGCTGCTCATAGAAGCACTCTTAAAAAACGATCTCTCAAAAGGGCATATGATAACAGTATGTTTGCTCTTTTTCATTGCACCACATTACACTGCGCAACAAGAAAAAAGTTGATTTTTTTTTTCATATATGAAATACGCTGAACACAAATCCGTTGTTAGTTTGGTTCAAATATGGATATTTAAGAAAATATTACAATTTTTCGATATATGCGATTGTTATGCGCGGCTGACAAACGATCGCAAGTTTGCACATTACACAATACATGTTTCTCGCATTCACTTCAATACTGCTGCTGTCGATCAAGGCGATATCTCTAGTTCATTCACTATTGCGAATTGCAGTCCTATCATCTTAGCTGAGGAATTAACGCCACGTGTAACGTGTGTATTTCTGGACTTGTTGGATGGTGTGAATCATGGCTAGTTCTCGGCATTGCAAACTGTCTGCAGACTCATTCTGCTAAGTGCGTGGATGCTGTATAATCCCTAAACGGGTGAAAGATAACACCGTACCAGAGACGAAGCTTTGTGTTGTATATGCAGCATATTTTGAAGTAACTCTTGGTGACCAGGACCGGCTATAAGCTTATGCGTTGTATGGTCTATTGCTCTGTATTAGAAGGTAGGTTACATAGATCCAAGGAGAGTGTACAATTTGCAATTCTTCATTTTTCATGGGAATCATCCATTCTTCATGACAACTGCTTCTTTTGTGTTGTAGACGTTAGTTGGCGCTACAATCCTGGGTGGACCTTGGTCTCTATGCTTCTCTGCACTTGGATATATCCCTCCATCCGATAACCCATTGTTCTCAGATCACTAGACACGTCGGCCAGCCACCTTGTCTTTGGTCTTCCTCTCCTCCGAGTAGCATACATTTGTCCATCCAGCATCTTCTTTGAGATATCACTATTTGCCATTCTTTCTACGTGACCAAGCCATCGAATTCTTTGGGATTTTATAAACTTAATTATTGTTTCCCCTTTTATTATCGTTTCCAGTTCTATGTTGCTTCTAAGTCTCCACTCTTCGTTTTCTTTCACTGGTCCATATATTTTATGAAGAATTTTCCTTTCAAAAATGCTAATCTTTCTTTACTGTTCTTGTGTGAGCGTCCATGTTTCTGAGCCGTATGTTGCTACTGGTCTTACCAGGGTGTGGTATACCATTAACTTGTTGCTTCTTAATATGAGTTTACTCTTAATTGTTTGTTTGCATAATATACTTTATTTTCTTGCATTATTATTTCAGTAATACATTCCATTTTTCGTTTGTATTGTTCACCACGTTGTCTAGATACTGGAAGCTTTGTACTGTTTCGAAGGTTGTTCGTCCTACCTGTAGGTCGCTGGTATTAAGTCCATGTTCTTTTGTAGATATTACCATATATATTGTCTTCCTTTCGTTCACTTTTAGCCCCAATTTATTGGATTGCTCTTCTAGCTGTTGGTAGACTTACTTCAATTTGTTTTGCGTTCTTGCAACTATTACTATATCATCTCCATAGGCGCAGATTTGGCGAAACTTCGTAAATATTCGTATTGTGCTCCTTTGATCGATCTTTTAGCAACCAATATGTAGGGCAGTATGAATAATTGAGTATAAAGCCCGCCTCCTTTTCTAACGCCGCCGCTGTATTCAAAGCTGTTGCTTAATCCGTTTACACTTTCACTTTGGCTGTGCTGTTTCTTAGGGTCTTCTGTTTAAAGAGAAGAATAGCAGATGCAGAATTTGATTATATTCGTAATGCCTTTCTGTTTTATTATGAATAACTGGTCAGTGGTACGCCTGTTCTTATGGAATCCACACTGATAATCTCCAATAACGTTCTCTGTGTAGGTATTTAACCCCTCGTTTAAGATCCTTGATATTACCTTGTGTACCTACTACATTTAATAAATAAATTCCTCTATAGTTGTTGCTGTCGTCTCTACCTCTTTTCTTGAATATAGGGCATAAGATACTTGCCTTCCAGTCTTTCGGGATCTTCTCGTCCTCCCATATTATATTTATGAGCTCATGGATCTGTTTAGTTAATTCTCTTCCTCCATATTTGATCATCTCCGGGGCGATGTTATGTTCGCCTGGCGCTCTTCTATTCTTCAATATTTTTTGTACTTTTTTCTACGTCTTCATCTGTCGGAGCTTCTGATCTTTCTTCTTTGTTGTTCTTTCCGTTAATATTTACTTCTCCAGAGCTGTCTACTTTTCCAGTATCCTGCTCGTTGGTATCATCATCTCTCTTATTTAGAACTTCACAAAAGTGTTCCACCCATCTGTTCATTATTTCTTCCTGATTGTAAATATTACGTCTTCTAACTCCAACTGCCACGTTGATTGGGTTGCTACCTTTTACCCATCTTGCTCAGTGTACTATAGAGTTTTTGCTTTTCGTTTTGTTTGCTCAGTTGTTCTAGTTGTTTCGTCTTGCTCTTACAGATTTTCTTTCCATGTTTCCTTAGTTCTTGGTACTTATCATTGTTTTTGCGTGTCTCTTTCTGCAGAATCCTTAACCTTTCTTCAATCTTTTTTTTTAATTGCTTTTCTGCACTCTTCGTCAAAACACTCTATTACTTTTCTTCCTTCTTATTTTCCACTACCTCTTCACTAGCTGCTACTATCTTCTCTTTAATTTCACTTTAATTTAATTTCACCTTCTGTTGTGCTGCTTCCTTATGTTGTGTGTTCTACAGGCCCTGAAGATCTTGCAGTTTTTCTTCAGATTTGTTGGTATGCTTACCTTCCTGTTTTTGTCATAAGTAATTCCAGTTTCTCGTTTTCTACTACTGTTTATTCTTTCCCTTACTTTAGTTTTAACTATAAAGTGATCTGAATCACAGTTGGGCCCTCTGCAGCTTCTGACTTCTGTCACTGATGATCCATGTCTTATGGAAACTAGAATATGGTTTATTTGGTTTACCTCATTGGAACCAGAGATCTTCCATGTACTTAAGTTAATCTTCTTGTGCGGAAATGCTGTGCTTTTGATATAGCCCTATTGTTTCTGATTGCAAATTGAATGAATAGCGAGCAGTTTTCGTTGCTCTGTTCGTGTAGTGTGTGTTGACCTAAAACCTGGTATTTTGCGCTGCCTATTTTATCGTTGAAATCTCCCATTATTATCTATTAACCCATTTTTTGGGGTTTTGTTATGTGCACATTCTAACTTGTTATAGAAGCCAGCTTTTTCTTCTCATCATCTGTTGGAGCATACGCAGATATTGTCAAATTTCTTAACTTTCCTTTGATTCTAATTTTACATAGCCTGTCGTTCACTGTTTCAACTTCTAATAAGCTTTTCTCTGATCCTCTTTGTGATTAAGAATCCGGTGTCCAACTGTTCTGTTCTGCTTTCTGGGCCGCTATATATCAGCGCGAAGTTCTTCTTACAGATTTCTCCCTATCCTTGCCACCTGATTTCCTGTAGCTACTAGATCAAACTTATATTTTAATGCTTCTTCGGCTATCTCCATCATTTTCCCAGCTTGTAATATAATGTGTACGTTCCATGTTCCTAAAGTCAAGTCCAGGATGGGAAGGGCGTAAGCCATAGTACTGTTACCGCCCATACAATTCATTTTATCTTATCTTATCAAGTCCAGGTTTCCGCTTTGCCCATTCCGTTTTCCTTTACCGTTTGCCATCCGAGACTCATTGTAGGGTTTCGTAACAGGAAATGTCTTCCAGGGTGGAGTTGTTAGCCCCACGCCCAACCCCAAACCAGGCAATTTTCTGTCAGGGTTTCCTTCCCTTAGCCCTTGTAGATTCCGCTACCAACTGCAAGGCAGTAGTGTTTTTTTTTTTTTTTTTTTTGTCGGTGTTGTCTTCCTTAGCCGGATTGTCTGCGACTGCTTATTCGTCAGGTTTCCCCGCTTATTTCGCAGCTGACCCTCATATATGTAGGTCACCCCACTATTCGCAACATGTGGACACGCCCGATTGAAGTCGGCACTGCGTAGCCCTAAAGGCCCCGGCAATATAAAAAATAGGGTACCTAATTACTTAACTGCTGTGGAGTAAATGTTGCAGAGCTATCACGTGATGGGCTGTAGGATGTTTGTGAGGGTGCATTTCCGTAACTCCTATCTTAATGTCTTCAAACCGAACCGAAGTGGCGATTATGTAGGATGTTTTCTGAAGGAAATTGAAACAATTGAGAAGAGATATCGATGTCGGTGGGATACACCAATGATGGGCGACTATATATGGAGTTTAATGCATACGGATAATTCTTGGCATAGGAAGTAAAGGTGTTCAGCTGCCCACTTTTATTAATTTCATTTTGTGTTGACATTAAACGCTCAGTATTTTCAGTCAAAATGGTGTACTTAATCTGTTTACAGACAGTTACTTGGTACTAAAAGCTATCTTTGTATGTTTTCAAGGTGTACTTCGTATTCAGTTCTGTGTGTAAAGATGAATTAAACAATTTTTTGAACTCATATTAATATACACCTATCAGTAGTCTTACAATAGCTATAGTGGTCACAGATTGATTTGCTAGGTGAATCGGAGACTACGGGAAAGTCAATATCATATTCGTGATCATCACACTTAAATTATACAGCAAATGTTAAAAATTTCAGCTAACTCCAGAATTGGTCAAATGTTGTTACGCAGTGTTATTGATTGTTCGTCTTAAGTTATAAGGCTTGTGTTGATTTTCCTCAAATCCCTGTGATTACCGTTAAATGTTACAATTTTCCAGAGGTACTTTTAATATATGCTAGTGTTTATATGGTCTAGTATTTCATCTACCTGTTACGATTAGACTAGAGGATTTCTAAATATCTGGGTAATTTCCAGTTTCCTTCTATTCTTTCTTTTGTTTCTAAATTATTTACTTTAATTCGATGTATGTTCATTTATGTAAGCCTTATTTAATTATTGATTGCAAAAAATTGTTGTGTGAATATGTCTTCGATATACACACACATATAGACATGAATATGTCTTCATGTCTATATATGGAATACGAGTTATGTTTGACAAGAAATGTCAAAGTTATCTACACCAAAAATACACTCTGTTATTGTTTTCATTTTTTCTTCTCTTTAGTTTATATTTATGAACCCTATTATTGTTATAAGAAAGATCTACGCACATAAAGAAACAAAACAAAGAGGTGAATTTAGTTATTTGGCTCCTCTAGGCAGTTATAAGAGTTATATACATTTAAAAAATAAGGCGCCAGAGATCTACACAAAACAGCTAGGGAGGCGTCACACTTAGTATGAGGAATGACCAAAAATGGATGAAGAAGATTATAGAGCAACTACTTTGGTGCACGATAATGAACATAGCAAGAGGCCATCAACAGTAGCTATTGATCTGAACAAATAATAAGAACCTCATTAAACTAATCATTGTGTGACCATTCAGGAAATGTGTGACGCATTTTAGTGTGACCAAAGCACTATTCGGGGATTTGGTCAACAGCATTTTAATGTTAAGTTCATGCAGATAGCGTTAGTGTTATCTTACACACGCACTCTGACTTCTCTCTCTTTGCGTCTTTGAAGAAAACAACCTTCATGGGAAACATTTCGACGATGTGAAAGATCAGTAGGGTCTAAAGTTGGGAGTGAAGAGGTCTACATTAAAATTTTTCCAAGAAGTTTTCACACAGTGTACTAAACGATGGCGCAAATGTGTACAAAGTTGTGGATAACATCTCGCATATGCTTGGTCCATGACCTTAGCCCAATTTTGCACCAAAGTTGACATATCAAGTGCTATAAACAAATGAATCATGAACCAAGAGACATTACTTTCTCGACAACCATTGTAAAAAGCCATTCCTTAAATTGCCTCCCTAGGCAGCTGCCTAGTCGTAACCCTCCCCCCCCCCCTAATAAAACTGTTTTTTTAGGGTTGCACTGGTTCAAAACTTTTCTTCAGTTAAAATTAGGATTTCGTCATTTTTCGGGCATCCTGTTTTTCCTCCATAAACTTCGTTCTATTTTACTGTACTACTTTTGTATTGACTTGTTAGATCCTTGGTTTTGCTTGTGTTTAATTTGAGTTTCTTATGATCTTGTGTTCTTATCAATTAATCAAGGCAATTAGCATTTAATCACATTACTCAGGCGCATGCACAAAGTGAGATAGTTCGGGGACGTTCATAAATGTTGGATATGTGCTGTCTAGGTGTGATGAATCTTCGCTTCTTTATTCACTGCGGAGTTACCTGCTACTTTCACCTTGTTGTTTAAATACAGTTTTGTGTGTATTAATGTGCTTGTTTACACCCATTTAGACATTCTTATTTTCCTATATGATACGATTGCTGATTTCACTTAGTCACTGGAGAGTTAGCGGAATTCGAGTCCCGATCACTTCTGTCATCATGACTGAAGTTTTCTTCAGTCTACCAAGCAATACCGGTATAATAACTTCAATAGAAGCTTTGTCCATTACTTTCTTTATCTCTATCAATTACTTATACAGAATGCCCACCAAGATACGTCATATCTCTAACTTCTAGCAGGCTCTTTAACCGATAATTGTAAATTACATACTTTTTGTCTAATCGCTTCATTTTCTTATGTAATTAGTTCTTACTTTGAATTATTTATTTATTTTATAGCTTTAGTGTTTTTATTTCAGTAACGTCAGTAATGCTTACTCTCTTGTATTCTTAATACTCTTTCAATTATATTTTATGATCCCGTATTTTCTTTCTAACATGTTTTCTTCCTTTCGTTTCTCCTCATTTAGGTGAAAGCTCCGTGGATTAAGACTTTCTTCTACGGAGATTATGATACTTACGTAATACCAGGAAGCGAAACTGTTACTTTGGGTGGCACCAGAAATTATGACAGCTATAACAATCAACTTTGTAAGCACGACAGTGCTGCCATCTGGGAGCGCTGCACACAGCTTCTGCCAAACCTACAGAAAAGTCAAGTTGTTCGCGAGTGGGTAGGACTTCGACCTCATCGTGACCCAGTACGAGTTGAAGAGGAAATCATTGAAGTTGGACTTCGAAAGCTAAAGGTGAGAGAGGGAAATAAAGAGCAGTCTCCGTACAAGAATAACTTAAGCCTAAATTTTCCGCAATATACAAATATTGTGTAACAAGCTTTCATGGAACCGTATCAATATTATTGAGGAGCTCTCTGCATTGACAAGCAAAGTCAGCTTACCTCAGTTATTTGCGAACCGTAATTACAACGTAATAATTATAACGTAATTACACTTGCCTTGTGATTCTACAAACGACAATACTCGTATACCGTGCAGGTAATAGTATTGCTTCTTTGAGGAAAATCTTCGGTAAACTTTATTTTTACATGGTCAAGTCTAGTAACTTTTAACTTCGGCCCATCACAATTCGACCCTTTACACTTAGTTAAAATCCACAAACACACATGCCCCTGCTGGGACCTACGAGTCGTTGTCCTAACGCCTTAGACCGCACGGCTACCCGGTCGGCGCTTCTTTTGGAGACATACCACTTAGCTGACAGAGGCATATATAAAGCCAATACTACAGGTCATGCACGCCAAATGAAATTTATTCATCGTGGTTGCAAAGTAAAGTTTGATTTAAATTTCTAGAAGTATTTAAAGTTATCTAGGTGTTTCAAGCTACAATTTAGGTGGTTTTAGAATAAGCTACGAAATTCTAGAATGTTTGGGACTTACTCGAAATTTGTCAAACCCTAGTTCTCTCTAAAACTGTGGATCTTCTTTACCAAAGCTTATTTCATATTTTTATCCGTGGGATCTCCGTCTTTTCTTAGAAATAAATACAAGAATGAGTTGCAGATTTCTGTTAGAACGTGAAGGTATTCTTAACTCGATTTTGTGTCTTATTCGCTTTCAACAAAAGACGGAGACCGCTGAACTTATAGCTAAGAAGGCAGGAAATTAGCAAACTAAAATGTACAAATACAATTACCCCAATTCAAGAGTCGTAGATCACATATGTACTGCAGATGATCATGATCGATGGTAAAGTGCAAAAGTCTAGTATTTCACATAATTTCCTTAGTGCTGTAAGACGTTTTTTAGAACAGAAATATAAAGCCATTGGCTGCCGCTGCACAAGTCGCCACATCTTTCAGGAACGTATTATAAAGTAAGAAATGCGCGCTCAAACAAAATGATAGTCCATAAAACAATAGTTCAGAGAATCTTAAATATCAGCATTGTGCGAATGAGCTATTTGCAGTATTATTTCTTACGTGAACCACTTCATTGCTAATTGTTGCAGAAAATTCCTGCTCGTTTTGGTTTGACTCTAGAGTCATCAATTGGAGCTACTACAATGGTGGACAAAAGTATTGGAACAAAGCCATTTTTGCCCTAAATATTATTTAATTGTGTATGTATTAAATTTAACAAAACATAAATTGTAACACAAATTAATTTCACTTAAATAATAATAATTTTAGCTGTAAAAAATAAAACTTAAATGCAATATTTTAGGATTTACAAAGGAAAACAT
Organism: Lepisma saccharinum; assembly: GCA_022664845.1. Taxonomy (NCBI): domain Eukaryota; kingdom Metazoa; phylum Arthropoda; class Insecta; order Zygentoma; family Lepismatidae; genus Lepisma; species Lepisma saccharinum. The sequence goes on from JAGDQP010000004.1 coordinate 84,126, forward strand.
AATTTTATAATCGGATAGAGGTATTGAAACACCGACAACTCAGGTAATTCAAAATCTTACAAGAGGCCTTTTTCTCCACGTAATTCTTGAAAGTTTCTTAGTTAATCCTGAATCTTTTTAGCCAATTTTTCCATAAAGATCTCCTTCAGTTCTGTTCTGGTTCTTATTCAATGTTATCTGACTTTGTTTTCGTATTTATTCCATCAATTCTTGATTGAATTTACTTGAGAAATCTGAGGTAAAGTCTTTGAAGTGTGTTCCATACAATCCCCTGCGAATGTTTCGTACAATCCACTACGGAACAATTTCTGCACTCTGCTTCGGGTCATTACCTTGTTGGAAATCGAAATCGTATTTCTCAGCACTTTCTTAGGTTTTCCTGCAAAATGCATTTTATACCAAACTTACCTATTCTGTATTCTATAAATACAAGTTCGATACACCATTAGAGATTATACAACCCCACACCACTGCACCTGCCCCTCTATATTTGAAACTGCCTACCATGTTTTGAGGGTCCCATTCTGTGTTCCGTCTTTTCCACACTAATATCCGGCCATAACCACGGTATATGTTCAACTTGCTCTCATCACACCATGGAATTTTGTCCCAGAAGTCACTGCTTTCTGTACAAATAAATTTGCAAAGTGATAACGTTCTTTCCGTGTTTTCTTTATTCACAAATAATTTCTTTCTTAAAAACCTGGCCTTGCTATCACAGAATGGGATACTCAAAATACAGTAGCCAGAGTCAAACACGAAAGAGTAAGTGTAATGGTGTGGTGTTCTATAGTCTCTAATGACGTAGGGAACTTCTATTTATAGAAGACACAGTGGATTTAAACACATTTTCCAGGAAAAGCTTAAGGAAAAGGCTGATAAATCGGGCTTAGGAAATATGATTTTGATTTCCAACAAGACAATGACCCGACGCCAAGTGCAGAAATTGTCTCGCAGTGGATTGTAGGGAACACATTTCACACTCTAACCACCCTACCTCAGAGTTCTCGTCTAAATTACATTGAGAACAGATGGAATGAATCCGAAAACAGCGTCAGATAACATTAAATCAGAAACAGAACAAAACTGACGGTGATTTTTATGGAAAAGTGGACTAAATAAGTTCAGGATTGACTAAGAAACACATTCCTTCAATCTCAAACTAAGTTTCAGTAGTTACGTGGAGAAAAAGGACTCCTACAAGGGTTTGAATTACTTGAGTTGATGGTGTTCCAATACTTTTCTCAGGTTAGAAAATTATGTTTGTATTGTAAATCCTTATAAATTATATTTAAGTTTTACTTTCCAACTAAAATTATTATTATTTAAGTGAAATAAATTTGTGTTACCAATTTATGTTTAGCTAAATTTTATGTACACACAATTGTAATATTTAGGTAAAAAAAATAGCTTTGTTCCAATACTTTTGTCAGCCACTATATGTAAAAGGAGTGCCGAAAGATAAGAAAATAGGAGAAAGAAATAACTTTAATCTACCTAAGATGCGAACATTAACATAGGAGACGTTAACACGGGTAAAAATAATTCAGAGAAGCATCACACTTAACATTTTCTAACTTTTTGAGGACTTTTTATTTGAAAGGCGATTTTCCTGATATTCCCTGTTTTTCAGATAAGTTGGTACCAAGGTAAAAGGTGATCAAACGAGTATATAAAGAATTGACTTCAGTACAGCCCTATCACAGTTAGAGTAATAGCGAAAGAAAGGCATACTGTTAGGCCTCGTCGCCATCTCATACACCTAGTGACTGCTTCATGCATCTTATACATCAATTGCTTCCAAGCCAGGCAATACATGAAGTACCAGATCGAACGATTAATTAACAAACACTGCGGAGAAATCTTCAGACATAAACAATTGGAGGAGAATTGTCCAGAATAGACGTTGATAACTCAACCATATAAAACAGTTTGCATACAGTTAGTTATACCACGCTCTAATATTTCCGGATTGTAGTTAACTGGGAAAGCTTATATGGTTTGATAAGTTTTTGTTTCTGCTCCAACGATGAACGACGACGGGTCTATCAACGGCTTCATGAAATGTTCAGTTTAGATTGTATTCAAGCGGGAGGTAAATCTAATGCTTCTAGTGACGTAGGGGGACTGAACAGACAACTTCGGCCTATGGTTGTCACATCTGAGGAATCACGTTTCTCAGCGATCCCTCTTCCGGAGGTAAGTTAGGGGGAAGATAGCGGTCAGAGCCTCCCGGCATGCACTTGGTGAAACTGAAAATCCTGCCAAACTTATCAGGGTGGCCGGCAGCGATGCTCGAACCCATGTGCCTCTCCACTGCTGATCCAAAGTCCGCGACATTACCCATGAACCAAGGGATCCAGGTACTACTTCGTGTTTCTGTTCACCAAGAACAATACATTGAAACTTTTGCGTTACAGGAGTTTCCGTAGCAGGGTGGACAGGGCCAAATCTTTTGTCACTTTCGCCGACCAAGAAGAATACTGCGACGCTTCAAGTACCCTGCAAAGTCATAGGGATCAATCTCATTGAAAACTGACATTGAGACAAGTGAAACACCGTAATCAGCAACACCCATGGATGAGCTCCAACTGAACTCTTTTCCAAACACTGGTTGAATCCTTACTTAACCCGCTCCACTTTTAAAATATTTTTCAATATATTTAAAGATCTAATAGCAGTAGCAGAAATTTTCGAACATAGTTCCCTGGAACTTAAAAATTACTATGAAATAGGCAGCGACTCGAGATATTATCCGTTGATGAGCAGTTAGCCTTCAATTAAATTATGACGTCATAATCTTCGATATCTTGTTACTCAACAATTGCTTACATCTAGAGTATTTTGAAAATACTAGGGAACTATGTTCGAAAATGTCTAATACTACAATTAGATTTTGAAATAATTTGAAAAATATTAAAGGTAGGGGTGGGCGCAAGAAGGACACTTAATACATGCTATTATTAAGGCGAGAGGCAATAAGATATTAAGAATGTCATGACAGAGGCGACTTTATTTATGTCCAGACTATATTTCATATAATTTTAGAACTGATTTTTTTTCCCCATGATTTTTCAGATTGTTCACAATTACGGCCATGGTGGATACGGCGTCACTACGGCTCCTGGTACTGCAAAATATGCTGTGTCTCTGGCGAAAAATCTTCTGGGTGCATCATCTTCGAATTTATCAAGTAAACTGTAATGCCACACTACAACAGAAGCTAGTGTTCTACATAGACATCATATTATACCTTGTTAGTTCTGTATAGGATTGTTACCCCTCATACAAAAAAATTGTTGCTCTGTATTTCTGTGAAAATATATAAATCTTGTGAAGTGTATTCAAATAGCTAGTTTGAAATGAAACCTTCATCTAAAAAATTTCGAAGGCGATATACAATATAGAAACGAGTATATGTTGATATTACTTGAAGACATACAGAAAACCATTTGAATCAAAAGAGCTCTGACAGTCTTTCTTAAAGTGAATTCAGCTACAGTCTACATTATGATTATTTTTGAGCTACAACTGAAAATTCCAATTTTACACCACAAATGATTACTTCCGCGCAATTTTCTGGGACGTCATTGTCTTCAGTTACATGTAGATTTTTATTCTCTTTCAAAAATAATCTTTAACAAAAGATACTTCATATTGAATTAACTATTGACAAGACTCCAAAAGTAATGACGAAATAAACTTCATTTTGAAGAGCGCGAGGCGAAGAAATGTTAAGAACTACAGTATAAAACATTTTAAATTTACATTGTACAGCTTTTTTTAAAACACAAAATTGATTGCAGGATTAAATATCCTTTCTGCAGCGTCCTGTAGATTTTATATTCTACACATAATAATAGGACGCTGAACAAAGAGATTTTATATTCTACACATACTTCGTGTCTCAAGGTGTTTCTTATTATGAAACTCAGGCTTTGAACTGGTTACAGGCCCAATGTGATTAAATTTCATATTCCCCCTAATTAAATAGATCAGTTTGTCCGAATAAATGCCTCCAAAATAACTTTCGTTCTCGAGTAATCCACATGTAGTTTTTTTTTTCAGAGCAGAACGCGAGGCTAAACAGAGTAAATCGAAAGATTTTGTTCCTTCTAAAAAAAACTGTAGTATACTCACTTTAAAGAAGAGGAATAAGAACAATTTTGTATTTTAGTCAGAAAGTAATCCTGTGTTAGTCCTAATGATAAAACTGGCAATAACTAGGATATTAGTAGGTGCAAATCAGAGGGATTTCTGTGATCATTCGACTTCTCTCACAAACAGTGATGACTATCTGTCGGCGAAAGTGGCTAGATCAGTTCTCCAAAATGGCCAGATAATGACTAAAAATATTTAACAAGGAGAATAAATCAAGTTCAGGGTAAGCACGGTAAAAGTAATCTAACATTATCCATTCTAATGTAATTTAAGCTAACCTAAATGAACACTAACTAATGTCAGGTAACCTAACGTAAAGAATTTGAAGCAGAAAACTAAAATAATACAACAAAATAAAATTAAAAACTTCAAGTACAAGGACCACGCTTGCCCTAAATTGACACAGAGAAAAAAGCCTGGGATGAAAATCAAGTGAATAAATTGAGATCATCTCCAATCGCTTACCTAGCAGAAATGTCAGTCACATTATGAAATTCTTCATTGGTAATACATGTGTTTGAATCGTTTGTGTTCTGCATTTCGACTGCGCTAAACTGAATAGGTTTTTGCTGAAGGGCTCAGGATTTTGAACCCTTCCGTTAGGTGGCTCTGGAGGCTACTACTGGAAAGAACCAGCAATTGAAAGTAGTCACCAGAGCCACCTAACAACAGGGTTCAAAATAACGTGCTCCTTAACGCACACGAAAATAGGCGATATAAGTCTTAGTTTATGGTGCTAGGGGACTACTAGCTAGAATTATCGAAAATATTGGTTCGAGAAATTTTCCTAAATCATCTTTTTAGATACTTACTTCCCAGATAGCACATTAAACTAATATTGGCATTGCAAATCTCCAAACTTGCAGCAATTTGATATTGCAAGGCTGCAAACTTGCTACTATCTTGCTAGTTGAAGGATGCCAAATTTGCTACAAACCTTGCTTTTAAAATCGTTGGTAGACCAACATCGAGCTTGTAGCGAGAAAAGATTTCAGTCTGCAGTGCGATTTGAACTCACAATCTTCAGATATGTTTGTTGTCCGCCGTTTTACCACTGCTCCACGGGTTCTTCTGCTGAACGAGGTATATTTTACTAGTCCTTTTATGTTACGAAAACAGTTTCTGGAATAAAGGCATTTATGTAGACTTTAATTCGAAAGCTTATGGATCCTGTGTTAGAGTAGAGCTATGAAGAAGGATGATCCGTGATTTTTCACCAGTGAGTCTCCTCAAGAGTAATGATGTGTACTTTATTGTTCGGGTCGATGACATTTCTCAAACGAACTGGCTGCAATTTCACGTATAGTACCAAGTTTCCACTAACCTAAATTTTTCCTTGCAGTAATAAGCTAACAGTGATGTTTCCTGTTGGTTTACTAACTGGAAAACCGGGTTTACCGCCAAAACTTTTAACTTCTTCTTTTTGTTCGTAGTTATAAATATTTCCTCCCCTTTCCTTCCTTTTGTATGTTTTGACATTTTACACAATTTTAAAAATTGTACGTATTTCCCGAAAATAAGTTAGATAATTATTCTTTTCTTTCATTATACTCAATACAAAGACCAAAAACGCAACATGTCATCGGCCCGAGCAGTAAAGCAAACAATCATTATGATTTTCCTGAAGAGGCTCGCTTGCGAAAAATCAACGAAGCAGGCTTCATAGCTCTAAAACAGGATCAATGAGTTTTCACATTTAGGAATTTCAGCATATATTCAGTGTATTTACTTAAGAAACTGTCTTCGTAACATAAAAGGACTAGTAAAATAGAAAATAGGAGTGGTGCGATAGAGCAGTCGGTAAAGTATCCTACTGCAAACAAAACTGAGGATACTATGTTCGAGTCTCAGTCCAGACATTAGACATCTTTCTCCGTCACAGGCTTGATGTTTGAGAAAATATGGTTGTAGCAATTTTGGTGTGCAAAGTTTGTAGCAAGTTTACAGCAATGTAATGTCAAACTTTGTGCAAACTTGCAATGCCAAGCCTCGTACTACAAGTTTGGATGCTATCTGGGTTATTCGTTTTTTTACTGTCTTATTTATTCATCTTAAACAGTTTTCAAACAAAGGCTGAAAATGGCTAGATATGGTTAAATCATGTAAGGCAAATTGGTAGAAAAGCTACTAGTGGCTTCAATAGCGTGACTAAGAGCGTGTGGGTCTCTCCACAAGAAACCAGAATGGCCCCGCAAAGTCACTGAACTTCGAAACTAAGCTTCATAAGTAGGCCCTCTTCAACCGAAAACATCCCCCCTTGCATATCGGGCCCTGCGGACCCGTTAGTTACACCAGTGGAAAGCTGGTGGATAACTGACCTGTCAAAATGGCCAGATTGGCATCACTGCACAAGGTCTTGGTCAACAAAAATTCAAAAATGAGTTTTTTATTTGTTTTGTTTTTTAAGCAGACAGTGCCTTTAAAAAGTTTCAACTCCTATGCGGCTCCAGGTGCAGCATGTAAGACATTAAAAATTTATGATAAGCTAATCAGCAAACATACGAAACGACGCATTGGTTCCGACTACTTAACTCCCGGCGTTCCAGATAAGATATAAAGATAAAATGAATTTTATGGGCGGTAACAGCAATATAGCTTACGCCCGTCTCGAATCCGGTATTCCAGGAACAAGCTACTGCATTTGACTGCCAAGAAAGAAGGAGGGGGCATGTATAAAGACTGCATGTATGAACACATTGCAATACAGGACAGAAAATGTTCTATTGACATATCGTCAAGATGACGTAAGCTACTTCAACTACGAACTAAAAATGACCAATTCAATAGCTATGACAGTGGATTAACGATTTTCCTTTGTTTTCTTTTATTTTTAGTTAAACTGAATAAACTTTCCAATTATATGTATCAAATGTATAACACAACTACAGACAAAACAATTTGTAAAGAATGTGACTTTGATGCTTCTCAAAGTCTTATAAGAGATCTGCAACACACTGTATTCACAATATAAAATTTTAACCAAAATGTAGGTTTCTTACTCTTATATTTATCACATTCATTCCCTTCTTGAACCTTCAAGGCCCCAGGAAACCACGAACATGGATGGATATATCATATAGTCTAATGAAACATGCATCGAACAACCGTAATCAGACTTTACACCTTTGTGCTATCGCGAATTTATATATGATTATCACAAAGAAAAGAAAAAGTTAAAGAACGACGTGCAGTTAGTCTCACTATAGTCGTTACAAGCGAGAAAAAATATATTCCTTAAAAATGTCATAAAACAGGTCAGTAAATAGAATCAAAATTAATCTAATGTACATGTACTACACTCAATTAATGTATTCTTACGGCTGATACAAACTGAATGTTTGAATATTTTTCTCGTTTAATTTTCTTCAGATACAGACCAATTTGAACTTATTCATGGTCTTTAGGCAACTTTGACTCAGGTCGAAGCTGTTATAAATAAAACACGATTTTATTTTACGAATTTCGGCGGCCCCTTTAGGATCAGGGAAAGTGACACTTCCATTTGACCCAGAGAATTTGGATTGCATGATTTAATTTGTTTCCTCGAGTAGAACCGAGAACAGTTTAGACGTACTGGTATTGGCTACGAGTCTGTTCCACACATACAGAACACACATAATTAGGAAAACTAAAACAAAAAATCAACATAAATAAAAGGTTAAAAGGTGGCACGTCCGATTTTCCTACAGAATTTTATATTGTACAATTCGTTTCCTCGCATACAACCTTACGGCATTTAGATCTGACGACATAAGCTACGAACATATTGTTCCAAATACGAAAAAAGAAAAGTAGTACCCAAAACAAGCAAGGCAACGATGGCTAAGTAATAAAAGCGAATACCAACCACTACAGTAACGCGAAACGAAACGCCACACGCGAGTTCAGAAACAAAATGCGAGAAGATCTGACGCAGAAGATTCAGGAGATAGAGGAAAATGGCAAGACAAATAATGTACGAGATCTATACAAGGGGGTAAGAAAAGGTTACCAGCCGAGGTTAGGAATGATTGTAAATGAACATGGCGGATTCGACTAAAATTGTCGATGTGTGGAAAAGTTATTTCGACAAACTTCTTAATGTACACAACGGGGAAGAAACAGAGAAATTTGAAATCCATACCGTAGATTTCCATACCGTGGATTCCCGAACCTAACGAGATCGAGATGGAAATATCAGTAAAGAAATTGAAAAAGTTCAAATCACCAGGAGTAGACAATATTCCAGCCGAATTAATTAAAGCAGGAGGAACGGCACTAATCAAGGAACTATATAAATTGATAAGTGCTATATGGAGATAGTAGGAAATTCCAAAGGAATGGAAAACCTCAATAATAGTTCCAATTTACAAAAAAGCGATAAATCGGACTGTAATAATTACCGCGGAATCTCGTTACTTCCAACCTGTTACAAAGTATTAAGTAATATTCTGTTAACACACCTAAGTGTATACGTAGATGAAATAATTGGAGATCACCAATGTGGATTTAGAAGAAATAGATCCACGGTGGACCAAATTTTCGCCTTGAGACAAATTTTGGAGAAGAAATGGGAATACAATGGGACGGTTCACCAACTATTCATTGATTTTAAGAAAGCATACGATTCTGTCAAAAGGGAAAAGTTATACAGTATTCTGATACGATTTGGAATTCCGAAAAAACTGTTTCAACTAGTGAAGATGTGTCTCAGCGATCCCATAAGCAGAGTACGGATAGGTAATATCAGATAGTTTCAAGATTCGCAACGGATTGAAACAAGGCGATGCCTAATCAACACTGCTGTTTAACTTTGCGTTAGAATATGCAATTTTAAAAATTAAAGGGAACAAAAAGGGTCTATCATTGAATGGTTTTGAATCAACTGTTCGTATACGCGGATGATGTAGATTTAACAGGGAACGATATAGATGCACTACAAAGCAACACCGATATCTTAGTAGAAGCGTGCGATGAGATAGATCTACAGGTAAACATAGATAAAACAAAATACATGATAACCAGCCTAAACACAGGAAATGGAGGGAATAAAAACATAACAATTAGGGATGAGGTCATAGAGAAAGCAAAAAAAATAAATACTTGGAAGGATACGTATCAAGCAAGAATGAGGTCACGGAAGAAATAAAAAGTCGCTTAGTATCGGTCAATGCATGTTTCTATTCAGTCCAAAAACTTCTAACATCGCCATCAATATCAAGGAAATATACAGAACGGTTGTTCTGCCGATAATACTTTACGGTTGCAAAAGTTGGAGTACAACCCTAGCAGATAAATTACGTGTATTTGAAAATAAGGGTTTGAGAAAGATATACGGGCCGAAATGGGACGAGATGACTGGAGAATGGAGGAAACTACATAATGAAGAACTCCACGGACTGTACGATTTACGAGATGATGTGAAAATAATGAAATAGCTACGACAAAGGTGAGCAATCCATGTAGCTCGGATGGGGGAAAAACGAAGATTATATTCTATCCTGGTTGGATGGAAGAAGACCATTGGGAAGACCGAGACGTCATTGGGAGGCCAATATTAGAAGAGATCTTCGAGAAGTTGGTGTTCGTGATGAAAACTATCTTGAGGTTACCCACGATAGAACCCAATGGCGAACGTTTATTACTGCGGCGATCAACTTGCGAGTTCCATAAGCTATAGAGTTAGTTAGTTAGTCAGTTAATTAGTACCCAAAGTAGCCGTTACCACAACCTATCAAAAATGTAATACCGATATTCTGCAATGGAAAAATAAATAGTTATTTTTAAATAAATAAAACAAAGAAAAGTCGGAAGGGCAATCTAAGGCTATTAGTAAGTATTTCTTTGTTTTATTTTCTTCCGTTTTTTTCTTATATACAGGGTTTCCCATTTTAATCAATCCACTGGAATATTGCAGAGCCCTGAAAGAGAAATAAAAATGTATTGGGGTACATGTACTAAAAGAGGGAGGACAGTGTTCCATGCACAATGGGGCGATGTTGCATGGAACACTGTACAATACAGTATTTCCAACTGATCACAAAATTATATTTTTGCAAATGGGAGGAGGGTCTAATAATTTTGGAAGTGATAGCATGAGTCAAGATGAACAAAACAGTTCACATGAACATGGGTTGAACTCCGTTTTATTTTCAAGATACAGTGTTACTAATTGGAACTCCAAATCTATTCCTTATAATGGTAAGTAAATTGAATATTGCGTAATAAATCAGAAAGGACACATTACATTAAAATATATAGAGTTTGGGAGTTGATTTGTATCTATATCGTAATGTTCCCTTTAGTTTTGAGTTGATAGAGTCAAAGATACACGGGATTGGTTTTCAGCCCTCAACCCTTTATTTATATACAAGAACAAAGTTAATAAAATTACCGTGCCGAAGAATACAGTTTACAGGTATTTGAGTATGGACGATTACAAAGATATCTTATTCTTTAGAGTGATCAGTTAGAGATTGTGGAAAATAGGATGACACCAGTTCCTTGGCAAGCTGCGTGTCGGGAAGTTGTATCAGTTCCTTGGCGAACTGCGTACAGGAGAATATTAAGGTAAGAGTACACACCAGTTCCTTGGCGAACTACGTGCAGGTTAAGATAGGGTTTATATGTGAGAGTGCACACAAGTTCCTTGACGAACTACCTGTGCGGGATAGTACCAGTTCCTTAGCAAACTACGTACCAGGATGTTCCAGTTTCTTAGCAAACTGTGAACGGTTGAAGGAGAGGAGCTGACGACCCGGGGAAACGAGTGATGGCTCTTGCTCTGTGCAGGTCCTTTTTAAAGGTGATTGTAGGGGTGGTTCCTCTTGTTTCTCCTACTTGACTCCAGCTCCCTCTATCTTCCATTATTTGCTCCATCTGGTGTTAGCTTGAGGAGTTGACCGTCGTCTTCACCAATGTGTATGTATGACTTGTTTACTTACATAACCATGTATGTTATTGTTTATACAATGTCCACGTGTTCGGTATACACGCTGGACATTACGATATTGTTGACATTAGGAGTTAAAAATCTGCAGTCAAAGGTTGTCAGTGTTGCAAACCTAGTATAACGCTAGTTATTTTCAAATGGCACTATGTCAGTTTATTGTCTATTTGGTATCCGCTAGTGATTTTAAATATCATATGTAAAGCACATAACGCAGTGTTGAAAACTGAAAATTATACTAACTTAAACTTTTATAACGTTGTTTTCCAGGATCTAACGTGATCTTAACGAACAATTAAACGAGTAACAAGAGTACAAAATTGTACAGAACATGAGCACATTGGTGAACATGCTGGGGTGGATTTCGGTCCTGGCCCAGCCAGGCTAAATGTTTCCAGAGACATGGCCAGGACAGACTGTAGTCCGTTATGCTTCATATTTTTGTTCTGCGGATAAATAAGAATTACTTTACAAGATTGATCGGAATTAAAATTAAAAAACAGTATCAACTGAATGTTAAAGTTATTAATACATTGCCCTTGACAGTGCCAAAGCTCTCACAAGCATTGTCGTGTCAGCTAGCTTTGTGCTTCCCCAGGGTTTCTTTCAGAGAAACCTCTCCGTGGAATAGTTGTACAGCTCCGAAGGTGCTATAGAAGTCTCCAGGGGATTTGAAACTAGGTTCCATGTGCTATTACCAGTAATGTAACTAGAATCCCTTCCCCCCTGCAAGGAACCTTGTTCTAGCAGCATATCTCACATACAATTTGAACCAATTCTAGCTGCATGTAAAAACTCCCAATAAGTGTGCAGAGCAGTGTTGCCAGATTTCTAAAACAGAGGTTCCAGAATGCGTGAAAATTTCCGGCCAGGCTTAAAATCTCTCCCTTTCACCAACTAAAAGAAAGTTTTAAAATGAAATTTTAGATTATTTCTCTCGTTCGCATGTAGGGTCCCTTGGACACCTGCTCCCTACAACACTTAGTGTCGCGGTATTGTAGTTACGCCCCTGGCTATTACTAGTCTTTTAGAACGTTTCTGGGGTATATTTGTGTATTCTGGTAACAATATTGTTATCTAGTGCTCTATACATCACTCTATTGTGTATTCTGGTGCCTCCCGAAAGAACGCTGATCCTTTTCCAGAGCCTTGCAATCTGGCCCGAATTCGGGACGTCCCGGCTCGAATTTACACCCACAATGATCCGAGACACCCACGCGCGAGCGCACGCACGCACACACATATATATATATTCTGGCTACGCCGGGCTGGCCCGACGTTCTCTGGACTCGTATCAGGGCGAGATGTGGAATATTCCTACTTCCTAATTCATAATCAGAACACAACCGAGCGGCTGTGACTCAGAAGTAAAGGACCATATATGGCTGTCCGCAAATCCGAAGCAAACATACGGCATCTGATTGAGCATGAAAAGATATGGAGATCACTAAAATTTAAGCTGCTAAGGACCATAGGGAGCGGAGTTAGCGAAGAGGATACATTAAATCGCAGCAAAATTAGAGAAAGACAGGAATGACGGTGAAAGCGAATATCTTGCAAAGAGGAAAGAAAGCCAACCAAAAGGAATATACCAACCATAAGAAGGGCAGCAAGGACTAGGAAAGACCATAAACAGGGTTGCCATCTGAAACGCAGTGTTGCTAGCTCTGCAGAAAGTTGAGATATCGGATATAGCACAAGATAGCAATTCAGGCACAAGAAAAAGGAAAAAGTAACACAAAAGATAATAGGGAAGACTGTGGACACATACGAGAAAAGGGTGAACGATAGTCGCGCGTGAATACAAATAGAGAGAATAAATAGAGAACAATACTCACCCGTTAGAGTTTAGCTGCAGTTAACGAGAAGGCCAAGAATGAATGCGTGATCAACACACAAACATTTCTCGCAATGAGCACAGCGGATGAAAGCAAGCTAGTCACACGCGTCCCTGCAGCATTCCTCTGTAATTCCTGTTTCGAAGCAATGTTCGGAAGGAGTTTGGAATTGTCCCGGATGTTCACTGGAGTAGCCATATTTGAAGAACGCAAAGCGGATCATCTTTTGGAATTGTCTTGCGGAAAACTGGTAATGAACAAAGGACTGAAGGCGGAAAAAGGTCTCGCGTTGCCACACTTTAATGCTGGATGAGAACACTATCGTATCTGTGAACTTCACCATGTTTTTGAATGGACGAAAGAAGAACACATCAGTACGTTGTACAAGATCTGTACATTTCGCAGGAATCAGCTTCTTATAGAACTCAACACCGGCAGGAACTGTCCTGTTGTAAAGATCATCATCCTTGTTTGCAGCCCGGGAGTCGACCAAAAGCAAAACACAAACCCTGCAGATCGGGCCACAAAACTTGCTCCAGGAAGATTTGCAAATCGCGTTTGGTCATATTCGCTGATCTACTTACATATGCTTTCACATAAGGGAATTGAGCGGCCATGCTCCCTGGAAAGCCACTGGGCTCCGGAACAAGAACATACATGTGTGGAAGCAGTGTGCTATCCATTCCAATCACCGGCATAATCATATATGAATGCGACGTTGCTGCGATTGAACCCATGGCACCAAAGACTGGGTTGCTGCCCTGCATGGCAGAATGGAACTCTCTATCAAATCTGGACTGGTTGGTATTAAGGACCTGCTCTGGAGTCAACTCGTGCTCTGCAATGAAAGACTTGGTCTCATGAACAAAGTCTGTGGCTGTTGTTTGAACAGCAGCGGCATCAACGTCGACTCGCGTACTAATTTTATGTGTAATCTTGCGGGAAACTATTTTGTTTTGTTTTCGTTTGAAGCGCGTGACCCATGATCTGGACACTGTGAATGATAAGGTGTTGTGTGGATTAATTTCTTTCTTAATATTCATGGCCCAGATGCGTATTGTGCGGTCATGCATAATTGCATCGCGTTGTCTCATTGCGATGAAATGCTCACGTACAGCATTATTAAGGCCCTTTTGTAAGGGATGCCGGCGTCTGCAAGGCGTCGTGAGTGTCTTTTCAAATTTTTGCAAGATTGTTTTATTTTATATTTTGCGTTTTTGTGCCATAACGGAAGTGATTTTCAGACAAGGTGACATGTCAATCGTTAATCCAGGAGGACACAGCTGGGAAGACACCGGACCTCTGGGCTGCTTGGTCCAGATCTTGTATGCATTGGCCAAGTAATTGTGCGGGAATTTTGTGAACGGTTTCTTTGGTGCTAATGGAGCATAAGATGACGAACTACTGCTTTTGTTGTGCTCAACAACTGGTGGATTTCGTTCTGGTAGTAACATCGTTCCTCCTGCCAACGCTGTATCTCCACCGAAATCATTTTCAATGTCCTCATCATCTGTGCCATCGTCGTCTTTCATTAGTGTGTTAAACTCATCCCGCTTTCTTCGTTACACAACTGCGTTTAAATCTGTTCTGCAATGAGACGTTCCTCTCGCGTTGGAGTTTCTTGCGAGATACCGAACACATCCGCTAAGAACAAGAGCTTGTCGCATTCTGTACACATATGATGCGGCTAATAAATCGCACTCTCATCCCCTACACAATACACAGAATCACTTCAATATCTCGACCTCACTTCTCACAATGTCTGTGCTCTACCTACGTTCAAATCCCTTCCTTCTCCTATTCCAAGTATGAACCATAGCAGGTCAATTGACCTGTTGTGTCGTATGTTTGCTAATATACCATTAACACAACTACATACAACTTGTTTACATAGCAGCCTCCACAGTACCAGCGCACTCTGTGTCCAATGACACTAACTGACCTTCGTTGTCAATTGCTCACACACAGAAACACCAGTATACGCTCAAACTTACTCCTACCACCACGAGCACTGGTTCCGTCTCGCCTCTTTACGTCTCACACACTCTGCACACTTTCTATGTGTGCACGCCTTCTCTACTCGCGTTGCTTGTGGGCTATAGCATAGCACATTACACTGCACCTCTAGTAATTTGTAGTACCACGTCACCTGGTCTTGTTTATATTGCAGCGGCAACTACGGGGTCTTTTCTTCCAGTCGTTTTGCTTTTTGTTCCAGGAAAGGACACAATGTGGGGTTTAGCCTGGTAGGTCTGCGGCAAATTAGGGACAACCTTTGTCTTCCCTCATGCGCGTCCGATATTCACGCACGACTCGTTCAATCTTTTCACGCATGTGTTCACAGCCTTCCCTATTGCCTTTTGTGTTACTTATTACTTTTTCTTGTGCCTGAATTGTTACGCCTGAATTGCTATCTTGTGCTACATCCAATATCTCAACTTTCTGCAGAGCTGGCAACACTGCGTTCCATATGGCAACCCTGTTTATGGTCTTAGGGTTTTAGGTCTTACCCGACATCTCTTTGCATATGCCAGAGCAACATAATCTCTGGCCCACAGAGACTTAAAAGTAACCGCGTAAATGAACCCGCTACCTTAAGCCAACCAAAAATTCTAAACGCCCGCAGCCAGTTCTCAACCTGTCTTCCCGCACACTTTCAGACACCGAACACAAAGTCCTTTCGTAAGGCCTTTCCTTCCCTCCTTCCCGCCATATTGAACAAGCCAACCTACTTAATGATTTCCTCACCTTTGCCCGTAACCTCAGGTGGCACTACCACTAGTCCACTCATCTTGAAACCTCTCAGACCAGAACCTCTGACACCCAAACTCATCCCAGCCTCCATAAATTCCTTCCACCCTTCAGTAAGGATCCTACCCCCTTGTCAATTGCCCCCTTCAGTAAGGATCCTACCCCCCAATTGCCGATCTCCCCCTCTCTCTCCTAACCACCCTGTTGAACTATATATTTCCTTTCACTCCAAACAAATTGCTAACCCAGGTTTCACTGACATCTTCCTATCACATCACAACCTCATCACTGCAGAACGAAGAGCTATATTCAATCTTCGTTCTGATCCAACGATCATTATCCGCCCGGCTAACAAGAGTCCACCACGGTAGTCCTGAACTACTCTGACTACCAATCAGAAGCCCTCAAACAACTTTCCAATCCTATCTTTTACCGTCCATTCAAGGAAAATCCCACCCAATCCTTCCTTAATAGGATCCGCACCTACCTTCAAGAGCATGAACCCCATGAGGGGCTGTCGCATTCTACTGTCTCTACACTCTTTCCTGACAATTCCAGAACTCCTAAATTTGACCTACTTCCCAAAATCCACAAACCTGGTAATTCCGGCAGACTCATACTTTCAAGTATTGGTTCTCCCACTGAAAGAATCTCCGCCTTCCTTGACCACCATCTCCAACCGTTTGTCCAGGCTCTCCATTCCTACATTAAGGACATCAACCACTTCCTCACCGAAATACATTATATCTCTGATCCTCTCCCACCTGACACCATCTTAGTTACAGTCGACTTGACGTCACTGTATACCAATATTCCCCACAACCATGGCCTCGCTGCCCTGGAACACTTCCTCGACACATGTCCCAGTCCTCATAAACCCAGCACATCATTTCTGCTTCAGCTAGCACACTTTCTCCCCACCATGAACAACAGCTTTGAGAACCACAATTTCTTGCAAATCAAAGGCACAGCCATGGGCACTTGCATGACCCCTTCCTACGACAACCTTTACATGGGACGCCTGGAGACCCAATACCTCAACTCCACACCTCTCAAACCTTTCACCTTGCTTCGTTAAATCGACGATATTTACTTGATCTGGACCCACGGACAAGAGTCTCTGGAAACATTTCTGCAAAACCTCAACTGCACCTTCCCCGTCAAGTTCACATCGTCCTTCTCGAGGGAACACACAACTTTCGTTTTGTGGATGTCTGGCTCAAGAACAATCGACTGGAGACAGACGTTCACATCAGACCTACCAACAGTATGCAGTATCTCCATTTTAACAGCTCCCATACATATCATACCAAACACTCTCTTCCATACGCTCTTGCTGTCCGGAATTCCCGCATCTGTTCCTCTGATGACCTGCTCCAAAACTATTTCAGGACTCTCTCCTCAGCTCTCACTGACCGTGGATATCCCAAACACCTCATCCGTAAACAACTGGACCGTACCCGTAATCATCCCAACTCCAACCGATCTCCCCGCGTAGCTTCCTCCGCTCCCAATCTTCTCACCCAGTACCACCCCAGCCTTCAGGCCCTCCAAAATCTCCTCAAACTGGCACACCCCATACTCACTGCGTCGTGCCCAAAACTGTCTACCGCAGACCTCCGAATCTCAACACGATTCTCAGCAGAACTGGACTTATCCCGCCCCCTTCCCTCAAACCTCACAAGTGCAATAGACCCCGCTGCAATTGTCCTATTTTTGATTCCAGTCTTTCCTTCGTACATCCTGTCCCTCACAAAATGTACTCTTTCCGACATTCCGGCAGTTGGATATCTTCCAAGCTCGTTTATCACCTATTCTGTAACCTATGATTCGGCTTTTACGTTGGCGAAACCCAAACTCCTCTAACATACCGCATCAACGACTATCGCTAATCCTCCAAATCTTAATTTCCGCACCTCCCCATACCTGAACACACTTCCTATCACGGTTGCACCTTTGACGAAACCTTTCGAGTCAGAATCCTGAACCCTGACTCACCTGCCAGTTAGAAAGAGATGGGAGCAGACGTACATCTCTATCATTTCCGCAAACCATGAACCCGGCCTCAACTGCTTGTAACTCCCTGCAGCGCAGTGTCTTCTCCTTCTTCCTTTCTCTTCTTCGTTCTGTTCCTGTTGCATTTTTACTCTATTTTTCTACATTATTTCTTTGTTCTCTGCTTCTTCTTCATTATTATTATTATTTCCCCCTCCCTGTTTCTGCACCTTCTTATTCCTTCAGGAAGTCCCTTAACTACTCTTAGTAACCTTCACACTTTCTTCTCCAGTTGGTGTTCTCTCCGACCCGTCTAGTCACTTTCCCGGCCCCATAACCTGGCCACACGTTTACCCAGCATCAGTTCGCAATGTTGCGTATCATTAACACAAGTCTTGCACCTGTCTGCTCTGTCCATTTCCTCTCCTATCAGTTGAAAACGCTATTGCGAAACGTACTACTTTTCTATTGTTTTTGTGATGTTAATATTGTACAGCTGTCTCAAGAATCTACCATGTAAGTATCCTTTTTTTCTACCTGTTTTACCATTTTATGTATATATGATAGTAAAGTAAGTACCTTTCTTTTCTACATCGTTTACTCCTATATATATAAGATAATAAAAAGGTACTTACATTATAGAATACGAAGACAGGCGTACAAGAATTTCACAAACACAATACAAAAGCGGTAACGTTTCGCAAAAGCGTTTTCAATGCCAGAAGACAAAATGGACAGAGTGGAGTAGTACGGAACTTATACTAAGGTGACGTCATGTTGCCAACTGATGCTGGATAATAGTGTGGCCAGGTTATGGAGGCGGAAAATGACTAGATGGATCAGAGAAAATACCAAATGCAGAAGGATATGCGGAGGTTACTAGGAGTAGGTAAGGGGTTTCTTAAAGGAATAAAAGGATAAAGAATCAGGGGAGGGGGAAATAATAATCATAAAAAAGATAAAGGGGAAAAGGGAGAATAAAGAAACAATATAGAAAAATAGAATAAAAGTGCAAATAGAGACGGAACAAAGAAGAGATTGGAAGAAGATGAAATTGCGCTGCAGGGAGTTACATGGAGTTGAGACCGGGTCCATGGTTGGTGGAAAGGATAGAGATGTAAGTGTGCTCCCATATCTTTCTAACTGTGGAAGGTGGGGCAGGGTTCAGAAGTTTCAGGATGCTGACTCGAAAGGTTTCGTCAAAGGTGCAGACGTGATAAGAGTGGTAAATATATATATATATATATATAAGATGGTGAAGAAAGGTAGGATAAAAGGATACTCACATAGCAGAATACTGAGACAGGCGTACAAGAACTTCACAAACACAATAGAAAGGCGGCAACGTTTCGCAAAAGCGTTTTCACATGGTAGGAGAGAAAATGGACAGAGCAGACAGGTGCGAGACTTGTGTTAATGATACGCAACTTTGCAAACTGATGCTGGGTAAACGTGTGGCCACGTTATGGGGGCGGGAAAGTGACTAGACGGGTCGGAGAGAACACCAAGTGGAGAAGAAAGTGCGAAGGTTACTAAGATTAGTTAAGGGACTTCCTGAAGGAATAAGAGGATAAAGAATCAGAGTGGGAAATAATAATAATAAAGATGAAGCGGAAAAGGAGAATAAAGAAACAATATTGAAAAATAGGATGAAAGTGCAACTAGCGACGCAACAAAGAAGAGAGGCAGGGAGTTACATACAGTTGAGATCGGGTTCATGGTTTGCGGAAATGATAGAGATGTACGTCTGCTTCACTCTCTTTCTAACTGTGACAGGTGAGTCAGGGTTCAGGATGCTGACTCGAAAGATTTCGTCAAAGTGCAGCTGTGATAAGAACTGTGTTCGGGTATGGGGAAGTACGGAATTTGTGATTTGGAGGAGTAGCGATAGTTGTTGATGCGGATCGTTAGAGGAGATTGGGTTTCGGCAACGTAGAAGGCGAAATTTATCTCCTACTCTATAACATAGGTTATAGAGTAGGAGATAAATAAGGTTGGAAGATATGCAACTGCCGGAATGTCGTAAAGAGTGCGTCTTGTGACAGGATGTTTGAAATTCAGACTGGGATCAAAAATCGGACAGGTTCTGCAGCGGAGTCTATTACACTTGTCAGGTTTGGGGATGTATACCTCCGCACTACCTTCTCCATTTGATATTTTCTCCGTGTTCCGACACTTCTGGACATTTTCCCGCCTCCATAACCTAGCCACATTGTTACACAGCATCAATTGACATCTCTTTAGCACTTGTTCCTCACCAGTCCGCTCTGTCCATTTTCTTTCCTACTATGTGAAAACGCTTTTATGAAACGTTGCTGCTTTTCTATTGTGTTTGTGAAGTTCGTGTACGCCTGTCTTGCTATTCTATAATGTAAGTACCTTTCTTTACCATCTCGTGTATATATATATATTGAAATATTCCGCGTGTCTTCTAAACACGTGGATATTCTGTAAATAAGCAAGCATGTTTATAGGACAAACATGTGCATAAGAATGTAAACATGTAGTGACACACATAGGAGCAGACGACAGTCAACTCCATAACTTAGCACCAGATGGAGCGGATAGCAGAAGATAGAGGGAGCTGGAATCAATGTAGGAGAAGCAAGAAGATCCACCCCTACAACCACCTATAAAATGGACCAACGCAAGGCAAGAGGGATCACTCGTTCCCCGGGTGGTGAGCTTCTCTCCTTCCTCCGTTCTCAGTTGGCTACGCAATCGGAACACTCCTTGGTACTCAGTTGGCTAAGCATCTGGTGTCCTCCTGCATATTCAGTTGGCTACGCAATTGGTATGTACTCAAAACTTACCTAAACGGGCCCATACTCAGTTGACTACGCAAGTGGTATAAGTTCCTGGCAACCGGTGCTATCCTTCTTTTCTGATCTATCAAACACCCGAAAGAAGAAGAAGAGGCCTATAGAAGTTACCTTTCTATCTCAAATTCTGTAAATTACTTTCCTATGGGACGGTATTTTGTTAACATTACTATCTTTTATAATAAAAGGTTGAGGGCTAGAATCCACTCCCGTGTATCAATTGTCTCTACCATAAAGAAATACAAGAAACATTACGTGGTGGTAGGCGTCGACTCCACATTTAAACGGGTGGAGGAAAGAAAAAGTGCACAAAGAAAAGCCCAAAATACCAATAATATTTTATCGTGTCAAGCGACTAGATTTTCCTTCTTAAATCACTGTTTGACATTTACATAGTTAATAATTGGTAGGCTATGTTAGGGAATTAGATTTATAAGACATACCGAAGTTAATCAAAACCATTTTTTCTTAATGAATAAATGCCAGTAAATACGAGGTCTGGTGGTAGAACTACAAAGTTTGATAAAGAAAAAGACAACAGCGAAAACGGTGTTAGAATGGCTACACCATCTAAACTATCATTTAATTTTCCCCACCTGACGAAATTTTCTGGGCATATTAATGAAGACCCAGACAGGTTTTTTTATGCTGTTTGAGCATTTAGCCACTCTGCAACAGTGGGACGATGTAAAACGAAAAGAACTACTGTATATGTATCTTCAAGACACGGTGTTGGACCTAGTTTTTCAATTAAAATCTCAAAACCTATTAGGAGAAACAACATACGCACAGCTAAAGGATAAACTTACCAGCTTGTGTAGGCCAAAGATCCCACTATACAAAGCTGAAATGGAGATCAACGCGATGTACCAACAACAGGACGAACCTATCGACTCATATTTTTTAAGAAAATTAAGAGCGATTATATATAACATCCCAGAGGCCACAGAGGAACAAAGAGTCCATTATTTGTCATTAGGTTTAACCAAAGAGTATCTAAAGAACATTGCTTTGGAAAATTATACATCTGTCAGAGATCTTCAAAAGCGTTTGCATGCATTGGAAGCATCAACGGATTTATTTTTTAAAAAAAAAGGAATTCATAGAAATATCACAAACCTTGTTAGCGATGGTGGACCAAGCCCAGCAGAGACAATCTACAAGGACTTCTCCAATACTTAATCCTGTGATAAGGCAGTTAGAGAGACAAAATTCAACTTTCCAAAATCCCATGTATAGCCTAGGACCAATGTATCCTCAAAATGTCATTCAAAACCCATTCTGCGAACCGCAAACTAGTCATATTTCACATGTTCAAAATCCTAATAGGCAACAACCTTATTACCAAATTCATAACCAACAATCTACTACAACACAAACCCTACCTCCATGGACCACACAAGGACCCATAATAGACTTTCGTAAAGGTGAACCAGAGCCACCCGGTCAAATATTTACTTACCAACCGTCCTCATGTCTAAGAACTTTGCTAGCATGACCAAAGCAAGAGCCACCTCACGAAATACCAATTTTTCAAACAAAGAAATCTCAAGGCAACCAAAGTATGCCATTCTCGCTTGGTATAATACCCAGCCTGTATCCCCTGGTCAAAAACCTGTCAAGCATATTATTGACACTTCATCCTACCAGATACAACAAGTCAAGCCTAATCCTGCTCAATCCAACATACCACAAAACAATTTGGAAAGTATCACTAATAAACTAGCAGAATTGTCTTTGATGGTGATTAAAATAATACAAGCCAGAAGCAGGATTACAGGAAGAACGGGAACAAGAAGTATTATAACAATAAAAAAGGAAATAAAAATGGGACACAAAATAACAAAAGTGATGGGGAGAAAAACCAACACGAACCTGGTACTATCTCTGTATCCGCCATATCTTTTAAGAAAGGACAATTCGCACAGATTTGTTGTCATAGAGAAAACGACGCCAATTTGGTAAACTAGACATGGTGTCCCGGACCCAAAATGACATCAGAGGCCCGAGGACGCAGTCTGCAACAAACAAGAAGGGTAAAATTCCATCAAAAGGACCTGCCACAGCTGATTCAACGATTTTTTCTGGTCAAATAACAATAACAAAAAATAGGGAACTAGTAAAGTATAACACTGAGAAAACAAATCTATGATTAACGTATGCATAGGTAACGAAATCATACCTACAATCATAGACCCAGCAAGAACAATTTCCATTTGGTCTAGGACTCAAATCCCAAGAAACAGCGCTTTAATACCTTATGTCACGAAAGTGAGAGGTATTGCTGAAACGATAGTCCAAATGAACTTTATTGCATTGATCAAATTGAAGATTGGGAATACCTCATATTCACATTATTTTAGGATAATTGAACAAGAAAATATAGGACCCCTTATTGGCCAAGATTTACTCAAGAGGCTACAAGCAAAATCAGATATGAAAAAAAAACAGGAAACCAACATTACTACATGATGGAAGCGGAGAAACTTCAATTTCGCAAGCTGTTATAAATCAGGTGAAAGACCACATTTCTGCCGACGTTTTCGTTTCCAAACATATACCAATACCAGCTAAGAGCTATTTTTTTCTTCCTGTACAAGTCAATAACTTGGAAGAAAAACAACAATCAGCATTTATTTATGTCCATTTACTACAGTCATTAAGTGATAAATATGGTTTGAGAAATTTATAATTAAAAATGCCAATACATGACTGCACTATTCTCGTAATTAACCCAACATCAAAGAGAATAAATTTAAAAAAGCCCGTGTAAAAGTGCCTGGCTACCTGAACAAAGAACGCTCACGCCACTAAATTGGACGATGTCTTAGCGCTGTTCCCATGGCCTAGATCTCCCGACCAGACGGTTTGTGTTTTTTTTCCTTTGGGGGTATGTGAAAGACACAGTGTATGTGCCACCAATCCAGGATCGCATTGCAGCTGCATTTACGACCATTAATAGGGATACGCTAGAGCGCGTGTTGGGGTGAACTACACTGAATTAGCAAAACACATGGGATAACAGGTCACTGATTCGCGGGTGGACACCACGTGTGTTCCACGCTCCCTGCAGGGCTCCGCGACGGCTCCAGTTGTATGTGAGACTTTATAGGAAGTGCCTGTGTGAGCCATTCATGTGAAATGCAACGTCGTCGTGAATTGACGACATTCGAACGGGGCATGGTGATGGTTGCCCGACGCATGGGAAATTCGATTTCGGCGATGGTGCAGGAATTCGGTTTCACACGTTCAACCGTGTCTACGGTGTACAGAAAATGGTTCGATGAAGGCGTCACAGTCCACAACAGACACCATTCCGCGCTTCCAGCCGCCCTCAATGACCGAGACGGGCGACATGGGTCAACAGGGACAGCAGGGCGACAGTGCAATAAATCACGGCCCAATTCAACACTGGCCGCGCTAGAAACATCTCCCAGTGGACAGTCTGTCGGAACATGCGTTTCCTTGCGTGGGAGACGTCGCCTTACACGGGTGCCACTGCTAACCTCGCGTCATCGGACATTCCAGCTTGCATTTGCTATCAATCACCTCGGATGGACACTGCAACAATGGCGTAACGTTAGCTGGACCGACGAATCACGGTAACAACTGTACCATGCCAATGGGAGGCACCGTGTGTGGCGCATATCTCATGAAGCGATGGATCCCGCATGCCAAGAGGGCGTGGTCCAGCGCGGTGGGGTATCAGTCATGGTCTGGAGCGCGTTTTTCTGGTATGGAATGGCCCATCTGCTTGTTTTGGAAGACACGTTGAATGGTCCGCTCTATCGTCAGCTGCTCGGAGACAATCTCCACCCGATTTTTGGCCTTTCAACACCCTGACGACCTTGCGGTCTTTCAAGATGACAATGCACTGCCACATCGCTCCAATGTCGCCCGAGAATGGTTCGAAGAGCATACAGGGGAAGTGCAACGACTGAGCTGGCCACCCCGAAGCTCTGATATGAACACAACGAGCATATCCGGGATGCCGTGGAAGTCTATTTCACGAGATTTGAAAGTAAAGATAAACAACCATAGCACTAGAAAGCGTATTCATACGTCCTATCTGCAACCGGGTTGACTTTTGTAGGCAAAGATATTTCCGTCCCCCTTAAACACGTGTTAGTAACTCTGAAGGCATTAAGAAATTTTGCCTCCTCGCTTCTCTTGCACTTTGCCTCTGTCCAAATCATACAAAGAGGAAAGAATATGCATCTCTCCTGCGGGACTGGAATGTGATCGCTGCTTGTCTTGGGACGCCAAGTTTCGTCTGCTGGTGACAGTCAGAGTGGGTCAAAGGGTAGGAGTGAGACCAATGTGGCATTATTTGTAATGGCAATAGAATTCACGATTTCAAATACGAACATTCATCCTAGATAAGCATTTTTTATCTGCTAATTATAAATGAACATTACAGCAAATAACTAATAATCTTACGTTGACTCTTAGCGAATATTTATGAGAACTATTTTATCTTTATCTAACTGCGTGACAAGGTACGCAACAAATCAAACATTGGGAGTGGCGCGCGGTTTGTTGTTGCTTACTCTAAAGTCTCGTGAAATAGTGTTTAGTAGGGTGAGTCTATCGCTGACTCGATCGTCAAAGCCTACCTTCTCTAAGACTGGAAGCCTTGGCAAGGCCGTTCATCAATTCATTGGGGACAGTCGTGACTGAGAGTCCAACTTTTCTGCAGGCTGCGCCAGGTCTTCGTTATCCAGAACTCAGGTTAGAGTCCCGCCGACAGCATCCAGTAATCAACCATAAGAAGAAAACCTGTGATAAGTGCTGTTTTCTTCTGAGCTCCAACAATGTGATTTTATCATTGGCTAGATTTTTTAATGTAGTAAATTCAAATTCCTGTGTCCTGTTTTTATTTCATAAAAAACATGTGACTTCCAGTTGGTACACATCTGAGCTATTGCTCTCTAAAGTATTATCCCAGTATTCGTATGACGGCGCAGGTTCAAACCCGATCTTTAAAGTTGATAGAGAGCACTGTACGAATGCTGGAATGGTACCGACTGATAGCCCAAATAGAAGCCAGTAGGAATTAGAGTCAAGAATATATATCACTAATACAGAGAAAAGCCGGAAGGGCAATTTAAGGTAAATTTATGATAAAAAGTATGGAAGATACTTACAGCGTATGTGTTCCGTAGAAAAATAGACACATGCACGTACACAACACTAATTTTCACATAGTTTTCTGCAATATTTCGATATTAATATCGTAGACTTGCTGCAGAGGAAGAGAGACGAACACACGTGGATAGAACAAAAGACTAGGACGATAGTAGCGACACGTAGCGAACGGTGCATCGTTTGGAGAACAGTTGAATGCCCCTTCCTACAGACGGTGCGTTGAGGTGCTGGTCAAAGGGGGTAAAATGTGGATTATGGCAACCAGGAAAGATAGGTCAAAATTGGTGTTGTGAGACTCGATGTGTAAGGAGACTGTGGCATCTGGTTTATTAATAGTGCAAAACTGGCGATGGTTATTAATACGAACGTTGAGAGGTCCACCTGTTTCCCCCACATAGAAGGCATTACAAAATTTGCAGGTTAGAATGTATATAACGTTAGAGGTTTGGCACGTACTTTTGGGATTTAGGGTGTATTGGCCATTAGCAGTATTGATACTGCGGAGAAGTGACAAAAATGGAATAGGTCTTACATCTGCGTCTCATGCATGCATTGGCGCCGGTTTGGGGTAGTGGCGAAGAAGGATTTCTACGGACTAAGACGTTCCTACGATTAGGTGGATGTTGAAAAACTAATCTAGGTTTGGTGGGGAATACTGATCTTGTGTCTGGGTCAGATTGGAGAATGTGGAAATGAGTTTTTTTTTTTTTACCTTCCTTAGTTTAGGATGGAACTGGGTGATGAGAGCCAATGAGTTGAGCGACGGTGGATTGGGGGTTTGAGTGGGCTGAATGTGTGATGATGCACGGCGAATCTGTTTGGTTACAAAGTTAGTTGGCCACGGTTGACTAGAGGTTTCTGGAGGCGTTGGTTCTAAGTTTCGGTAGCAGAGATTGTGGAATTCAAGTGTTGTACTCTGAGTGCAAGGGAGAAAGAAATCACTTTTTGTGAAGGATGGAAATTTGAGTAATGTTGGTAGGTTTTAGGTGAACGGAAGTATTGAGGGTGTTGTTTTCTAAAGCGATGCCCACGGCAAGGTATATGACTCTTTTGTTAGAGATAGACCATGTTAAGAAGTGCTCCTTCCTAACTGTCTCGTTACTTGAGACGATGCTTCCACTGTGATTTAAATAAGCGTAATTAATTATGAAAAGTGACATATTTGCTGGAAGAAAAAGACACTTGGGCAAAGAGACATTCGTTGCTTGAAATTGGAAGCAGAAAATAATATCTTTATTTTATTTGTTTGATAATGTCTAATCTTGTTTATTTATTTGTGTTATGTTGCTAATAACTATTTTTTTCCAAACAACAGGGGAACGAATCCATACTGCAAAACTGATATTTTTCGAATATAAGAAAGCAAGTTCTTTATTTTACATTTAACTTTCATATTTGCCATAGGGGAATGTGAGAAAGAAAAGCGAAAAGAAACCGGTCAAGGGTACATGGGGAGAAGGGGTATCTACCCTGAGTTGGTTGCGAGGAGGTCGTTGCAACGAACCTCGCTGCTTTGCTTGAATTGAGAAGCGTGGATTACGTAAACAATATATAGAGCCTGCGACCAGGCCATTTCTTCACTTCATCTCCTCGAAATCTTACTCTCGGATCTTCAGCGCGGAGACGAGATTTAGCACTAATACAGAGTAAAGAAAGCAAGATGTAGAGATTGCTTTTGCTTCCCTGAGGTGGAGGCGAGATTCCGCCTCTTGGCGAGAACTTCTTTTCGAGGAGGGATCTACAAGTAAGTTGTCAGCACATCGCGGTTGTCTTGCTTTTTCTTTGCGCGTTCGAGTTCTGATAAGATAGGATTGTAGCCTTAGTCTATATTTTTCATAACTATGCGGAAAGGGATTCTCGTATGACGACCAAGTGCGAGTTTTTGCAATTCATATGATTTATCGAGAGCAGGGGATAGGAAGCTCACTAAGACAACAAATTTAAGGAATACTTTAAGCACAAGCAGGATCTGCTATTGCCGCAGTCTCCTCAGTTTATGCTTAATCCGTGAATGAAAATACTCTGAAGAACCAAGCTTTGGTAGCCAAGGACAATTGCTGTCTGCGGCTGTGTGCAGCTGGATGAGACTATTGTAGTTCGGTGTGAGAGAGTGAATTAATATGAGAGCTAAGTCAAGGTATTATTTTGCGTCACAAGTAGGGCTCTGGGGCTGTGTAGAAACCATGGGCCAAAAGGAATTACTAATTTGAAATGTAAACCTGGATTGTATTGCTTGGCTGAGAGAATGTTGTATGAGATTATAGACTTACCTGAGACGCTACTGCCGCTTCTCTGGCACTTATTGATATAGGAGGTATCGCTCCTCCGATCTTAATTTCTCTCATTCCTACTGCCGGGATGAGATTAGAAGAGAAGATGACTTGGCTATTGTCGCTCAGGAAATAGGTAAAGAAAAACTTGGGGCGAATGGACTGGTAAATGTAAATTTTCACGGGTATTGTCTTCCTGGAATTTATAATGGCAAAGATATGAGAAGGAAAATATTAACTCATTAGCGTTCTGAGATCGAAGGCAAATAAGGGAGCTTGCAAGTCTACGGGATCCTCCACACAGTGGGGAAAATTTCAATTTTCATTGTTTATTCTTTTTAAAAAAATCTTATTCTATATGATAATCAAAAAAGGTGTTTACGATTTGGCTTGAATCTATAAGTTCCTAGTTCTAAACGTTATATTCAAGTTCGTCACGATTACAAGAATTTGGTAAGCTGAGTTTATCATACGCAAGACCTACGGATCTAAGAAATTAATTAGCTGTTGTTTTGAACCCACAGAGTGAGAGAGGTAGTTGACGCACTTGGTAGAGACAGTTAGGTGTTATACAAAGGAAAACGTGGAAATTTCTAGTTATGAATTCTGTCCTTTGAACAGGATTCCCGCCGGAAGAATCATAGGCTTTTTCACCTGGCGCCCGAAATGCATAATCAATCTTTCCAAGTTATTAATTAACTACTCAGAATTGACCAGCTCAGATTATGTGAAAAAAAATGTCGTTCTTTCTTCAATAAGTGATAAACAGAATGGTGAAAGTCCTGGTTAACAAGTTACAAGGAAGTAACATCTATGGTACAAAGTAGTATGTCAGAAGGAAGAGGTGGTAATTTAAATGTAAATAGATGTTAATTCCTTGTATACCAACAGTCCTCATGCCCATGGCTTAGCAGCTTTGGAATTCTTCCTTAACCAGAGACCCAAACCTCATACCCCTACAACATCTTTCCTTCTTAACCTGGCAACCTAGTTCTCACATGTAACAACTTCACCTTTGACGACAAACACTACCTTCAGATCCGAGGCACAGCCATGGGTACGAGAATGTAACCTTCTTATGCTAAACAGTTTATGGGCAACCTTGAACATGATTTCCTACAAACTCAGACCTTGACCCCACTACTTTGGATAAGGTTCTTGGATGATATCCTGATGATATGGAGTGATGGTGAAATCAGTCTCAACACATTTCTAGAACAGCTGAACCAATTCCGTGTTGTCCAGTTCACGTGGTCCATCTCTAACAAAAGAGTCACATTCCTTGACGTGGACATTACTTTTGAAAACAATACCTTTAATACTTCCGTTCACATAAAACCTATCAACTACATGCAGTATTTACACTACTCAAGTTCCCATCCTTACCACACCAAGAAAGCGATTCCTTTCTCCTTTGCACTCAGAGACAACACTTGAATTCCACCACCTCTGCTACCGAAACTTACAACCAACGCCTCCAGGAAGCTCCAGTCAACCGTGACTATCTACCTAACCTTGTAACAAACAGATTCGTCGTGCATCCTCAAACATTCAGTCCACTCAAACCCCCAACCTACCAGCTCCCAACCCACCGTCGCTCAACTCATCGGCTCTTATCACCCAGTTCCATCCTAAACTAAGAAAGGTCAAAAAAATTCTACACTCTCATTTCCGCATACTCCAATCTGACCCAGACACAAGATCAGTATTCCCCACCAAACCTAGATTAGTATCTCAACATCCACCTAATCTTAGAAACACCTCAGTATGTACAAATCCTTCCTCGCCACCACCCCAAACCGGCGCCCATGGATTCATGAGACAGAGATGTAAGACCTGCTCCATTTTCATCATTTCTCCCACAGTCAGTATTAATACTGCTAACGGCCAATACACCCTAAATCCCAAAAGTACATGCCAAACCTCTAACGTTATATACATCCTAACCTGCAAATTTTGTGATGCCTTTTACGTGGGAGAAACAGGTGGACCTCTCAACGTTCGTATTAATAACCATCGCCACTTTTGCACTATTAACAGACCGGATGCCCCAGTCTCCTTACACATCGAGTCTCACAACACCAATTTTGACCTATCTTTCCTGGTTGCCATAATCCACAATTTACCCGTACGACCAGCACCTCAACACGCAGTCTGTGGGAAGGGGCCTTTATTCATGGTTTGAGCGCAAAAATGTATCCTGGACTTAACCTTCAATAATTCTAACCCGATTTCTCAACACTTTTCTTTCCACAATCCTATCCAGTACTTACACGCTGTACAGTTGTCAATTGTTCCACGCGCCATTCAGCATTCAATTGTTCTCCAAACGATGCACCGTCCGCTACGTGTCGCTACTATCGTCCTAGTCTTTTGCTCAATCCCCGTGTGAGCGTCTCTCTTCCTCTACAGCAAGTCTACGATATTAATATCAAAATATTGCAAAAAAACTATGTGAAAATTAGTGTTGTGTACGTGTGTGTGTCTATTTTTCTACGGAACATATACGCTGTAATATCTTCCTTACTTTTTATCATAAATTTACCTTATATATATATATATATATATATATATATATAT